>CM038214.1:197476420-197558184 GCA_021442155.1 Cymbidium sinense
TTTAAGGAGTTTTAGGGTTTAGGGTTTATGGTTTAGGGTTTAGGGTTTAAGGTTTTAAGGTTTAGGGTTTAGAGTTTAGGTTGTATGTTTAGGGTTTAGCATTTAAGGTTTAGGGTTAGTTTTAGGGTTTAGGGTTAAGGGTTAGGGTTTTCTTTAATTTTTTTAAGTAAATTGGGAGGTTTAGGTTTATTTAGTTTATTTTTTATTTAGTTTAATTTATTTTTTATTTAGGTTTATTTTTTATTTTTATTTAGTTTAGTTTATTTTTGTTGTGTAATTTTAGTTCTAGAAGTTATAGTGGTAGTGTTGTGACATTTGGTTTAGGTTTAGGTTTATTTTTTAGTTTAGTTTTTTTTTAGGTTTCAATTTTATTTTTATTTTTAGGTTTAGGTTTAGATTTTTATTTTATTTTTTTGGTTTAGAATTTAGATTTTTATTTTAGGTTTACTTTTACGTTTTATTTTTTAGTTTAGGTTTAGGTTTATTTTTAGTTTATGTTATTTTATTTAGGGTTTAGGTTTAAGTTTAGGTTTAGGTTTAGTTAATTTTAGGTTTAGGTTTAGGTTTTATTTATATTAGTTTAGTTTAAAAGTTTAGGTTTAGGTTTATTTTATTTTTATTTTAGGTTTAGGTTTTCTTAGTTTAGGGTTTAGATTTTATTATTTATTTATTATTGAGTTCTAATTTTAGGTTTATTTTTTTAGGTTTAAGTTTTTCTTTAGTTTTTATATTATTTTATTTTTTGTTTATTTTATTTTTATTTTAGGTTTTGTTTTAATTTTATTTAAGTTTTTTTTATTTAGTTTAGGTTTTTATTTATTTATTTTATTTTAGTTTAGTTTTTATTTTTTTTAGTTTTTTAGGTTTAGGTTCAGATTATGATTTTACTTTAGGTTTTTATTTTCTTTTATTTTGGTTTAGTTTTTTATTTTTTTTCTTTTTAGGTTTTATTTAGTTTGGGTTTAGCTTTTTAGCTTTTTTAGGGTTTAGGGTTTAGGGTTAATTGAGGGTTTAGGGTTTAGGGTTTAGGGTTTAGGTTTAGGGTTTAAGGTTTAGGGTTTAGGGTTTTTAGGGTTTTTAGGGTATAGGGTTTAGGGTCCAGGGTTTAGGTTTCAGGTCAAGGGTTCATGTTTTAGTTTAGGGTTTGGAGTTTTTGGTTTTTTTTAATAGGTAACAAATTTAGATTCAACATTTCTTCTTTTCAATTTAACCAAATAAGTAACACACCAAGTTTTCTAATACACAAGCGATGACATAGATAAAAAATGAGCATGCATAGAGCAAATCAAAACCAGATAACAGAATCTACTAAAGACACATTTCCATAAGCAGGAGATTGGATCGACCGTTCTTCAGTTTCTTTAGTTCCCATCAGAATCACCCCAGCCTCTTGAGTAGTACGATCCACCATTATATCCCCAATCTCTCCCTCCGCCAGCACCACGGTTGTAACCTCTATCGCTCATCCCACCTCCATAAACATCACTGCTCTGACTACCACCTCCATATCCACCAGCACCTCCAGATCCCCCACCACCACTACGATAACCGTCGCCTCCTCCTTTGCCTCTACTTCCAGATCTAGACTAAGCCTGGTTGACAGTAATGTTCCTGCCATCAAGGTTCTTCCTATTCTTAGGGTTTAGGTTTAGGTTTATTAGGTTTTAGGGATTAGGTTTATTTATTCATTTTTATTTTAGTTTAGTTTAGGTTTTAGGGTTTAGAGTTTAGGGTTAGGGTTTAGGGTTTAGGTTTAAGGTTTAGGGTGTAGGGTTTACGGATAAGGGGTTAGGATTTTATGGTTTATGCTTTTAGGGTTTAGGGTTTAGAATTAGGGTTTATGGTTTAGGGTTTAGGATTTTTTAAGGTTTAGGGTTAGGGGTTGTAGGTTTAGGGTTTAGAGTTTAGGATTTTGGGTTTAGTGTTTTTCTTTAATTAAGTAAATTGGTAGGTTTAGGTTTATTTAGTTTATTTTTAATTTAATTTAGTTTATTTTATTTATTTATTTTTATTTAGGTTTATTTTTTATTTTTATTTAATTTAGCTTATTTATTTTAGTTTATGTTTTTTATTTTATTTAATTTTTTTAGGTTTTAGGTTTAGGTTTTTTTAGTTGAGTTTTATTTTTATTTTATTTTTTGATTTAGGTTTAGGTTTTTTATTTTATTTTTAGGTTTAGGCTTTATGTTTTTATTTCAAGTTTATTTTTAGGTAATATTTTTAGTTTTGGTTTAGGTTTTTTTTAGTTTATTTTATTTTATTTAGTTTAGGTTTAGGTTTAGATTTAGTTTATTTTATGTTTAATGGTAGGTACTATTTATTTTAGTTTAGGTTTAGGTTTATTTTATTTTTATTTTAGTTTTAGGTTTTTTTAGTTTTTATTTTTATTTTATTTTTTATTTATTTTAGGTTTTATTTTTAGTTTTATTTTTATGTTTATATTTTATTTAGTTTTATTTTAATTTATTTTATTTTATTTTAGGTTAATTTTCAATTTTGGTTTTTTTTTTTATTTAGGTTTTCTATTTTTTAGTTTAGTTTATTTTATTTATTTTATTTTAGTTTTTATTTTTTATTTTATTCTTTTATTTAGGTTTAGGTTTAAGTTTTAGTTATGTTTTATTTTATTTTATTTTTTTATTTTATTTTGGTTTAGGTTTTGTTTATTTATTTTATTTAGGTTTTATTTAGTTTAGGTTTTTTAGCTTTTTTATTTAGGTTAGTTTTAGTTAGTTTTTAGGTTTTATTTTTGGTTTAAGAGTTTATTTTAGTTTATTTTATTTTATTTAGTTTAAAGTTTAGGTTTAGTTTATTTTACATTTATGTTTAGGTTTTATTTATTTAATTTAGTTTATTTTTTAGGTTTAAGTTTATTTTATTTTGTTTATTTTATTTTATTTTGGTTAAGTTTTATTTTAGTTTAAAGTTTATTTTATTTTTATTTATTTTTAGGTTTTATTTTGAGGTTTATTTTTAGGTTTAGGTTATTATTTAGTTTTATTTTAATTTATTTTAAGTTTATTTTATTTTTTAGTTTTTATTTCTTTTTTAGGTTTTATTATGAGGTTTATATTATTTTACTTTAGTTTTAGTTTTATTTATTTTATTTTTTATTATTTATTTTGTTTTAGGTTTTAGTTTAGGATTTTATTTTATTTTATTTTAATATAGGGTGGATTTTTATTTATTTTATCTTTAGATTTTATTTACTAAGTTTAGATTTTGGGTGGTTAGGTGAGCCTGTGGTTAGGAGGTTTGTAGGGCCCAGCATCAGGGTTTAGGGTAGGGTAGTTTTAGGCTTTGAGCACAGAATTGAGGTCAGCTCTGAGCCTCTTTAAGGCTCAGCCTGTGTGGCTCTGTTTAGTGGTCATGGTTTAAGATCTGCACAGGGCCTTTGGGTTGGGTAGGGTCAGAACAGGGTTTAGGCCCAGGGTTTAGAGTTTATGGTAGCATGTGGCTCAGGGCCCAGGACTGGGGTCAGTAGGGTGGCCTGGGTGAGTCTCAGTGGTAGGTGTGGTCTAGGTAGGATTTATGGTTTAGGCTTTATGCTTTAAGGTTTAGGGTTTTTAAATACAAACCAGGTTTTAGGCTTTTTTTTAGTTTATTTAGTTTATTTTATTATTTAATTTAATTTATTTTTTTATTTATTTTTAGATTTATTTTTTATTTTTTTATTTTTATTTATTTTTTGGTTTATTTACTTTAGTTTAGGTTTATTTTAGTTTATTTTTAGGTTTAGGTTTTATTTTTTTATTTTAGTTTTAGGTTTGGGTTTTATTTTATTTTTTTTAGGTTTAGGTTTTAGGTTTTATTCTAGGTTTATATTTTAGGTTTATTTTTAGTTTAGGTTTATTTTAGTTTATTTTACTTTAATTACTTTAGGGTTTAGTTTATTTTGGTTTAGGTTTAGGTTTTATTTATTTTAGTTTAGTTTAGTATAGTTTAGGTTTAGGTTTATTTCATTTTATTTATTTTAGGGATAGGTTTTTTTTAGTTTAATGTTTATGTTTTATTTTTTATTTATTTTTAGTTTTTATTTTTATGTTTATTTTTTAGTTATTTATTCTTTTATTTATTTTTATTTATTTTTTTATTTTTAGGGTTTAGGGTTTAGTGTTAAGGTTTTAGGTTTAGGATTCAGCATTTAGTTTAGGTTTTTTGGTTTTTGGTTTTTTTTATTTAACATAGTACAAATTTAGATTCAACATTTCTTTTTTTTTATTTCATCAACCAAGTAACACTCCAAGTTTTCTAAGACACAAGTTACAACATAAATAAAAAATGAGCATGCATAGGTTTTTAGCTTTTTAGGGTTTAAGGTTTGGGCTTTGGGGTTTAGGGTTTAAGGTTTAAGTTTTAGGGTTTAGGTTTTAGGTTTAGGGTTTAAGTTTTAGTTTAGGGTTTAGGGTTTATGGTTTAGGGTTTAAGGTTTATTTTAAATAAAGAACAAATTCAGATTCAACATTTCTTCTTTTTGATTTCATCATCCAAGTAGCACCCCAAGTTTCCTAAGACACAAGCGATGAGATAAACTCTAAAAATGAGCACTAATAGAACAAATGAGCACCATCAAAAATGACACCACCATCATATCCTCGATCTATCCCTCCACCACCACTAGGACTGCAACCTCCATCACTCCTCTGGCCTCCATAACCACCACTGCTCTGACTACCACCTCCATATCCACCAGCACCTACAGATCCCCCACCATTAGTGCGATAACCGCCTCCACCTTCGCCTCAACTGCCAAATCTAGACTGAGCATAGTTAACGGTGATGTTCTTGTCATCAAGGTTCTGCCCATTCTTAGGGTTTATAGTTAGTTTAGAGTTTAGGGTTTAGGGTTAGTTTTTAGGTTGGGTTTAGGTTTGTGGGTTTGTGGGGTTTTGGGGGTTTAGTTTAGTTTTGGGTTTAGGGTTTAAGGTTTAGGGTTGTGTTTAGGGTTTAGGTTTAGGTTTAGGGTTTAGGGTTTGTATACAGGTTTGGGTTTAAGGTTTAGGGTTTAGGGTTAAGTATTTAGGGTTTAGGCTTTTTTAAAAAAATTCAGTAAACATGTAGGTTTAAGTTTATTTAGTTTATTTCTTATTTATTTGAATTTATTTTACTTTTTATTTTTATTTAGGTTTATTTTTTTATTTAGTTTAGTCTATTTATTTTAGGTTTATTTATTTTAATTTAGATTTTTATTTTACTTTATTTTCAAGTTTAGGTTTATTTTAGTTGAGCTTAATTTTATTTTATTTTTTTAGGTTTAGATTTTATTTTTTTATTTTTAGGTTTAGGTTTAGGTTTTTATTTTATTTTTTTAGGTTTAAGTTTTAGGTTTTTATTTTAAGTATAGTATTTGGTTTTCTTTTTCAGTTTAGGTTTATGTTTATTTTTAGTTTACTTTATTTTATTTACTTTAGGTTTACATTATTTTATGTTTAGGTTTAGGTTTTATTTTTTTTAGTTTAGTTTATTTTAGTTTAGGTTTATGTTTATTTTATTTTTATTTTTATTTTAGGTTTAGCTTTTTTTTAGTTTAGGGTTTAAGTTTTATTTTTTATTTATTTTGAAGTTTTTTTAGGTTTATTTTTTAGGTTTAGTTTTTTTTTTGATTTTTTTTTTTATTTTAGGTATATTTTATTTCTATTTTAGGTTTAGTTTTTATTTTATTTAGGTTTTTTTATTTTTAGGTTTTGATTTATTTTATTTTATTTTAGTTTTAATTTTTTATTTTATTTTCTTTTAGTTATAAGTTTAGTTTAGGTTTAGGTTTAGTATGTTTTATTTTATTTAACTTTTTTATTCTATTTTAGTTTAGGTTTTTTTATTTATTTTATTTTATATTTTACTTAGTTTAGGTTTAGGTTTTAGATTTTTAGGGTTTAGAGTTTAGGGTTTAGGGTTTAAATTTTAGGGTTTAGGTCTTAAGTTTAGGGTTTAAGGTTTTTTTTCTTAATAGAGAATAAATTCAGATTCAACATTTCTTTTTTTGATTTCATTAACCAATTAGCACCCCAAGTTTTCTAAGACACAAGTGACGACATAGATCAAAAATGAGCACCTATATAGTGAATCAAAAATCCTAGATAAGTACAACCATTTCTACGCTAAGACACAGTTTCATAAGCGAGATCGGAGCTTGTTCATCGCTTTCTCAGTTGACGTAACCACCCCACCTCTCGAGTACTGGGATCCACCATCATATCCCCTATCTCTCCCTCTGCCACCACCACGGCTGTAAGTTCCGTCGCTCCTCTCGCCTTCATAACCACCACTACTCTGACCATCACCTCCATATCCCCCAGCACCTCCAGATCCCCCATCACCACTATAATAAATGCCACCTCTGCTTTCGCATCCACCGCTAGATCTAGACTGAGCCTAGTTGATGGTGATGTTCCCACCACAAGGTTTCATTCTGTGTTTAGGTTAGTTTATGGTGTAGAGGGTTAATTTGTGGGTTTGTGTGGTTTTACATTAGTTTTAGGTTTTTAGGTTTAGGGTTTAGGTTGGGGTTTAGGGTTTGTAGTTTAGGTTTAGGTTTAGGTTGTGGTTTTGGTTTAGTTTTTTTAGATTTAGGTTTTTTTTTAAATTAAGTAAACCGTAGGTTTAAGTTTATTTAGTTTACTTATTATTTCTTTGAATTTAGTTTATTTTATTTTATTTAGGTTTATTTTTTATTTTATTTATTTTAGTTTATTTATTTAAGGTTTATTTATTTTAGTTTATTTTGGTTTATGTTTATTTTTTAGTTGAGTTTTATTTTTATTTTATTTTTAGTTTAAGTTTTTTTTTTATTTTTTAAATTAGTGTAGTTTATATTTTATTTTTTAGGTTTAGTTTTAGATTAATTTTAAAGTTTTATTTTTTTAGTTTAGGTTTAGGTTTATTTTTAGTTAATTTTATATTATTTAGTTTATGTTTAAGTTTAGTTTAGTTTATTTTAGGTTTATTTAGGTTTTATATTTTATTTATTTTTGCTTTTATTTGGTATTTTTTTAGGTTTTATTTAGTTTTATTTTATTTTATTTTTTTATTTTTTTTTTTTTATTTAGGTTTTTATTCCAGGTTTACCTTTAATATTCATTTTAGTTTAGGTTTAATTTTATTTTATTTTAGTTTATTTTATTTTATAGGTTTAGTTTTTAGCTCATATTTATCTTTATCTTTATTTAGGTCAATTCCATTTATTTTATTTTTAATAGTTTAGCCTAAGTCAGGTTTATGGTTTAGGTGGCCTGGCCCAGCCTGAGCTCAGGTTGGCTCAAGCCCAGGTCAGAGCCTAGGGCTCAGGGCCCGGGCTTCAGTTTGGGCCTGGTGGCCTGTTTAGGGCCTGAATTTAGGCCTGTGGCCTGGGGCCCTGTGTATAGGCACAGTAGGTTTCAGGTAGGGCCAGGACTCAGGGCTCAGGTGGCCCAGGGCCCAGGATTACATTTAAAGCCTCAGTTAGGCCTGGTCCAGGGCTCAGGTCAATTTGGGGTTTTTTAGGATTCCATGATAGGCCTGTGGCCTAGGAGTGGCCCAGGATTTTAAAACTGCATAGGTTTAGGTCATTTTAGTTTTATTTATTCTTTTATTTATCTTTAGTGCATTTATATTTTATTTTATTTTTACATTTATTTTATGTTTATTTAGTTTAGTTATTTATTTAGTTTATTCTTTGGTTTATGTTTATTTTTGGTTATTTTATCTATTTTAGTTTGGTTTATTTTATTTTTTTTTTTAGTTTAGTTTTATTTTTTGGTATTTTAAGTTTTAATGTTAGGTTTATTTTAATTTATTTTATTTATTTAGGGTAAGTTTAGTTTATTTTGGTTTATGTTTAGGTTTATTTATCTTAGAGGTTTATGTTTTTTGATTTTAAGTACATCTTTAGAAGCCTGGGTCAGAGCCCAGAGTCAGCCTTTAGGCTCAGGTCTTGGGCCACTGTGGCCCAGGGCTCAGGTCATTTGGTGTGGCCTAGGGTTTAGGGCTCAGGGTCAGGGCTCAGGGTTTAGCCCAGGGTCTGGGGTCAGGGTGGCCTGGTGGCTCAGGGCTTGGCCTCAGGTTGGTTTGCCTGTTTAGGGCTGTCAGGCTTTAGGTTTATAGGCTAGGGTCATGGCTCAGATTAGTAGTAGGGCTCAGGGTTTGGGTTTTAAAAAAAATTAAGCAAACTGTAGGTTTATTTTATTATTTAGTTTATTTATTTATTTTAGTTTATTTTATTTTATTTTTATTTATTTATTTATTTATTTATTATAGGTTTATTTTTTTAGTTTAGGATTTTATTTTATTTATTTTTTAGGTTTAGTTTAGGTTTATATTTTTTGTTTAGTTTTATTTTATTTTATTTTATAGTTTGGTTTTATTTTTATTTTAAGTTTAGTTTACATTTTTATTTTAGGTTTATTTTAGTTTATTTTTAGCTCTTTAGGTTTAGTTTATTTTATTTTATTTAGTTTAGAGTTTAGGTTTAGTTTATTTTAGGTTTAGATTTAGGTTCTATGTTTTATTTTATTTTGATTTTTTTGGTTTAGGTTTTTTTTAGTGTAAGGTTTAGGTTTTATGTTTTATTTTATTTTTTTTTATCTTTTTTAGTTTAGGTTTTTATTTAGTTTTTATTTTATTGTATTTTAGGTTTATTTTATTTTTATTTTACATTTTGTTTTTATTTATTTAGTTATTTTTATTTATTAGTTTATTTTACTTTTTAGTTTAGTTTAGGTTTTTATTTATTTTATTGTAATTTAGTTTTTATTTTTATTTTATTATATTTTTAGGTTTAGGTTTAGGTTTCAGTTTAGGTTTTTATTTATTTTATTTTATTTTATTTAGGTTTAGGTTTATTTATTTATTTTATTTTTAAGTTTTATTTAGTTTAGGTTTAGGTTTTTAGGTTTTTAGTGTTTAGGGTTTAGGGTTTCTTTTGGTTTTTGGGTCAGATGTTTTAGGGTTTAATGTTTTAGGGTTTTAGGTTTAGGGTTTAGGGTTTAAGGTTTAGGTTTTAGGTTTAGGGTTCATGTTTTAGTTTATGGTTTAGGGTTTTTGGGTTTTTTTTAAATAGAGAACAAATTCAGATACAACATCTCTTCTTTTTGATTTTGTCAACCAAGTAAGAAACTAGGGAAGTGAGGTAATCAAATGACCTTCTTGGGGCTAGCTAAAGCCTCGTGTTCTCGGGATGTCTAGATTATATACCCATTACCATTCAATCTTAGATAAATTAACACATGAATATAGGAAATAGAGCTCAACATTCATGCACTTAAGCTATAAAAATATGCTTTTGTTATGTATTTATAACTAGTGTCATAACACATATTATTATTCATTTATAAGCTTTTGAAAAATACATTTGGATTTAATAGTGATAATAGCCACGCATATATTGAATTAAATCAACACATGCAAGCTTACATAAAGGAAATCTATTTTATTTTACTTGATTTTGAAAGATGGATGCATGAATTCAAATGACATACCAACTTTAACATGATTGGATAGAGGACAATCAAATATAATCATGTGATTCATTCAACCAAACTAGTTTTTAAGGACTATCAAATCAAATAAGATTATTTAAAGCAAACCAAAGCTTCTTTATTAATTAAGTTTTCGATTTGATTTGATTTAAAGAGGAGAAGAGAAATCATTACATTTTGATTTAAACCCATTCCAACATTAGTGATTTGATTTAAGTTAAGGAAATGTAATTAAGTTGATTTTATGGGTTAATTAAGTTGAACTTTTAATTAGATGAATTAATTACCCTTACCTATGTCACTTTAAAGTAATTAACTAAATAATTATGAGCCAACATGATATGCATAGAAATTAAGCTTGCAATGATCATAGGAAATAAAAGGGGCCTAATGCAATTGGCTCATGATTAATAGTTAATTAGATTAAGAGACTTAATTTATTACTCTTATGGTTTTCCCACACATGTGGACTAAACATAATTTCATTAAACTCCTTTAGGTTATTAAACACCTAAAGATCTACCCCATGATTTAATTAATTAAGGTATGATGTGATTATGATTTCAATTTGATTAAGTGATTTAATTAATTAGTAAAATCTTAATTAATTTCATTTTAAAATAAGGTGAAATGAACTTAGGGAAAGGGGTCTCAACCCTATTCCTTAGTTCACTTACTGAACAATGATTGATAAACTTAATTAACAAATTTAATACTATTCATGGGATTAATTAATCATTAATTAACTTAAAAGAGAAGTTAAGGTTTAATTAGTCAATTTTCCTAATTAAGTGAGCAATAAATCCCAAAAAAATCATGAGAGGCAGAGGTCATCCCATTAAATTAATCCACAAAATTTGGGATTAATTTCTTAAGTAATTAAGGAGTAATTATGTTAATAAATTTTGTGATTAAACTTAATTAAACATTAATTACTATTCAAAATTAGTTATTAGCATTTTTCATTAATTTTGTACTTATTTGAATTTTTTTTATTTCCCTATGATTTTTTATGATTTTTAAAAGTTTCAGCTAGTAAAAATGATTAATTAAGCCTAATGAAAGCCTAAAGTTGTTGGCACTACGTGACATGCTGATGCGGCGCACTTTCCATGTGGCACCGTGAGATTGGCTAATTAAAACTTATCCAATTTGTGTGTCTATGCGTGGACGCTTTCACGTCGTCCATCTAAGATCGATACCATTAATCCCAAAACTTAATAAGATTAGATTAGATCGATCTAGCAAACTAATCACGACAGACCGTTCCGATCACGCTGAATGGATGGTGTGTGATTCAACATCACACGAGTGAGGGAGAAGGGAGTTTGTCCGCCAATGCTCACTTCATCCCAGCTTACCTAAGCTCGGATCAACTCCAAAAGGATCCCACACCTTCACGACATCGATGGAAGGCGATCCAATGGTCAAGATCACACGAGATGCAAGTTTTCTTCAAAAAGTGCCAACCCATTTTTCCTAAGGATCAATTTTTAAAGCATACCTCACTGGAGCTCAAGACCGATGGCTCAAAAGATTGATAAAGCTTCATCTAGTGGAGATGAAGCTCTATTGAGCAAAAATTAGATCAATTCTTCGACGTTCTCTTGAAAGGCCACAAACTAATGATTTAGAGCTCGACTTTGATCAAAGTCCCACCTCCGCATGCAAAGTTAATTTGAGTTTGATTGAGAAATGAGGAGGTTAGGTCAGAATTAGGAGTGTCCTATTTCGTGATGGACGAGAATGGCATTTTTCCATCGATGAACGAGCTTGAGAGCTTAGGAAAATGGATCTAGCAGCTCATCTTGGGCAACTAGGGCTTTGAGGAATGATTTTGTGTGTATTTGAGTGGAAACAAAGGGGTGTATACCCCTTCATCTTGATGATGGTGGGATTTGGCTTAGTGGCCATCTGGCCATCTCAGGGAGGAGGTGAGTTGGCTCGGCTTGGTTGGCTGAAGGTGTGGAGGTGGCTACCAAGGAGGAATCATGGGTGTCCTATGGGTTTCAAATCTTTCAATTAGGTGGGTGAGGTGATTTCACCTCCCATGGTCATCATCACCCAACCACCCCTCGGGTCGAAATGTGTCTTGCAGTGGGACCATTGGAGAGTACCAAGTGGCCATGGAATGGAAATGACCACTTACATGGGTGATTTGTCTCATGTGATGCCCTTGACCCAAGGGTGGAAGGATCATTTAGCATTGGATTTAATATGGGTAGATTTGAAATGAGCCAAAAGTGGGTTAGCCCAAATTTCAAGTCAATTGAAATTGATTTGGTTAGGTTTGGCTCAATTTGACTCATTTAGGTCAAATTGGGTCAAACCAAGAGTTAGGTCAAGTTTATTTGATCATTTAGGATATTTTGGTTCAATTGGTTTGGTTCAATTTGGCTTAGATTTTATTTTGGCTCATTTGAATTCATTTGGGTCAAATGGGTTAAGTTGACCGATTTGACCAAATTGGCCAAATTAGCTTAGGTTAGGTGTTGGTTTGGGTTTAGTTGACCAATTGAAGATGATTGTAGGCTTTAGTTTCACTTAATTTGGATTTAGTTTTATTTAAGCCAACTTGAACCTTTAGGTCAATTTGGGTTATGTAGGTCAATTGGGTTCAATTGGGTCCAATCGTGGCTTTGGTCAAGTTCAACAATCAATTTGGAATGAACTTGAGCCATTGGTTGCAATCAATTCGGTTTATATTTTAATTTGAGCTAATTTGGTCTTTTAGGTCAATTTGGGTCAACCTGGGTCAAGAGGGCCAATTGGGTTTGGTTTGACTCAATTGAAGGCCAAGTCATATTCAAATATTAATTTTGATTTGGTATGAATCATTAGTTTCAAGGGATTTGGCTTAAGTTGCAATTTGGCTAGTTTAGGTTCATATGGGTTAAGGGGTTGACTTGGTCAAATGACCAAGTTGACTTGGTTTGACCTAATTTGTGACAATTGATCAACCTAGGGTGATCAATAATCATGATGGGAGGTTTTGATGGGCTTGGTTCAATCCAATTTGGGTAGGATTAAAATGTGGCTCAAATTGGTCAAATTGGCCATTTTGGGTCAAGTGGACCAATTGGGTTTAGTTGGCTTGATTTTGGGTTGACTTTGATTTAGTTGAGTTTATATATGGATTTGGTATTGATATATAAATTCAATTGCAATTAGCTTGGGTTCAAATGGGTTTTGGTTCATTTGAACATTTCAAGTCAAAAGGGTTAAGTAGGGTTTGACTTGGGTCAATTTGGGTTTGGCTTTATGATTGTAGATTTCATTTATATTTGTGAATATGATTGAATGTATGATTGGTTCATGAGAAAATCAATTCAATTTGGGTTTTGGAATGAAGGAATTTGGCTAAGCCAATGGAGTTGTCATGTATAGGTTTGGATTTTGATTTTGATTTAGTTTTGATGATTTAAATGTATATTTTATTTAAATTTGTGAAGATGATTGAAATTATGATTAATTTGTGAGATAATCAATTGAGTTTGACTTGATTTGGATTAATATTTGGCTAAGTCCATGGTCATATTTTGGGAAGGGTTTTGATTTAATTTAATTTAGTTTGATTTACTTTTGATCATTTGAATGTAGATTTGATTTATATTTAAGAAGATGATTGAAGATATAAATTTATTATGAGATAATCAATTGATTTTGGATTGATTTGGATTAAGATTTGGCTAAGTCCATGGGATAGGTCATGGCTTGGAAGGGTTTCAAGTTTGGATTAGATCATGGGCTTCAATCATTTGGTTTTGGAATTTGGGTTTGGATTTGGATTTAAATTTGATGTTTGAACTGAACTTGAGGTTTGGTTTGAGAAGGTGAACATGGATTAGATTTGGGTTGTAGGGTAGGTGGATTATCCTAACCCATAAGGCATAACCTAATCATATAGTTAACCCTTCTAAGTCTTTAGGCTTAAGTTAATTGTTTACCTAATTGTTAGAAGTGTCTTATGACTAGGGAAGTCTTAGTGTCTAGAAGACTCCTAAGTCTAAGATGGGAAGATTGAATCCACACTCCAAAAGTGAGGTCAACAATCCTTAGGCTCCATAGTGTTTCCTTGGAGATAGATGATTGAAAGACCGAAGCCAAGTTTCACATTATAGACTCGGATACATCTTTTAACGATTTGTTTGGGAGACTATGCATTCATGAGAACAACATAGTTCCATCCTCTTTACATCAGTGTTTGAAGTTTATGAGAGGTGGGATCGCCTATGTGTCAAAGGAGATCTCAAGTTATTTATAGTTCATGAGGTTGACATATATGAGGATGCGGCTTACTACCTCCCTCAAAATCAAGTAGTCTATTCTTACAAACTTTGCCAAAGTTTAAAAATAAAAAAAGTAAAAGAAAAAGAAAAAGAAATAGAAAAAGAATAAGAAAAGGAAAGTGAAAATGAAAAAGAAAATAAAAGGGAGCAGAAATAGACTTGGAGGAGGAAGTGAAGTATGACATTAAATTCCATCCACAAGTTCTTTACTCCATTCGAACATATGGGTATGATGACCTGACCTACACTAAGCAGAGGAAGAGGCCCATTGAGTGGCAGTCCTAGGGGTGAAAATCCTCTTTATTGGCCACCCAATAGAAGATATGTCCTAGCTACCAAGAGTAGACTTGTTATCCATATAGACTTAGAATCTAGTTCATAGGATGGGCCTTATATGGGTAGCACACCACTTTCTCACCAGATTCTCTTGGAGGTGAATCTTGAGCCAAATAGCGATGAAGATCGGGCTCCAAAGCAAATCATAAGTGTATCCAAGTCTATATGTGAAACAATTAGGCATCAGTTGGGAACCTTAGCTCTAACCCCACTTTCCTCTTAAAAAGTTGAGGGTTTGGTAGTTAAGGAAGCCCCTAAGTCATCCATAGGTGTAAAGACTCAGAGGTTCTTTCAGGGAACATCATCCTCAAGTTATGAAATTGATGTAGAACTTGAGGATGATTCATATAAAGATTTAATAGAATTACCTTTTGATTGGTATTTGTCTTGTGTTCATAATTTAGCAAAGAAAGGGTTAATCCCATATACTTGGTCAAAGCACAAGTCGACTATTTTGAAAGAATATAAATGCAAAAGCTCTCAATCAAGACCGAGACTAAGATTCTATAGTGGTCTAGTCGATGATGACTATTTGCTAGTCATCACCAAATCATTTAGAATCAAATTAGTTCTTTTCAAATCACAAAAACTCATATGAGGAGCTATGCTTAGAAACTTCAGATGATTCCAATGATTTTGAAGTCAAAGATGCACAGCTAGGGTTCAAAGAAGAGATCAAGTCAACCATCGACGATCTCAAGAAAATTAACTTAGGAATTGAAGAAGACCCAAAACATACATCGATTCTTTGTTGAATGAAATTGAAACCAATGACTTAGTTAAGCTATTGACTAAGTTTAAGAACTACTTTGCATGGAGTTATGAAGAGATGCCTGATTGGCTCTGACGAAGCGGTCCATAAACTAGCAATAGACCTACTAACCCTATCAAGCAAACTCTAGACGCACATTAGACATAGAATAATAGGTCATTTTTCAAGTCAAGAAATTGATCGATGCTGGCTTCATCTAAGAAGAAAAATACCCTACCTAGTTAGCCAGTGCCATCCCAGTTAAGAAAAAGAATGGCCAAATTCCCATATGCATCGATTTTAGGGATTTAAATAGGGTATGTCCAAAAGATTAATTTTCACTACCAATGTCAGAGCTAATGGTGCACATTGCCTCATCTCATGCAGTCTTCTATTTCTTAGATGGCTTATCTGGATATAACCAAATAAAGATGGCCCCTGAAGATGAAATATACACTACTTTTAGAACCCCATCGAATATTTTTTAAGGTCATGCCTTTAGCCTTAAAAATGATGATGCTACATACCAGCTGGCTATGACTCGAATCATCAATGAACTCATTCATCATCAAGTTGAGTGCTATGTCAATGATCTCATGGTCAAAAGTAGAGAAAAGGAAGATCATCTCTTTGACTTGAGAATAGTTTTCAAACAGTTAAGATAGTTTAACCTCAAAATGAACACCTAAAAGTGTGCATTCAGAGTAGCTTCAGGGATATTCCTTTGGTTTGTTGTTTGACACTAGAGAATCAAAATCGATCTAGAGATGATCAAGGTGGTATTAGAAATGTCACCCCTAAAAGTTTAACTCAACTCAGATCATTATAAGGGAAGTTGGCATATCTAAGATGCTTTATATGCAACTTATTGAGAAGATGTCAGCCATTCTCAGCACTTGTCAAAAAAGATGCCAAGTTTAAGTGGGATGACAAGTGTGAGCATGCCTTCGAAGGCATCAAGCATTACTTGATGTCACCATGTGTTCTAGTAGCCCCTATCCCCAAGCCGCTCACACTTTACACTGTT
Organism: Cymbidium sinense; assembly: GCA_021442155.1. Taxonomy (NCBI): domain Eukaryota; kingdom Viridiplantae; phylum Streptophyta; class Magnoliopsida; order Asparagales; family Orchidaceae; genus Cymbidium; species Cymbidium sinense. Next base: position 197,492,276 of record CM038214.1, read on the forward strand.
GTGTTAGATGACTCCTTTGGTGTTTTGTTGGCCCAAGCCAACGACGAAGGGATGGAAAATGCTCTCTACTACCTCAGCCGCCATCTAATCCCTATTGAGGCTAATTATCCACCCATTAAGAAGCATTTTCTAGCTTTAATCTTTGCATCCAAAAGCTACAACACTACATGCTTCCTCATAAGGTGAACTTAATCTCTAGGAGCAATCCACTATAGTATCTACTGACACGGCCAACGCTATCCAAATGATTAGCACGATGGTCCATGATCCTATCACAGTTTGACATTACCTTCGAACCTCTCCATATGGTGAATGGAAAACTGCTAACAGATTTCTTAGCAGTACACCAACTTCTTGTTGACTCTCCGCTTAGTGAATATCTCCCCGATGAATAAATCTTGAACTTAGGGCATGCTAGCACTCACAGCTGGGAGATATACTTTGATGGTGCAACTTCCTCTCAAAGAGGAGAAGAACTATAATCTACTATTCTAGGAAAAACAGGGGTAGGAATAGTTATCTTAACTTCAGACCGTGTTGTTATGATATTCTCATATCATCTGTCCAATCCTTGCACCAACAACAAAGTTGAATATGAGGTTCTGATTGTCGGTCTGGAGTTAGTCATTACTCTAAGCATCCAAAACATCAACTTTTTTGGAGATTCTCAGCTAGTTATCAACTAAATTGCTGGGTCTTTTAAGGTTATAAAGCCCATGCTCCATCACTATAATAAGTATACCATAGAGTTATTGGCCCAAATCCCAGAGGTTACCTTTTATAAGATTCCTCGAGGAGAGAGCAACATAGAATATACTTTAGCCAAGCTTGCTAAGGAGTTGGCATGTCTGGAGGATGACCCATATCAATAAAGGTCCAAAATAGACAAGTTTTATCCCTTATTGATATTGAGCTCATCAAATAGTACTCTCTTGAAAGGGAGGTTGCCATTGCCAAGAAGGATGAGGAGTTAGATTGTAGGCAACCATTCATGGATTACTTAAATAAAGATAAATCACCTCAAGAGAAGTCTGAAGCCTATCAGATGAAGTAGAGCACTTTCTTATGCTCTTGTGGATGGTGTCTTGTACCGGTGATCTTTCGATCATATGTGGCTATATTATTTAGACAAGTACGAAGCTCATAAGATCATGATTAAGGTACACTCAGGATTATGTGGAGCCAACCAGTCCAATCTGAAGATGAAACCCAAGATCAAGAGACTAGGATACCACTGGCCACCGATAATCAAAGATTACATGGATACGACTAGGTGATGCCACCAATGTCAAATACACGGTGAGCTCCTACACCAACCACCCAACATTCTACATCATACATTGGCCTCATGACCATTCGAGTGTTGGGGTATTGACATAGTGGGTCAGATTGATCCTCCTTCTTCTAAGGGTCATCAGTTTATCTTAGCTGCTACTGACTACTTTTCCAAATGGGAGAAGGTGATTACACTCAAAGAGGTCATAGCTCAGCATGTGCTCTAGTTTTTAAGGAACCATATCGTATATAGGTTTAGAGTGCCTCGATGAATTATATTTGATAATGATACTGCATTCAAGAGCACTAAGATAAATAACTTTGCCTAGTGACACAACATAGATTAGAGATATTCTACCATCAACTAGCCGAGGTCAAATGGATTAGCAGAAGCCTTCAACAAAACTCTTATCCAAATACTAAAGAAAACACTCGATAATAATAAGTGACTGTGGCATGAACGGTTAGTTGAAGCCTTGTGGGCATACTGCACCACATATAGAACTCAAACTTAGCTTGCTCTTTTCTCCTTAGTGTATGGGTCTGAAGTCTTTCTACCATTAGAAGTCCAACTCCCATCACTGAGGATAGCTGTGGGTAGATGATCACAACAGAGTAGAACGTCAAGTTGTTGTTAGAAGAGCTCAAAGGTTTAGAAAAGAGATGCCTGCGAGCATGCCAAAACCTCGAGTTGTACAAAGCTAAAATGATTCAAGCTCATAATAAGTTGATTTATCTTAGAGCTTTTCAAGTAGGAGAGCTTATTTTAGTTCTAAGGAGACTGATTGTTTCCCATCATAAGATGGGAGGCAAGTTTGAACCCACTTGGGAATGGCCTTTCTCCATAGACAAGGCCTACCAAGGAGGATCTTATCAACTTATTAATCATATGGGAGAGGGCCCAATGCTTCTAATCAATGGGCTCTACTTAAAGAAATATTATAAATCATGTTTAAAAGTAAATATCATCAATGAAAATTCTATTTTGAATTCAATCTCTTCCATGTTAAAGGTATTCTTGTTTGAGAATCTGACCATGTGTTTAGGTAGGTGAATGAAACTGAAAGGTCCTATCCTTCAACTACACAACATAAACCCAAACTACATAAACATATAAAATAAGCACATATATTTTTGTCTGCTACTGAAGTTGAGATAATGCCCTCAACACACTCACTCAAGAGTTGCTCTAGGTAAGTGCTACCTGCGTGGGTCACCCTAGTGGTCTTCTTTCTTTAGAGGATGTAAGTCTGCTATGATTTCCATCCTTACTTGGCCACTACACACCGATAAGCTCCTTGTTAGTTTGGTATGCCTTACAGCATGGCCGGTAAGCTACCTTATGTTGGCTTCGTTTAAGAGGATGTGAGTCTGCTATGATTTCTTCTTGGATTAGCCTTCGTGCACTTATTGGGTCGAGTGTATTTAAGGTCTAGGATAAGTCCCCTATCAGCTCCTTCCCTCCTAAATGCTTCAAGTTCTAGTCCAATCCTTCCTCGGGGATCCCCGATTAATAGTCTCTCCAGGTCAGATAGCATTTGTCCCACCGATGATAGACTATTCTGATCATCAATTTCGCTTGGAAAGTTGTAAGCCTACATGCTTTCTTTCCAGATTGCCGAGATACTGCACACCTTAGTTGGTTGGTTCTCACTATGCTGATGGATACACCACTCATGATGATGGATACACCTTAGGTTGGTTGGTTCTCACACCTTATGATACACCACTCATGGTAGATGTAAGTCTACTATGCTTTCTCCTTGAGTTGGCCACCACACCTATAAGCTTTCTTTCCTGTGGCTGATAATTCCCTCTAGTGCCTCCTCAGGACCCTATATTTGGATCACATCCTTTACGACCCCATTTAGACACTACCTAGGTTACTATCATATTGGATAGTTCCCCTTTCCTAGTAATCATCTTTATGGTGGAAGAATTCATCTTGTGGATGTGTAAATTCTCGCTTGGTCCAGTAAATCTAAGATAGGTAAAGGTCGATATAGTCCCTTCTCAGTGTGGTTCCTCACACACTGACATGGTCCACGCAAACTTATAAACAAAATATATATTCACTTGTGGATTAGGATGACACCCCTAGCGGTACCTTTTCCTAAGCAAGTATCTTATCTTTAGGTCAGTGTCAGTAAAACTCCCTATAGGAATCACCTGAAAACTCTTGAGTTGGTATAAGTGCCCGATGGCATTTACTCTGTAGCCTAAGTCGGGTTCGATTTGTTGTGCTACCTACAGGTCACTCCAGTGGTTATTCCTTGCTTTAGAAGATGTAAGTCTGCTACGCCTTCTTCCTAATCGCTACAATCAAAGGCAACCCTTTAGGTTGGCTAGCTCTACCCCATGACCAGAGACTATCCCTTTGTATTTGTAAATTTAAGATAGGATAAGTCCAATATAGCCCCTTCTCAGTGGTTCCATCGCACACCGACATGGTTCATAAATTAAATCGATCAAATTTGATTGAGCTCATATCCCTAGTAGATATGCCCTCAATTTGAAATCAAACTAAACTAAATAAACTATATCAAATCACATGAAAAAAATTAAGATAAAATTAATCTTAACTACTTTTGAGTTGACATAAGTCCCAATGGCATTCACTCAGTAGTCACCCTAGGTTAGGTCCAATTTGTTGTGCATCCAATAGGTCACCCCAGTGGTTGTTCCTCACTTTGGAAGATGTAAGTCTGCTATGCCTTCTACCTAGCACAACTATTGCACATTGAAAGGCAACCCCTTAGGTTGGCTAGCTCTACCCCATAGTCGGTAGACTATCCCTTTGGATTTGCAAACTTAAGGTAAGTCAAGGCTGATATAATCCCTTCTTAGTGGGTCCATCGCACACCGATAAGGTCCATACATTAACTCAAATTAAATTAAACCAAATCTAATTTTTCCCAGTGAAGTTAAATCACACCCTTCTCCCTAGTGGAGCCCCAAATTGTATATAAATAAGTCAAGCAAACAAATCAAATTCAAAACCAACCTCCTCAATGGAACCAAATTAAACCACCTCCCCCAATAGAGTCTAAATCAAAGAAATCCAACCAAACTATTCTCTCCAGTGGATACATCCCCAAACAAATCTATGAAATCAAACTCAAATCCCAATCCCCTGGATAGCCCAAACCTGCTTCCCTAGTGGAAGGTTCATATACCCGATCCCCAACAGACTCGAGCCCAGATCTCTAGATATGCCTCCACATCAGTTAAAATAAAACAAATTAAAGTTAATTTGATCTTAATACCTATTGGATTATAGATTCTTATCTCTAGAGGATCTTTTTTCCATAGATCATATAATCAAATCAAATTCAAACGTTATCCTTAGCAGATTTTCTCTTTCTATGCCCTCGACATGGACCCCTCATATGTCATGTCCAATGCATGTGTGATCCCCTAGCAGATCTCCCTCTATGTCCTCAACATGAAATTCTCATCAAATCTTATTTCTTTTATGCACACCTTTAATACTTCAACTAAAAGCTTAACAATGTATTTGTTCAAATTACATCATTTTAACATTGTAATCAACATTTTATGATTTGTGATGGTGCAAGCTCAAACTAACTATATAATATCATGCAAAACATATTATATTGTTAATTAACACACTATATTATATTATAATATATGATGTTATATTATAATTTTCTATAATATAATATATTGTCTAACATTACACCTTATTAGAATCACTTAAAGGAATAAATAATAAAATTTTCTCAAAATCTAAATAATGTTCATTTTAGATGTACAATTGTTAATTTTCTATTAGAAATTGTACAAAATAGCATAATTTTGTGTTGCTTCTTGGTGTGTGATGTGAATTTGGCCAAATTCTTCCATCTCAACCTTCAAATTAACATTTTTGTGAGTTTTGACCCAATGTATTATAACAAAAGTAAAGCATACTAAAATGTACAATAACATTTAGTAACACACCACCACATTCATATATATGTGAAGTTATACTATTATGTATATTATATTTTAATATGTTTTCATATAATATATTATCTTACATTAATCATTAAAATGAATCACTTTAAGCAAAAAATTTATAAAATTTGGATGAAAAATGAACATTTATTTTGGATGCAAAATTCCAATCTTTTGATTAAATGACACACCATAGCACACCCCCAATGATGTTCCCTAAAGCTTACCTTAAATTTGGCCAAATCTCCTCATCTTAGCCTATAAATTAGAATTTTTATGAATTATACCAATACAAACTCTACTACATCATACAATAACAAACTAAAATATGCTAAACAACAAGTAGTAATACACAACAATATGCTATAATGCTTGATGCTACAATATGTTATGGCATCATATATTATAATACACTATAACATATTATATTATATTATATTGCATATCACATCACAAGGGATTGCTTAAGATAAAAAATCATAAAATTAGTCTAAATAATAAAAAACTATATATTTTAGTCTTATCACTTACATATTTTAAATTAAAATAATATATTATGATGCCATGCTCTACCAATTATGAATTTGGTCAAATTCCACCATTTTGAAGTCTAAATCAACATTTTATAAATAATGCTAGTGTAGGCTTTTTGCATGATTGTAAAATACTAAAAGAATTTAAAATTTGCAAAATAATATATTATGATATATGATGTTATACTATGCTACAATAGATAATATTTATTTTGAACATAAAATCTTACTTTTTAGACTATAAGTGTGTAGCACACCTTTGGTACTACAATGTAATTCCCATTACAAATTTAAAAAATTTCATCATCTGATTTATTAAATCAATATTTTTATTATTTATATTCATATAGACTATAGGGCACAATACCATAATATACTAAAACATTTCAAAACATCTTATAACATCCAAAACACATCACTACATGCTCAAATATATGATGCTACATTATACTTAATATATGGTATTATAATATGATTTAGGGTTAGTTTAGGGTATTCAAATCATTAATAGTCAAGGGAATGTCTCTTGAAGACATTTTTTCTTTATAACTATGATATGATTAGGTCATTCTTTAGATCTACTCTAATGACATCTTTATTCAAGCTTTAGGTTTTAGGGTTTAGGGTTAGGGTTTAGGGTTAATTTAGGGTTTAGGGTTTAGGGTTTGGGATTTAGGGTTTAGGGTTTAGAGTTGTAGGTTTTAGGGTTTAGGGTTTACAATTTTAAGTGTTAGGGTTTAGGGTAGGGTTTAGGGTTTGTGATTTAGGGTTTAGGGTTTAGGGTTTAGGGTTTAGTGTTTAGGGTTTTGCTTTTAGGTTTAGGGTTTAAGTTTTAGTTTAGGGTTTAGGGTTTAAGGTTTAGGGTTTAGGTTTAGGGTTTATTTTAGTTTAGGGTTTAGGGTTTAAGGTTTAGGGTTTAGGGTTTAAGGTTTATTTGTTTTAATAGATAACAAATTAAAATTCAACATTTTTTCTTTCTGATTTCATCAACCAAGTAGCACCCTAAGTTTTCTAAGACACAAGCGATGACATAGATAAAAAATGAACACCATTAGAGTAAATTAAAATGCTAGATAAGTAAAGTCATCTATTGTAAAGACACAGTTCCATAAGCAGTAAATCAGATCGGTCATTCTTCAGTTTCTCTAGTTCCCATCAGAACCATCACCACCTCTCGAGTAACGGGATCTGACATTCATATCCATGATCTCTTCCTCTATCACCACCACGGCTATAACCTCCATCGCTTCTCCCACCTCCATAACCACCACTGCTCCAACCACTGCCTCCATATCCACTAAGCGTCTAGATCCCCACCACCACCTCACCTTGCCTCCACCTGATCTAGAGCCTAGTTGTGAGATTCTTCTGTCAAGGTTATGCCCATTCTTAGGGTATAGGGTTAGTTTAGGATTAGTTTAGGGTTTAGGGTTTAGGTTTATGGTTTAGGGTTGTAGGTTTTAGGGTTTAGGGTTTAGGGTTTAGGGTTTTTAAAAGAAAATAATAAAGAAAACCAATAGGTTTATGTTTATTTAGTCTATTTTCATTTATTTGAGTTTATTTTATTTTTTATTTAAGTTTATTTTTTTATTTTTATTTAGTTTAGTTTATTTATTTTAGTTTAGGTTTTCTATTTTATTTTATTTTTTAGGTTTAGGTTTATTTTTTAGTTGAGCTTTATTTTTATTTATTTTTTAAGTTTAAGTTATATTTTTTATTTTTAGGTTTAGGTTTATGTTTCTATTTTATTTTTTTAATTTTAGGTTTAGGTTTTTATTTTAGGTTTATTTTTATGTTTGGTTAGGGTTTAGGTTTATTTGTAGTTTATTTTATTTTATTTAGTTTAGGTTTAGGTTTAAGTTTTGTTTACTCTAGGTTTAGGTTTAGATTTTATTTATTTTAGTTTAGTTTATTTTAGTTTAGGTTCAAGTTTATTTTATTTTTATTTTAGTTTTTTTTTAGTTTAGGGTTTAAGTTTAATTTTTTATTTTGTTCAATTTTATTTTTAGCTTTTTTTTTAGGTTTAGGTTCTTATTTAGTTTTTTTAATTTTATTTTAAGTTTATTTTTTAGTTTTTTTTATTTAAGTTTTTTATTCTTAGGTTTAATTTTTTATTTAGTTTAGGTTTTTATTTATTTTATTTTAGTTTATTTTTATTTCTTATTTTATTTAATTTTGGGTTAGGTTTGTTATTTATTTTATTTATATGTTTTAATTACATTAGGTTTAAGTTATCAAATATTTAGAGTATATCATTTAGGGTTTAAGGTTTAGGGTTTAGGGTTTCAGGGTTTAAAGTTTTAAGGATTAGGGTTTAAGGTTTAGTGTTTAGGGTTTAGGGTTTAGGGTTTTGAGGGTTTAGGGTTTAGGATTTAGGGTTCAATGTTTAGGGTTTAGGGTTTAGGGTTTTGAGTTTAGGGAGGTTTAGTTTAGGCTTTAGGTTTAGGGTTTTAGGTTTAGTAGGGTTAGGTTTAGGTTTAGAGTTTTAGTTTAAGTAACTTTAAGTTTTAGAGTTTAGGTTTAGGGTTTTAAGGTTGTAGGGTTTAGGTTTAAGGTTTAGGTTTAGTGTTAGGGTTGGTTTAGGGTTTAGTTTAAGTTTAGGTTTAAGTTTAGGAGGTTTAGGTTGGATTTAGGTTTTAGGTTTAGGTTTTGTGTTTAGATTTTAGGGTTTAGGGTTGTAGGTTTAGAGTTGTAAGATTAGGGTTTAAGGTTTATGGTTAATTTTAGGGTTTAGGGTTTAAGGTTCAAAGTTTAGGGTTTTTAGGGCTTAGGGTTTAGGGTTTTGGTCTAAGGTTCAAGTTTTATTTTAGGGTTTAAGGTTTTTTGGGTTTTTTTTTAATAGAGAATAAATTTAGATTCAACATTTCTTCTTCTCAATTTCATCAACCAAGTAACATACCAAGTTTTTTAAGACTCAAGCGATGACATAGATAAAAAATGAGCATGCTTAGAGAAAATCAAAAACCCTAGATAACTAGAACTGTCTCCACTGTAAAGACAGTTCCATAAGTAGCAGATCAGATCGACACTTCTTCAGTTTCTCTAGTTCCCATTAAAACCACCTTGGCCTCTCGAGTAGCGGGATCCACCATCATATCGCTGATCTCTCCCTCCACCACCACTACAGTTCCATTTAGTTTATTTTTTATTTATTTTAATTCATTTTATTTTTTCTTTTTATTTAGGTTTATTTTTTTATTTTTATTTATTTATTTTAGTTTAGGTTTTTTATTTTAGTTTATTTTTAAGGTTTAGGTTTATTTTTTAGTTGAGTTTTATTTTTATTTTATTTTATATTTTAGGTTTATTTTTTAATTTTAGGTTAAGGTTTTTATTTTATTTTTTTTAGGTTTAAGTTTTAATTTTTTATTTTAGGTTTATTTTAGGTTTATTTTAGGTTTTATTTTTTAGTTTAGGTTTATGTTTATTTTTAGTTTATTTTATTTTATTTAGTTTAGGTATAACTTTAGGTTTAGTTTATTTTAGGTTTAGGTTTAGGTTTTATTGATTTTAGTTTAGGTTTAGGTTTATTTTATTTTGTTTATTTTATTTTTATTTTACATTTAGGTTTTTTTTAAGTTTAGGGTGTAGGTTTTATTTTTTATTTATTTTTAGGTTTATTTATTAGGTTTAGGTTATTCTTTAGCTTTTATTTTAGTTTATTTTAGGTTTATTTTATTTTTATTTTATGTTTAGTTTTAATTTTATTAAGCTTTTTTTATTCTTAGTTTTATGTTATTTTATAGTTTAGTTTAAGTTTTTCTTTATTTTATTTTATTTTATTTTTAGGTTTATGTTTAGGTTTAGGTTTTAGTTTAGGTTTTTATTTTATTATTATTTTTATTTTATCTAGGCTTAGGTTTTATTTCATTTAGGTTTAGGGTTTTAGTTTTTTAGGGTTTAGGGTTTAGGTTTAGGGTTTTAGGGTTTAGAGTTTTAGCGTTTAGGGTTTAGTGTTTAGGGTTAGGGTTTAGGGTTTAGGGTTTAGGTTTTAGGGTTTAGTGTTTAGGCTTTAGGGTTTAGGGTTTTGAGGGTTTAGTGTTTAGGGTTTTGGGTTAAGTTAGGCTTTAGTGTTTAGGCTTTAGGGTTTAGTGTTTTTAGGGTTTAGGGTTTATAGGGTTTAGTGTTTAGGGTAAGTTTAGGGTTTAGGGTTTAGGTTTTAGGGTTTAGGGTTTAAGGTTTGGGTTAGTGTTTAGGGTTTTTGGTTTAGGGTTTAGAGTTTAGTATTTAAGGTTTAGGGTTTAGGTTAGTTTAGGATTTAGGGTTTAGGTGGTTTTTTAAGGTTTAGGGTTTTAGTGTTTAGAGTTTTTTAGGGTTTAGGGTTTTGGGTTTAGGGTTTAGGGTTTAATGTTGTAGGTTTAGGGTTGTAGGATTAGGGTTTTGGGTTTTGGGTTAGTTTTAAGGTTTAGGGTTTAGGGTTTAGGACTTAGGGTTTAGGGTTTAGGATTTAGGGTTTAGGTCTAAGGTTCAGCTTTTAGTTTAGAGCTTAAGGTTTTTGATTTCTTTTTAACAGAGAATAAATTTAGATTCAACATTTCTTCTTTTCGATTTTAGCAACCAAGTAACACAACAAGTTTTCTAAGACACAAGAGATGTCATATATAAGAAATGAGCACGTATAGAGTGAATCAAAAACCCTAAATAACTAGAATCATCTCCACTATAAAGACACAACTCCATAGGCAACAGATCAGATCGTCCCTTCTTTAGTTTCTCTAGTTCTCATCAAAACCAGCCTGGCCTCTCGAGTAGCGAGATCCACCATCATATCCTTGATCTCTCCCTTTGCCACTACTATGGTTGTAACTTATGTCACTCCTCCCACCTCCATAACTACCACTGCTCTCACCACCACCTCCAGATCCCCCACCACCACTCGATGTCACTCGCCTTGCCTCCACTAATCTAGGCTGAGCCTGCTTGATAGTGATGTTCCTGTTATCATGGTTCTGCCCATTCTTAGGGTTTAGGTTTATTTTTTAATTTATTTCATTGCTTTAGATTTAGGTTCACGGTTTAGGGTTTAAGGTTTAGGGTTTTGGGTTAGGGTTTAGGGTGTAGGGTTTAGTGTTTAGGGTTTAGGGTTTAGGGTTTAGGATTTAGGGTTTTAGGGTTTATGCTTTTAGGGTTTAGGGTTTAGGATTAGGGTTTAGGGTTTAGGGTTTAGGATTTAGGGTTTATGATTTATGATTTAGGGTTGTAGGTTTAGGGTTTAAGGTTTAGAGTTAGTTTTAGGTTTTGGGTTTTGGGTTTAGGATTTATGGTTTAATGTTTTTTTAATTAAGTAAACTAGTAGGTTTAGGTTTATTTAGTTTATTTTTTTTATTTTAGTTTATTATATTTTTTATTTTTATTTAAGATTATTTTTTATTTTTAGGGTTTATGTTTAGGTTTAGGTTTTATTGATTTTAGTTTAGGTTTAGGTTTATTTTATTTTGTTTATTTTATTTTTATTTTACATTTAGTTTTTTTTTAAGTTTAGGTTAGGCTTTATTTTTTATTTATTTTAGGTTTATTTATTAGGTTTAGGTTCTTTATTTTATTTTATTTTATTTTAGGTTTATTTTATTTATTTTATTTTAGTTTAGTTTTAATTTTATTAGTTTTTTTATTTTTTTAGTTTTATGTTATTTTATAGTTTAGTTTAAGTTTTCTTTATTTTATTTTATTTTATTTTTAGGTTTATGTTTAGGTTTAGGTTTTAGTTTTTTTATTTTATTATTATTTTTTTTATCAGGCTTAGGTTTTATTTTAGGTTTAGGGTTTATAGTTTTATTTAGTATAGGTTTAGGTTTAGTTTAGGGTTTAGGTTTTATTTAGGGTTTAGTGTTTAATTAGGTTTATTTTATTTAGTTTAGTGTTTAGGCTTTAGGGTTTAGGGTTTTGAGGGTTTAGTGTTTAGGGTTTTGGGTTAAGTTAGGCTTTAGGGTTTAGTGTTTTTAGGGTTTAGGGTTTATAGGGTTTAGTGTTTAGGGTAAGTTTAGGGTTTAGGGTTTAGGTTTTAGGTTTTAGGGTTTAGGGTTTAAGGTTTGGGTTAGTGTTTAGGGTTTTTGGTTTAGGGTTTAGAGTTTAGTATTTAAGGTTTAGGTTTAGGTTATTTAGGGTTTAAGATTTTAGTTTATAGTTTTATTTCCAGGTTTATTTTAGTTTTGGTTTATTTAAGTTTTTATTTTTTAATCTTTTTAGTTTAGGGTTGTAGGAGGGTTTTAGATTTTAGGTTAGTTTTAAGGTTTAGGGTTTAGGCTTAGACTTTAGGTTTAGGATTTAGGGTTTAGGATTTAGGGTTCTAGGTTAGTTTAGAGCTTAGGTTTTTTGATTTCTTTTATGAATAAATTTAGATTCAACATTTCTTCTTTTAAGTAACACAACAAGTTTTCTAAGACACAAGAGATGACATATATAAGAAATGAGCACGTATAGAGTGAATCAAAAACCCCAGATAACTAGAATCATCTCCACTATAAAGACACAACTCCATAGGCAATAGATCAGATCGTCCCTTCTTCAGTTTCTCTAGTTCTCATCAAAACCAGCCTGGCCTCTCGAGTAGCGAGATCCACCATCATATCCTTGATCTCTCCCTTTGCCACTACTACGGTTGTAACCTATGTCACTCCTCCCACCTCCATAACTACCACTTCTCTGACCACCACCTCCAGATCCCCCACCACCACTCGATGTCGCCCGCCTTCTACTCCCCTAGATGATGATAGTGATGTTCGTTATCATGGTTCATTCTTAGGGTTTAGGTTTATTTTTAATTTATTTCATTGCTTTAGATTTAGGTTCACGGTTTAGGGTTTAAGGTTTAGGGTTTTGGGTTAGGGTTTAGGGTGTAGGGTTTAGTGTTTAGGGTTTAGGGTTTAGGGTTTAGGATTTAGGGTTTTAGGGTTTATGCTTTTAGGGTTTAAGGTTTAAGATTAGGGTTTAGGGTTTAGGGCTTAGGATTTAGGGTTTAGGGTTTACAATTTAGGGTTGTAGGTTTAGGGTTTAAGGTTTAGAGTTAGTTTTAGGGTTTTGGGTTTAGGGTTTAGGATTTATGGTTTAATGTTTTTTTAATTAAGTAAACTAGTAGGTTTAGGTTTATTTAGTTTATTTTTTTATTTTAGTTTATTATATTTTTTATTTTTATTTAGGATTATTTTTTATTTTTATTTATTTTAGTTTATTTATTTTAGGTTTATTTATTTTGGTTTAAGTATTTTATTTTAGTTTTGTTTAGGTTTAGGTTTATTTTTTAGTTGGGTTTTATTTTTATTTTATTTTTTAGGATTAGGTTTTACTTTTTATTTTTAGGTTTAAGTTTAGGTTTATATTTTATTTTATTTAGGTTTAGGTTTAAGGTTTTTATTTTAGGTTTATTTTTAGGTTTTATTTTTTAGTTTAGGTTTAGATTTGTTTTTAGTTTATTTTATTTTAGTTAGTTTAGGTTCAAGTTTAGGTTTATGCTAAGATTTTATTTATTTTAGCATAATTTATTTTAGTTTAGGTTTAAGTTTATTTTATTTTGTTTATTTTATTTTTATGTTAGGCTTAGGTTTATTTAGTTTAGGGTTTAAGATTTATTTTATATTTATATTTAGGTTTATTTTTTAGGTTTAGGTCATTATTTAATTTTTATTTTATGTTTAGTTTTAATTTTATTAAGGATTTTAATTCTTAGTTTTATCTTATTTTTTAGTTTAGTTTAGGTTTTACATTATTCTATTTTAGTTTATTTTTAATTTTTTAATTTATTTTATTTTTAGGTTTAGTTTATAATCTATGTTTTTATTTTATTTTATTTTTTATTTTATCTAAGTTTAGGATTTTTTATATATATTATTTTTAGGTTTGATTTAGTTTAGGTTTAGGTTTTTAGGTTTTTAGGGTTTAGGGTATGGGGTTTAGGGTTTAGGGTTCAATGTTTAGGCTTTAGGGTTTAGGGTTTTGAGGGTTTAGGCTTTAGGGTTTAGGGTTTTAGGGTTTAGAACTTAGGGTTTAGGGTTTAGAGTTTTTAGGGTTTAGAGTTTAGGGATTAGAGTAACTTTAGAGTTTTAGGGTTTAGGGTTTAGGGTTTTAAGGTTGTAGGGTTTAGGGGTTTAGGGTTTAGGGTTTAGCGATTAGGGTTTAGGGTTTAGGGTTTAGTGTTTTTCAGGTTTAAGGTTTAGGGGTTAGGGTTAGCTTAGGGTTTAGGGTCAATATAGGGTATAGAGTTTAGTATTAGCATTTAGGCTTTAGGGTTTACAGTTTTTATGGTTCAGGGTTTACAGTTTAGGGTTAGTTTAGGGTTTAGGGCTTTAGGGTTTAAGGTTTAGGATTTTTTTGAGTTTATGGTTTAATGTTTAGTGTTGTAGTTTTAGGGTTGTAGGTTTAGTGTTTAAGTTCATGGTTAGTTTTAAGGTTTAGGGTTTAGCGTTTAGGATTTCTGGTTTAGGGCTTTGGGTTATTTAAAAAAAATAAGTAAACCGGTAGGTTTAGGTTTATTTAGTTTATTTTTTATGTTTTATTTTTTTACTTTATTTTTTATTTTTATTTAGGTTTATGTTTAGGTTTAGTTTATTTATTTTAATTTAAGTTTTTCATTTTAGTTTATTTTTTAAGTTTAGTTTTATTTTAGGTTTATGTTTATTTTTTTAGTTTATGTTTATTTTTTTGTAGTTTTATTTTAGTTTATTTTCTAAGGTTCAGGTTTTTGTTTAGGGTTTAGGGTATAGGGTTTTTGGTTTTTTTTTACAGAGAACAAATTCAGATTCGATATTTCTTCTATTCGATTTCATCAACCAATTCACACACCATGTTTTCTAAGACACAAGCGACGACCTAGATAAAAAATGAGCATTAGAGCAAATTAGAAACCCTAGATAACTAGAACTGTCTCCACTATAAAGACATAGTTTCATAAGCAGCAGATTGGATCGGTTGTTCTTTAGTTTCTCCAGTTCCCATCAAAACCACCCCAGCCTCTCAAGTAGCATGATCTGCCATCAAAACCCTGATCTCTCCCTTCATCACCACGATGGTTGTAACCTCCATCACTCCTCCCGCCTCCATAACCACCACTGGTCGCACCACCACCTCCCTATCCACCAGCACCTCTAGATCCCCCACCACCAAGCTTTGCCTCAGACTTCACCTTCACCACATCTAGGGGATCTTGATGGCATTCTAGTCAAGGTTCGCCCATTCTTAGGGTTTATGTTTAGGTTTATTAGGTTTTAGGGTTTAGGTTTATTTATAAATTTCTTTAGTTACTTTAGGTTGGGTTTAGGGTTTGGAATTTAGGGTTTTGGGGTTAGGGTTTGGGTTTAGGGTGTAGGGTTTAGGGTTTAGAGATTATGGTTTAGGGTTTTAAAGTTTATGCTTTTAGGGTTTAGAGTTTAGGATTAGGGATTAGGGATTAGGGTTTAGTGTTTAGGTTTAGGGTTTAGGGTTTAGGGTTTAGGTTTGTAGGCTTAGGATTTAAGGTTTAGGGTTTAGGATTTAGTGTTTAAGGTTTTTTTTAAAAAATTAAGTAAACTAGTAGGTTTTGGTTAATTTAGTTTATTTTTTATTTATTTTATTTTTTATTTTTATTTAGGTTTATTTTTTATTATTTTTTATTTTAGTTTATTTATTCTAATTTAGTATTTTTATTTTAGTTTATTTTTTACGTTTAGGCTTAAGTTTATGTTTATTTTTTAGTTGAGTTTTATTTTTATTTTATTTTTTTAGGTTTATTTATTCTTTATTTTAGTTTATTTTATTTTTTATTTTTATTTAGGTTTATTTTTTATTTTTATTTATTTTGGTTTATTTATTTTAATTTATGATTTTTTATTTAGTTTATTTTTTAGGTTTAGGATTAAGTTTATGTTTATTTTTTAGTTGAGTTTTATTTTTATTTTATTTTTTAGGTTTGAGTTTTATTTTTTATTTTTAGGTTTAAGTTCAGGTTTTAGGTTTTTATTTTAGGTTTGTTTTAGGATTTATTTTTTAGTTTAGGTTTGGGTTTATTTGCAGTTTATTTTATTTTATTTAGTTTAAGTTTTGGATTAGGTTTAGTTTATTTTAGGTTTAGGTTTAGGTTTTATTTATTTTAGTTTGTGTTTAGTTTTATTTTATTCATTTATTTTATTTTTATTTTAGGTTTAGGTATTTTTTTATTTTAAGGTTTAGGTTTTATTTTCTATTTATTTTTAGGTTTTACATTTAGGTTTATTTTATAAGTTTAGGTTTTTATTTAGTTTCTATTTTTCTTTAGTTTAGGTTTATTTTATTTTTATTTTACGTTTAGTTTTAATTTTATTAAGGTTTTTTAATATTTAGTTTTATTTTATTTTTTTAGTTTAGTTTAGGTATTTATTTATTTAATATTGTTTATTTTTATTTTTTATTTTATTTTATTTTAGGTTTAGGTTTAGGTTTTAATTTAGATTTTTATTTTATTTTAATATTTTATTTTATCTAGGTTTCCATTTTTTTATTTATATTTTTTTAGGTTATATTTAGTTTAGGTTTAGGTTTTTAGGTTTTTACGATTTTGGTATAGGGTTTAGGATTTTAGGGTTTAGGGTTTAAGGTTTAGCATTTAGGGTTTAGGGTTTTTTATTTTTTTTAAGAGAGAACAAATTCATATTCAACATTTGTTCTTTTTGATTTCTTCAACCAAGTAACACACCAAGTTTTCTAAGACACAAGCAATGACATAGATCAAAAATGAGCACACGTAGAGCAAATCAAAAACCCTAGATAACTAGAATTGTCTCTACTTTAAGACCTAGTTCCATAAGCAGCAGATTGGATTGACCGTTCTTCAAATTCTCTAGTTCCTATCAGAACCACTCTGGCCTCTCGAGTAGCGGGATCCACCATCATATCCCCGATCTTTCCCTCCACCACCACTACCATCTATTTATTTTGGGTTTTATTTTAAGTTTAGTTTTATTTTTATTTTAGTTTTTAGGTTTAGGTTTTACTTTAATTTTTAGGTATAGGTTTATGTTTTTTTTTTTGAGGTTTAGGTTTTAGGTTTTTATTTTAGGTTATATTTTTGTAGTTTAGGTTTAAGTTTATTTTAAGTTTATTTAATCTTATTTAAGGTTTAGATTTAGGTTTAGGTTTAGTTTATTTTAGGTTTAGGTTTAGCTTTATTTATTTTAGTTTAATTTATTTTACTTTTGGGTTTAGGTTAATTTTATTTTTATATTAAGTTTAAGTTTTTTTTTAATTTAGGGTTTTGGTTTTATTTTTTCTTTAATTTTAGGTTTATTTTTAAGTTTAGATTTTATTTAGTTTTTATTTTATTCTATTTTATGTTTATTTTTTATTTAGGTTTAGTTTTATTTTATTTAGGTTTTAAATTTTAGTTTAGTTTAGGTTTTATTTATTTTAGTTTAGTTTAGTTTTTATTTTTTTATTTTATTTTCTTTTTAGGTTTAGGTTTAGGTTTTTATTTTATTTTAGGTTTTTATTTTATTTTATTTTTTTATTTTATTTTGTATTAGGTTTATTTATTTATTTTATTTTTATTTTTTATTTAGTTTAGGTTTAGGTTTTTAGCATTTTAGGGTTTAGGGTTTAGGTTTTAGGTATTGGGTTCAGGATTTAGTTTAGAATTTTGGGGTTTTGGTTTTTTTTAAGAGAGAATAAATTCAGATTGAATATTTCTTCTTTTTGATTTCATCAACCAAGTAACACACCAAGTTCTCTAAGACACAAGCAATGACATACATAAAAAATGAGCACGCATAGAGCAAATAAAAAACCTTGGATAACTAGAATCGTCTCTACTTTAAGACCTAGTTCTTTAAGCATTAGATTAGATCGATCATTCTTCAGTTTCTCCAGTTCCCATCAGAACCACTCCGGCCTCTCGAGTAGCAGGACCCAGCATCACATCCCCGATATTTCCTTCCACCACCACCACCATATATTATTTTTGGGTTTTATTTTTAGTTTAGTTTTATTTTTATTTTATTTTTTAGGATTAGGTTTTATTTTTATTTTTAAGTATAGGTTTTGGATTTTATTTTATTTTTTTAGGTTTAGATTTTAAGTTTATTTTTAGGTTATATCTTTATAGTTTAGGTTTAGGTTTATTTTAAGTTTATTTAATTTTACTTAGGGTTTAGATTTAAGTTTAGGTTTAGTTTATTATTGGTTTAAGTTTACGTTTTATTTATTTTAGTTTAATTTATTTTAGTTTTAGGTTTAGGTTAATTTTATTTTTATATTAGGTTTAGGTTTTTTTTATTTAGGGTTTTGATTTAATTTTTATTTATTTTAGGTTTGATTTTAGGTTTAGGTTTTATTTAGCTTTATTTTTTTTTTATTTTATGTTTATTTTATTTTATTTAGGTTTAGTTTTATTTTTTAGGTTTTTAATTTTAGTTTATTTTAGGTTTTTTATTTATTTATTTTATTTTAGTTTTTTATTTTTAATTTATTTTCTTTGGTTTAGGTTTAGGTTTGGTTTGTGTAGGTTTATTTTATTTTATTTTATTTTATTTTGGTTTAGGTTTTATTTATTTATTATTATTTTATTTTATTTAGGTTTAGGTTTTAGCATTTTAGGGTTTAGGGTTACTGTTTATTGTAGGGTTTAGGTTTAGGATTTAGAGTTTAGGGTTTAGGGTTTTATGGTTTAGAGGTTTAGGTTTGTTTAGGTTTAGGGTAGGTTTAGTGTTTAGGGTTTAGGGTTAGTTTAGGATTTTAGGGTTTTGTACAAAAAAAAAAAGCAAACCTGCATGTTTATTTAGTTTATTTGGTTTATTTGTATTTATTTTAGTTTATTTTATTTTATTTTATTTAGTTTGTTTATTTATTTTAGGTTTATTTATTTTAATTTAGGTTTTTATTTCATTTATTTTTAGGTTTAGGTTTAGGTTTATGTTTATTTTTTTAGTTTTATTTTTATTTTATTTTTTAAATTTAGGTTTTATTTTTTATTTTTAGGTTTATGTTTAGGTTTTTGTTTTATTTTTCTAGGTTTAGATTTTATGTTTTTATTTTAGTTTTATTTTCGTAGGTTTTATTTTTTTATTTAGGCTTAGGTGTATTTTTTGTTAATTTTAATACATTTAGTTTAGGGTTTAGGTTTAATTTATTTTAGATTTAGGCTTAGGTTTTTTTTATTTTAGTTTAGGTTTAGGTTTATTTTATTTTGTTTATTTTTTTTTAGGTTTTTTTTAAGTTTAGGGTTTCAGTTTTATTTTTTATTTTTTTCTACTTAGGTTTTTATTTATTTTTTATTTTATTAAATTTTAGGTTTATTATATTTTTATTTTACATTTAGTTTTTTATTTTATTTAGGTTTTTTATTTTTAGGTTTATTTTATTTATTAATTTAGTTTATATTTTTATTTATTTTATTTTAGTTTAGTTTTATTTTTTATTTTAATTTATTTTTAGATTTAGGTTTATGTTTTTATTTTATTTTAGTTTTATAATATTTAGGTTTCAATTTTTTATTTATTTTACTTTTAGGTTTTATCTAGTTTAGGTTTAGGTTTTAGGTTTTTGGTAGGATTTAGGTGGTTGGGCTTTGGGGTTTAGGGTTGTATGTTTTGGGGTTGGTTAGTAGGGTTTAGGGTGAGTTTAGGGTTTGGGTTTATGGATTAGGGTGGGTTTAGGTCAGTAGGGTTTAGGGTTGAAGGTTTAGTTTATTTATTTATTTATTTTATTTATTTTTTTTGAAATTAGGTAAACCCCACAGGTTTAGGTTTATTTAGTTTAATTATTTATTTTTTATTTATTTTATTTTTATTTAGTTTAGTTTATTAATTTTAGTTTATTTTTTTTAGGTTTAGGTTTAGGTTTAGGTTTATTTTTAGTTTAGTTTTATTTTATTTTATATTTTAGGTTTAGATTTTATTTTTTATTTTAGGTTTAGGTTTATGTTTTTTTTTTTTAGGTTTTAGGTTTTATTTAGGTTTTATTTTGGTATTATTTTTTTAGTTTATGTTTAAGTTTATTCTTAGTTTATTTTATTTTATTTATGGTTTAGGTTTAGTTTATGTTTAGTTTATTTTGGTTTAGTTTAGGTTTTACTTTTTATTTTAGTTATTTTAGGTTTATTTTATTTTATTTTATAGTTTTTTAGTTATTTTTTTTTATTTTATTTTAGGTTTATTTTTTTAGTTTTAGGTTTTAATTAGTTATTATATTTTATTTTAGGTTTATTTTATTTTTATTTTAGGTTTAGTTTTTATTTTATTTATATAAGTTTTTTTATTTTTTAAGTTTAGGTTTTTATTTATTTTATTTTAGTTTAGTTTATAGTCTTTTAGTTTAGTTTAGGTTTAGGTTTTAGTTTAGGCTTTTATTTTATTTTATTTTCTTACTTTATTTTTATTTTGGTTTATTTATTTATTTTATTTTTAGGTTTTATTTAGTTTAGGTTTAGGTTTTTAGCTTTTTTAGGTTTAGGTTTGTTGAGAGTTTGCTATGGTTTAGGGTTTAAGGTTTTGGGTTTAGGTTTTAGGGTTTAGGGTTTAGGGTTTAGGGCTTTAGGGTTTAGGGTTTAGGGTTTAGGATTTATTTTTAACAGAGAACAAATTCAGATTTAATATTTCTTCTTTTCAATTTCATTAACCAAGTAATACACCAGGTTTTCTAAGACACAAGCAATGACATAGATGAAAAATGAGCACACATAGAGAAAATCAAAAACCCTAGATAACTATAACCATCTCTATTGTAAAGACACAATTCCATAGGAAACAGATCGATTGATCGTTCTTCAATTTCTGTAGTTCCCATTAGAACCACTCCAGCATCTCGAGTAGCAGGATCCGCCATCATATGCCTGATCTCTCCCTCTACCACCACCACGGCTGTAACCTCCATCGGTTTAGAGTTAGTTTTAGGGTTTAGGGTTTAGGGTTTAAGGTTTAAGGTTTAGGACTTAGGGTTTAGGGTTTTTTTAATAAATCGATGGATTTAGGTTTATTTAGTTTTGTTAGTTTAGGGTTTATCATTTGGGGTTTTTTAGGGTTTAAGGTTTTTTAAGGTTTAGGATTTTGGGTTTAGGGTTTAGGGTTTAGGTTTGTAGGTTTAGCATTGTCGATTTAGGGTTTAGGGTTTAAGATTAGGTTTAGGGTTTAAGGTTTAGGCTTTAGGGTTTAGGATTTAGATTTTAGGGGTTTTTTAAAATTAAGTAAACCGGTAGGTATAGGTTTATTTAGATTATTTTTTATTTATTTTAGTTTATTTTAACTTTTTTATTTAGGTTTACTTTTTATTTTTATTTATTTTAGTTTATTTATATTATGTTTATTTATTTTAGTTTAGGTTTTTATGCAAATTTATTTTTTAGGTTTAAAATTATTTTTTAGTTTAGTTTTATTTTTATTTTATTATTTAGGTTTAGTTTTTATATTTTATTTTAAGGTTTAGGTTTAATTTATTATGATTTTTTAGGTGTGGGTTTTAGGTTTTAATTTTTTAGTTTGTTTAGGTTTATTTTATATTTTATTTTTTATATAGTTTAGGTTTAGGTTTAAAATATTTAGGTTTAGGTTTTATTTATTTTAGTTTATTTTATTTTAGTTTAGGTTTAGCTTTTTATTTTATTTGTTTATTTTATTTTACTTAAGGTTTAGGTTTTTTTTTTGTTAAGGGTTTAGGTTTTAATTTTATTTTACTTTTAGGTGTATTTTTAGGTTTAGGTTTTATTTAGTTTTATTTTATTTTAGGTTTATTTTATTTTATTTTAGGTTTTGTTGTTATTTTACTTAGGTTTTATTTTGTTTAATTTGGTTATTTTTAATTTTAGTTCTTTTTATTTTTTATTTTATTTTCTTTTTAGGTTTAGGTTTAGCTTTAGGTTTATGATCTACTTTCGATTTTTATTTTATTTTATTTTGGCTTAGGATTAGTTCTTTATTTTATTTTTAGGCTTTATTTAGTTTAGGTTTAGGTTTTTAGCTTTTTAGGGTTTAGGGTTTAGGGTTTAGGGTTTAGGGTTTAAAGTTTATGATTTGGGATTTAAGGTTTAGGTAGTTAGGGTTTAGGTAGGGTGCAGTTTGTGGATTTAGGATAGGGTTTAGGATTAGGTTTTAGGGTTTAGGGTTTAGGGTTTAGCATTTAGGTAATAAGGTCTTTAGGGTTTAGGGATTAGGTTTTAAGGTTTAGGGTGTAGTCTTTTTAGAGTTTAAGCTTTAGGGTTTAGGGTTTAGGTTTTAGGTCTAGGATTCAGGTTTTAGTTTAAGGTTTATGTTTTTTGGCTTTTTTATTTAATAGAGAAAAAATTTAGATTGAACATTTCTTCTTTTTGATTTCATCAACTAAGTAACACACCAAGTTTTCTAAGACACAAGAAATGACTTAGATAAAAAATGAGCATGTATACAACAAATCAAAAGCTCTACATAACTAGAACCGTCTCTACTATAAAGACATAGTTCCATAAGTAGCAAATCGGATCGATCGTTCTTCAATTTCTCCAGCTCATCGTAACCACTCGCCTCTCGGTAGTAGGGTCCACCATCATATTCATGATCTCTCTCCTCCACCACCACCACGATTGTAACCTCTGCTCCTCTCACCTCCATAACCACCATTCCCCACCACCACCTCCACATCCACCGACCTCTAGATCCCCACCACCATAAGCTGCCTCCCCTTCACCCACCCCACCAGATCTAGACTAAGCCTGGTTGACGATGATGTTCTTACTGTCAAGGTTCTGCCCATTCTTAGGGTTTAAGGTTAATTTAGGGTTAGTTTAGGGTTTAAGGTTTAGAGTGTATGGTTTTGGGGTTTAGGGTTTAAGGTTGTAGATTTTAGGGCTTAGGGTTTAGGTTTAGGTTTTAGGGTTTAGGTTTAGGGTTGGGTGCTTTAGGGTTTTAGGGTTTAGGGTTTAGGGTTTGGGATTTTTTCTTAAATTAAGTAAAAGGTTTAGGTTTATTTAGTTTATTTTATTTATTTTGTTTATTTTATTTTTCAATTTTATTTAGGTTTATTTTTTTATTTAGTTTAGTTTATTTATTTTAGGTTTATTTATTTTAGTTTAGGTTTTTAATTTCAGTTTTTTAAATTTAGGTTAATTTTTTAGTTGAGTTTTATTTTTATTTTTTTTGAAGTTTAGGATTTATTTTTTATTTTTATATTTAGGTTTTAGTTTTTATTTTATTTCTTTAGGTTTATGATTTATGATTTTATTTTAGGCTTATTTTTAGTTTTTATTTCTTTACTTAGATTTAGGTTTATTTTTAGTTTATTTTATTTTATTTGGTTTAGGTTTAGGTTTAGGTTTAATTTATTTTATGTTTAGGTTTAGGTTTTATTTATTTTAGTTTGGTTTATTTTAGTTTAGGTTTAGGTTTAGGCTTATTTTACCTTATTTATTTTATTTTTATTTTAGGCTTTGGTTTTTTAGTTTAGGATTTAGGTTTTATTTTTTATTTATTGCTAGGTTCATTTTTTAGGTTTAGGTCTTTATTTAGTTTTAATTTTAGTTTATTTTCAATTTATTTAATTTTAGGTTAATTTAATTTATATTTTATGTTTAGTTTTAATTTTATTTATGTTTTTTATTCTTAGGTTATTTTAGTTTTTTAATTTAGTTTAAGTTTTAGATCTTTTATTTCATTTTATTTTTTATTTTTTTCATTTAGGTTTAGGTTTTAGTTTAGGTTTTATTTTATTTTAAATTTTATTTTATTTAGGTTTAAGTTTTTTTTATTTATTTTATTAGGGTCTTTAGTTTTAGCCTGGGTTTTAGGTTTAGAGTTTAGGTCAGTTTAGGGTCAGGTTAGGTTTAGGGCTGGATAGGGTAAGGTAGGGTTTAGGAGTGGGATTTGTTTAGGCTTTCAGGTTTAGTTTAGGTTGGGGTTTAGTGTGGAGGGTTAGGATTTAGGTTTAGGAGGTGGTTTAGGGTCCAAGTTGGGTTTTTTTTAGCTTTTTTTTTAGGTTTAGTTTTGGTTTAGGGTTTAGGGTTCAAGGTGGGGTTTAGGGTTTAGGGTTTAGTAGCTTTAGTGCTAGGTTTATGGTTTAGTTTAAGGATAGGATTTAGGGTTTAGGGTTCAGGTTTTAGGTCTAAGGTTTAGGTTTTAGTTTAGGGTTCAGGGTTTTTAGTTTTTCTTTAACAGAGAACAAATTCAGATTTGATATTTCTTCTATTCGATTTCATCAACTAAGTAACATACCAAGTTTTCTAAGACACAAGCGATGACATAGATAAAAAATGAGCATGCATAGAGCAAATTAGAAACCCTAGATAACTAGAACTATCTCCACTGTAAAGACATAGTTCCACAAGCAGCATATTGGTTCAATTATTCTTTAGTTTCTCTAGTTCCCACAAAAACCACCCCGGCCTCTCAAGTAGTGTGATCCACCATCATATCCCTGATAACTCCCTCCGCCACCACGACGGTTGTAACCTCCATCACTCCTTTCACCTCCATAACCCCCACTAGTCCCACCACCACCTCCCTATCCACCAACACCTCTAGAGCCTCCACGACCACTGCAATAACTGTCGCCTCCGCCTTCGCCTTCACCACCAGATCTAGACTGAGCCTTGTTGATGATGACATTCCTGCCGTCAAGGTTCTGCCCATTCTTAGGGTTTATGTTTAGATTTATTAGGTTTTAGGGTTTAGGTATATTTTTAAATTTATTTAGTTACTTTAGGTTTGGGTTTAGGGTTTGGCATTTAGGGTTTAGGGGTTAGGGTTTTGGTTAGGTTTAGGGTAGGGTTTAGGTTTGTGGTTTAGGATTTTGGTTTATGCTTTAGGGTAGGGTTTAGGTGTGGGATTAGGGTTTAGGGTTTGGAGGTCAGGTGGAGGGTTTAGGGAAGGTTTAGGGTTTAAGGTTTAGGGTTTAGATTTAGTGTTTAGGGTTCTTTTAAAATTAAGCAAACCAAGGGTTTTAGTTTATTTAGTTTATTAGTTTATTTATTTTAGTTTATTTTATTTTATTTTATTTAGGTTTATTTTATTTTATATTTTAGCTTATTTATTTTAGTTTAGGTTTTATTTTAGTTTATTTTTAGGTTTAGCTTAAGTTTATGTTTATTTTTAGTTGAGTTTTATTTTTATTTTTTTTTAGGTTTAAGTTTTATTTTTATTTTTTTTTAGGTTTTTTTTATTTTATTTTAGGTATTTATTTTAGGTTTATTTTTAGGTTTTATTTTTTAGTTTAGGTTTAGGTTTATTTGTAGTTTATTTTATTTTATTTAGTTTATGTTTAGGTTTAGGTTTAGGTTTAGGTTTATTTTATTTTGTTTATTTTATTTTTATTTTAGGTTTAGGTTTTTTTTTTATTTTAAGGTTTAGGTTTTATTTTCTATTTATTTTTAGGTTTTACATTTAGGTTCATTTTATTGATTTAGGTTTTATTTAGTTTCATTTTTCTTTAGTTTAGGTTTATTTTATTTTTATTTTTAGTTTTATTTTTATTAAGGTTATTTAATACTTAGTTTTATTTTATTTTCTAGTTTAGTTTAGGTTTTTCTTTATTTTATTTTGTTTATTTTTATTTTTTGTTTAATTTTATTTTAGGTTTAGGTTTAGGTTTAGGTTTTAGTTTAGGTTTTTATTTATTTTATTATTTTATTTATCAAGGTTTTTTTATTTATATTTTTAGGTTATATTTAATTTAGGTTTAGGTTTTTAGGTTTTTAGGGTTTAGGGTATAGGGTTTAGGGTTTTAGGGTTTAGGGTTTAGGGATTAGCATTTAGGGTTTATGGTTTTTTGTTTTTCTTTTTAAGAGAGAACAAATTCATATTCAACATTTCTTCTTTTTTATATCTTCAACAAAGTAACACACCAAGTTTTCTAAGACACAAGCAATGACATAAATAAAAAATGAGCACGCATAGAGCAAATCAAAAACCCCAAATAACTAGAACCGTCTCTACTTTAAGTCCTAGTTCCATAAGCAGCAGATTGGATCGACCGTTCTTCAATTTCTCTAGTTCCCATCAGAACCACTCCGGCCTCTTGAGTAGCGGATCCACCATCATATCCCCGATCTTTCCCTCCTCCACCACCACCAACTATTAACTTTGGGTTTTATTTTTAGTTTAGTTTTATTTTTATTTTATTTTTTAGGTTTAGATTTTAATTAAATTTTTAGGTATAGGTTTATGTTTTTATTTTATTTTTTTAGGTTCATATTTTAGGTTTTTATTTTTAGGTTATATTTTTGTAGTTTAGGTTTAGGTTTATTTTAAGTTTATTTAATTTTATTTAAGGTTTAGATTTATGTTTAGGTTTAGGTTTTATTTATTTTAGTTTTGGGTTTAGGTTAATTTTATTTTTATATTAGGTTTAAGTTTTTTTGTTTAGGGTTTTGGTTTTATTTTTTATTTAGTTTTAGGTTTATTTTTAGTTTAGATTTTTATTTAGTTTTATTTTATTCTATTTTATGTTTATTTTTTTTATTTAGGTTTAGTTTTTATTTTGTTTAGGTTTTCTAATTTTTAGTTTAGTTTAGGTTTTTATTTATTATAATTTAGTTAGTTTTTATTTTTTGATTTATTTTCTTTTTAGGTTTAGGTTTAAGGTTTAGTTTAGGTTTTTATTTTTTTTATTTTTATTATATTTTGGTTTAATTTTTTTATTTATTTATTTATTTTTATTTAGTTTAGGTTTAGGTTTTTAGCATTTTAGGGATTAGGGTTTAAGTTTTAGGTCTAGGGTTTAGGTTTTAGTTTAGAATTTAGGGTTTTGGTATTTTTTTTAGAGAGAATAAATTCAAATTCAATATTTCTTCTTTTTGATTTCTTCAACCAAGTAAAACACCAAGTTTTCTATGACACAAGCAACGACATAGATCAAAAAATGAGCATTCAGAAATCAAAACCCTAGATAGAAATCATCTCTACTTTAAGACCTACATAAGCAACAGATTGGATCGATCATTCTTCAAGATTCTAGTTCCCATGTACCACCGCCTCTCGAGTAGGGATCCAAAGATCATATCCCTGATATTTCCTCCACCACCACCACCATCTATTATTTTTGGGTTTTATTTTTAGTTTATTTTATTTTTATTTTATTTTTTAGGATTAGGTTTTATTTTTATTTTTAGGTATAGGTTTAGGTTTTTATTTTATTTTTTTAGGTTTAGATTTTATGATTTTATTTTAGGTTTATTTTTAGGTTATATCTTTATAGTTTAGGTTTAGGTTTATTTTAAGTTTATTTAATTTTACTTAGGGTTTAGATTTAAGTTTAGGTTTAGTTTATTTTAGGTTTAGGTTTAGGTTTTATTTATTTTAGTTTAATTTATTTTAGTTTTAGGTTTAGGTTAATTTTATTTTATATTAGGTCTTTTTTTTTATTTAGGGTTTTAATTGTATTTTTATTTATTTTAGGTTTGATTTTAGGTTTAGGTTTTATTTAGCTTTTATTTTGTTTTATTTTATGTTTATTTTATTTTTATTTAGGTTTAGTTTTATTTTAGGTTTTAATTTTTAGTTTATTTTAGGTTTTATTTATTTTTATTTTAAATTTATGGTTTAGGTTGGTTTTGGTTTTAGTTTATGCATTTTATTTTATTTTATATTTTATTTTAATTTAGGTTTTAATTTATTTTATTTTTTATTTTTTTATCTTTTTAGGTTTAGGTTTTAGCATTTTTAGTAGGTTTGAGGGTTTATAGTAGGGTAGGTTTAGGTTTGAGTAGTTTAGGGTTTAGGGTTTTAGGGTTTAGGGTAGGGTTTAGGTAGGTTTTAGTCAGGTGTTTAGGGTTTAGGGTTTTTTAGGGTAGGGTTTAGGGTTTAAAGTTTTTTTTTTTAAAAAAGTAAACTAGTATGTTTAGGTTTATTTAGTTTATTTAGTTTATTTTATATTTATTTTAGTTTAGTTTTATTTTTATTTTAATTTTAGTTTTTTATTTATTTTAGTTTATTAATTTTAATTTGGGTTTTATTTTAGTTTATTTTTTAGGTTTAGGTTTATGTTTATTATTTTAGTTTAGTTTTATTTTTATTTTATTTTTTGGGTTTAGGTTTTATTTTTTATTTTTAGGTTTAGGTTTAGGTTTTTATTTTATATTTTTAGGTTTAGATTTTATGTTTTTATTTTAGCTTTATTTTCCTAGGTTTTATTTTTCTATTTAGGTTTAGGTGTATTTTTAGTTTATTTTATTATATTTAGTTTAGCGTTTAGGTTTAGTTTATTTTATATTTAGGTTTAGGTATTTTTTATTTTAGTTTAGGTTTAGGTTTATTTTAATTTGTTTATTTTTGGTTAAGTTTTTTTTTTTTAGTTTAGGGTTTTAATTTTATTTTTTATTTAGTTTTTATTTTATTTTATTTTAGGTTTATTTTATTTTTATTTTCGTTTAGTTTTTTATTTTATTTAGTTTTTTTATTTTTAGGTCAATTTTATTTATTTGTTTACATTTTAGTTTTGTTTAATTTATTTTAAGATTTATGTTTTAGTTTTTGTTTTATTTTAGTTTTTTTTATTATATTTAGGTTTAGATTTTTTATTTATATTATTTTTAGGTTTTACCTAGTTTAGGGTTAGGTTTTTAGGTTTTTAGGGTTTAGGATTTAGGGTTTAAGGTTTGGTCTTTAAAGTTTAAGTTTGTATGTTTTGGAGTTTAAGGTTTAGGGTTTAGGGTTTTAGGGTTTAGTGTTTAGGGTTTAGGGTTTAGGGTTTATGGTTTTAGGGATTAGGGTTTAGGGTTTAGGGTTAAAGGTTTTGTGTTTATTTTATTTATTTATTTTATTTTATTTTTTTAAATTAGGTAAACTCATGGGTTTAGGTTTATTTAGTTTAATTAGTTTACTTTTTAATTTTTTTTTTAATTTTTTAATTTTTAGTTTTATTTTTATTTATTTTTATTTAGTTTAGTTAATTAATTTTAGTTTATTTTTGTATGTTTAGGTTTAAGTTTAGGTTCAGGTTTATTTTGTAGTGTAGTTTTTTTTTTTATATTTTAGGTTTTGATTTTAGTTTTTATATTTATTTTAGGTTTATGTTTTAATTTTATTTTTTTAGGTTTACGTTTTAGGTTTTTATTTTAGGTTTATTTTTAGGTATTATTTTTTAGTTTATGTTTAAGTTTAGTCCTAGTTTATTTTGGTTTATTTAGGGTTTAGGTTTAGTTTTATGTTTAATTTCGTTTAGGTTTAGCCTTAGGTTTTATTTTTTTTATTTTAGTTCATGTTTAAGTTTATTTTATTTTTATTTTATGTCTAGTTTTTTTTAGTTTAGGGTTTAGGTTTTATTTTTTATTTATTTTTAGGTTTATTTTTTAGTTTTAGTTTTTTAATTAGTTATTATTTTATTTTTATTTTAGGTTTAGTTTTATTTTATTTATTTAAGTTTTTTTTATTTTAGTTTATTTTAGGTTTTATTTATTTTATTTTAGTTTAGTTTATATTTTTTTAGTTTAGTTTAGGTTTAGGTTTTAGTTTAGGCTTTTATTTTATTTTATTTTATTTTCTTACTTTATTTTCGTTTATGTGTTTTTATTTATTTTATTTTTAGGTTTTATTTAGTTTAGGTTTTGGTTTTTAGCTTTTTAGGGTTTAGTGTTTAGGGTTAGTTAAGGGTTTGGGGTTTAGGGTTTAGGGTTTAGGGTTTAGGGTTTAAGGTTTTGGGTTTAGGTTTTATGGTTTTGGGTTTAGGGTTTAGGGTTTAGGATTTTTTAAGTGAGAAGAAATTGATTTAACATTTCTTCTTTGTATTTTATCAACCATGTAACAAGTTTTCTAAGACACAAGCAATGACATAGAGAAAATGAGCACACATAGAGCAAATCAAAACCCTAGATAACTATAATTGTCTCTATCAGAAAGAGCCATAAACAGATCGGATCGACGTTCTTCAATTTCTCTAGTTCCCATGAATCACTCGCCTCTGAGTAGCAGATCCCCATCATATCGATCTCCTCTCACCACCACCAGAACCCCAGCTTTGGGTTATTTTTTAGGGTTTAGGGTTAATGGTTTAAGGCTTAGGACTTAGGGTTTAGGATTTAGGGTTTAGGGTTTTTTCAAATAAACTGGTGGGTTTAGGTTTATTTAGTTTTCTTAGTTTAGGGTTTATCATTTAGGTTTTAGGGTTTAATGTTATTTAGGGTTTAGGATTTTTGGTTTAGGGTTAGTTTTAGGGTTTGAGGTTTAGGCTGTAGGGTTTAGGATTTAGAGTTTAGGGTTTTTTTAAAAAAAAAATTAAGTAAACCAATAGGTTTAGGTTTTCTTAGTTTATTTTTTATTTATTTTAGTTTATTTTAACTTTTTTTATTTAGGTTTACCTTTTATTTTTATTTATTTTAGTTTATTTATATTAGGTTTATTTATTTTAATTTAGGTTTTTATGTAAATTTATTTTTTAGGTTTAGGTATTTTTTTAGTTTAGTTTTATTTTTATTTTATTTAGGTTTAGTTTTATATTTTATTTTTAGGTTTAGTTTAATTTATTTTATTATTTTAGGTGTGGGTTTTAGGTTTTATTTTAGTTTAAGTTTAGGTTTATTTTAGTTTATTTTATTTTTATTTAGTTTAGGTTTTTATTTATTTTAGTTTATTTTATTTTAGTTTAGGTTTAGCTTTATTTTATTTTGTTTATTTATTTTTTTAGTTAAGGTTTAGGTTTTTTGGTTTCTTTTAGTTTTATTTACTTTAGGTGTATTTTTTAGGTTTAGGTTTTATTTAGTTTTATTTTATTTTATTTTAAGATTATTTTATTTATTTTAGGTTTAGTTGTTATTTTATTTAGGTTTTTATTTTTTTAGTTTAGTTTGGTATTTTTTAATTTTAGTTCTTTTTTTTATTATTTTCTTCTTTAGGTTTAGGTAGGTTTATTTATGATTTACTTTAGGTTTTATTTTATCTTGGCTTAGGTTTATCTATTTATTTTATTTTTAGGTTTTATTTAGTTTAGTTTAGGTTTTATCTTTTAGGGTTTAGGGTTGTGGTAGTTTAGGTGGATTATGATGGGGTTTAAGGTTTAGGGTTTAGGGTTTAGGGTTTAGGGTTCAGGGTGTTGGGTCTAAGATTTAGGTTTTAGGGTTTAGGGTTTAGGGTTTTAGGGTTTAGGGTTTAGGGTTTAGCATTTAGGTAAAAATGCTTTTAGGGTTTAGGGTTTAGGGTTTAGGTTTAGGATGCAGCTTTTAGAGTTTAAGCTTTAGGGTTTAGGGTTTAGGTTTTAGGTCTAGGATTCAGGTTTTAGTTTAGGGTTTATGATTTTTGGGTTTTTAATTTAATAGAGAACAAATTTAGATTCAATATTTCTTCTTTTTGATTTCATCAACCAAGTTACACACCATGTTTTCTAAGACACAAGTGATGACTTAAATAAAAAATGAGCATGCATACAGTAAATCAAAAGCTCTAGATAATTAGAACCGTCCTAACTATAAAGACATAGTTCCATAAGAAGCAAATCGGATCAGTCGTTCTTCAATTTCTCCATTTCCCATCGTAACCACCTCTCTCGTAGTAGATCCACCATCATATCTATGGATCTCTCTCCACCACCACCACGTTGTAACCACCGCCACTCCTCTCTCGCCCATAATCACCACTCTCCACCACCTCCATATCCACCAGACTCTAGATCCCCCACCACCATTGCGATAACTGCTGCCTCCACCTTCCTCCATAGATCTAGCCTGATTGGGATGTTCTTTCTCAGGTTCTACCCTTTCTTAGTGTTTAGTGTTAGTTTAGGGCTAAAGATTTAGGGTTAATTTAGGGTTTAAGGTTTAGGATTTATGGTTTTGGGGTTTAGGGTTTAGGGTTGTGGTTGTGGCAGGGTTTATAGAGGTTTAGAGTTTAGGTTTTTAGGTTTGGTTAGTTTTGGGGAGGGTTTAGGTTAATGGTTTTAGTTTAGGGTTTAGGGTTTAGGTTTAGGGTTTAGGTTTTTAGGTTTAAGGTTTTTTTTTCTTAAATTAAGTAATGGTTTAGGTTTATTTAATTATTTATTTATTTGAGTTTATTTAATTTTTCATTTTATTTAAGTTTATTTTATTTTATTTAGTTTAGTTTATTTATTTTAGTTTTTTATTTTAGTTTAGGTTTTAATTTTAGTTTTTTTTTTAATTTAGTTTATTTTTTCATAGAGTTTTTTTTATTTAGGTTTTAATTTTATTTTATGTTTAGGTTTTGGTTTTTATTTTATTTCCTTAGGTTTATGATTTAGTTTTTTATTTTAGGCTTATTTTTTAGGTTTTATTTCTTTCCTTTAGAATTAGGTTTACTTTTAGTTTATTTTATTTTATTTTGTTTAGGTTTAGGTTTAGTTTATTTTATGTTTAGGTTTAGGTTTTATTTGTTTTAGTTTGGTTTATTTTAGTTTAGGTTTAGGTTTAGGTTTATTTTATCTTATTTATTTTATTTTTATTTTAGGCTTAGGTTTTTTTTAGTTTAGGATTTTGGTTTTATTTTTATTTAATGTTAGGTTTAGGTTTTTATTTAGTTTTTATTTTTTTTATTTTTGACTTATTTTATTTTATGTTAATTTTATTTATATTTTATGTTTAGTTTTTATTTTATTTATGTTTTTTATTCTTAAGTTATTTATTTATTTTAATTTAGTTTATGTTTTTATTTCTTCTATTTCATTTTTTTATTTTTTTATTTTCTTTATTTCACATTTAGGTAGGTTTAGTTTAGGTTTTATTTTATTTTAACTTTTATTTTATTTTAGGTAGGTTTTTTTTATTTTATTTATTACAGGTTTTATTTAGTTTATGTTTAAGTTTTAGATTTTAGGTTTAGGGTTTAGGGTCAGGTTTGTATAAGTGTTAGGATGAGGTAGGGTAGCCTAGGGTTTAGGGTTTAGTGGTAGGGTTTAGGGTTTAGTTTAGGGTAGGCCAGTTTAGGGTTTTCAGTTTAGGGTTTGGGAGGGTTGTAGGTTTAGGTGTAGGTTTAGGATTAGGATTTAAGATTTAAGGTTTAGGTTTAGCTTTAGGGTTTTTTAATTAAGTAGACCCGAAGGTTTAGGATTATTTAATTTATTTAGTCTATTTTATTTATTTCAATTTATTTTATTTTATTTATTTATTTTTTATTTTTATTTAGTTTAGTTTATTTATTTTAGTTTAATTTTTATTTTATTTTATTTTTTAGGTTTTTAGGTTTAGGCTTATTTTTTAGTTTATTTTTATTTTTATTTTCTTTTGGGTTTAGGGTTTATTTTTATTTTTAAGTTTATGTTATTGTTTTATGTTTTATTTTGTAGGTTTAGTTTTAGATTTTATTTTAGGTTTTATTTTTTTAGTTTAGGTTTAGGTTTACTTTTAGTTTTATTTTATTTAGTTAATTTAGGTTTAGGTTTAGGTTTTATTTATTTTAGTTTAGTTTATTTTAGTTAAGGTTCACGTTTATTTTGTTTATTTTAGGTTTAGTTTTTTTAATTTATTTTTAGGTTTATTTTTTAGGTTTAGGTTTTTAGTTAGTTTTTATTTTATTTTATTTTAGGTTTATTTTATTCTTAATTTATGTTAAGTTTTATTTTATTTAGGATTTTTCTTTTTAGGTTTATTTTATTTTTTTTATTCAGTTTAAGGTTTTATTTATTTTATTTTAGTTTACCTTTTATATTATATTTTATTTTATTTTTACATTTAGGTTTAGGTTTAGGTTTAGGTTTTAGTTTAAGTTTTTATTTTATTTATGTTTAGGTTTTTTAATTATTTTATTTTTAGGTTTTATTTAGTTTTATTTTAGGTTTTAAGTTTAGGGTTTGGTCAGGGTTTAGGGTTTAGGTGGTATTAGGTCAGTGGCTCAGGCCCATGGTGGCCCAGGGCAGGTACAGGGTTGTGGCCTAGGGCCTGGGGCTCAGTTTTTGGTAGGGTTTAAGTTTAGGGCCTGGGGTCAGATTTAGGGTTTAGGAGGGTAGGGTAGTGTTTAGGTTTAGGGTTTAGTGTTAGAGTTTTTTTTTTAAAACAAAACCTAAGTTTATTTTAGTTAGTTTATTTATTTAGTTTATTTTATTTTATTTTATTTAGGTTTATTTTATTATTTAGTTTATTTATTTTAATTTATTTTAGTTTAGGTTATTTATTTTAGTTTATTTTTTAGGTTTAGGTTTAAGTTTAGGTTTATTTTTTATTTATTTTATTTTATTTAATTTTAGGTTTAGGTCATTTATTACTCTAAGTGGTTTTATTTTATTATTTTTTTTAGGTTTAGGTTTTAGGATTTTATTTTATGTTTATTTTAAGGTTTTTTTTTTTTTAGTTTAGGTTTGTTTATTTTTATTTTATTTTATTTAGTTTAGATTTAGGTTTAGGTTTAATTTATTTTAGGTTTAGGTTTAGGTTTTATTTATTTTAGTTTAGTTTATTTTAGCTTAGGTTAGGTTTATTTTATTTTTATTTTAAGTTTAGTTTTTTTTTAGTTTATGGTTTATGTTTAATTTCTTTTATTTTTAGGTTTATTTTTTAAGTTTAGGCTTTTATTTAATTTTAATTTTATTTTATTTTATGTTTATTTAATTTTTATTTTAGGTTTAGTTTTTATTTTATTTAAGTTTTTTATTTTTTTAGTATCGTTTAGTTTTTTTTATTTATTTAGTATCGTTTAGGTTTTTATTTATTTTATTTTAGTTTTGTTTATTTTTTAGGTTGAGGTTGAGGTTTAGGTTTAGGTTTAAGTTTTAGTTTAGGTTTTCATTTTATTTTATTTTAGTTTCTATTTTTTATTCGTTTTATTTCTAGGTTTTATTTAGGTTTTTAGCTTGTTAGTGTTTCATGGCAGGTAGATCTACTACGGATTCTATACATTTGTTAAGAGGTTTGATGGAGAAGTATAGAGAAAGTATGGAGGATCTACATATGATATTTTAGAGAAAGCTTATGATAAAGTTTCAAGAGATGTTCTTTGGAGAGTTCTAGAACAGAAAGGAGTTAATATTGGTTATATTCAAGTAATTAATGATATGTATACTAGAGCTATTACTTGTGTCCAAACACAAGGAGGATTGACAAAATATTTGCCTATTTCAGCTTGGATTACATCAAGGATCAACTTTAAGCCCTAATCATTTTGCTTTAGTTATGAATGTTCTTACTAGGCATTTAGAAGATGTACCTTGGTGTATGCTTTTTTCTGATGACATTCTTCTTGTTGGTAAGACTAGAGAGGGAGTCCAAGAGAAACTTGAATTATGGAGGTCAACATTAGAGTCTAAAGGTTTTCATTTAAGTAGATCTAAAATTGAATATATGTAGTGTAATTTTAGTTGTAGAAGCTCTAGTGGTAGTGTTGTGACATTAGGTGAACAAGTCATTAATAAGAGTGAGCGATTCAGATATTTAGGTTCTATTGTTCAAAATGATGGTGAAATAGATGGAGATGTTATTAGTAGAATTCAAGTTGGATGGTTGAAGTGGAGGAATGCATATGGCTTGTTGTGTGATAAAAAAGTTCCACTTAAACTTAAGGGAAATTTTATAAGATGGTGGTAACACCTGCAATGACTTATGGTGCAGAATGTTGGCCAATAAAAGAGAAGCATAAGACTAAGTTAAGTGTTACAGTGATGAGGATGCTCAGGTGGATGAATGGCTTTACTCTTAGAGATAAAATAAGAAATGAGTATGTTCGGGAAAAAGTTGGAGTAGCTCCAATGGCAGATAAGATTAGAGAGTTGCCTTAGATGGTTTCTCCACATAAAGCATCGACCATCTGATGACCCGGTTAAGAGAGTAGATGCATTAGATTTGCCTTATGTTAAGAAAGGTAGAGGTAGACCTAAAAAGATTTGGTTAAGATGTATAAAAAATGACCTAAGTATACTTGAATTAAATGAGATTTTGACACATAATATGACAAAGTGGAGACGAAGGATTCATGTAGATGACCCCACTTAATGGGATAAAGTCTTGTTGTTGTTGTTGTTGTTGTTGTTGTTGTTGTTGTAGTGTTTAGGGTATAGTGTTTGGGAGGTTGTTTAGGTTTATGGTTTAAGGTTTAGGATTTAGGGTTTAGGGTTTAAGTTTTTAGATTTAGGGTTTAGGGTTTAGGGTTAAGGGTTTTTAGGGTTTAGGGTCTAGGGTTTAGGGTTTAGGTTTTAGGTCTAAGGTTTAGGTTTTTGTCTAGGGTTAAGGGTTTCTGGTTTTTTTTTTAATAGAGAACAAATTATGATTCAACATTCTTCTTTCCAATTTCATCAACCAAGTAACCCACCAAGTTTTCTAAGACAAAAATGATGACATAGATAAAAAAATGAGCACACATAAAGCAAATCAAAAACCCTAGGTAACTAGAACTGTCTCTACTATAAAGATAAAGTTCCATAAACAGTATATCAGATTGGTCATCCTTCAGTTTCTATAGTTCCCATCAGAACCACCCGACTTCTAGAGTTGAGGGATCCATCATCATATCCCCGATCTCTCTCTCCACCACCACCATGGATGTAACCTCCATCGCTTCTCCTGCCTCTATAAGCTCCACTGCTCCGACCACTACCTCCATATCCACCAGAACCTCCAAATACCCCACCACCGTAGTGATAACCTCCTCCTTCTCTTCCACCGCCAGATCTAGACCGAGCCTGATTGATGGTGATGTTCCTGTCATCAAGGTTCTACCCATTCTTTGGGTTTAGGTTTATTACGCTTTAGGGTTTAGGTTTAATTTTTAAATTATTTAGTTACTTTAGGTTTAAGTTTATGATTTAGGGTTTAGGTTTGAGGATTTAGGGTTTAGGGTTTAATGGTTTATGATTTTAGGGTTTAGGTTTTAGGGTTAGGGTTTAGTGTATTAGGTTTAAGGTGGGTTAAGTGTAAGGTGTTAGGGTTTAGGGTTTAGGTTTAGTGTTTGGCTTTAAGGCTTAGGGTTTTAAGGTTTGGCTAGTTTAGGGTTTAGGGTTGTAGGTTTGGGGTTTAGTGTTTAGGGTTAGTTTTAGGGTTTAGGATTTAGGGTTTAGGGTGTAGAGTTTAAGGTTTAGGGCCTTTTTTTAATTTAAGTAAATCGGTAGGTTTAGGTTTATTTGGTTTATTTAGGTTATTCTTTATTTATTTTAGTTTATTATATTATTTATTTATATTTATGTTTATTTTAAATTTTTATTTAATTTATTTTATTTAATTTTAGGTTTATTTATTTTAATTAGTTTTTTTATTTTAGTTTATTTTTAGGTTTAGGTTTAGGTTCATGACTATTTTTTAATTTAGTTTAATTTTTATTTTATTTTATAGGTTTACATTTAATTTTTTTATTTTTAGGTTTAGGTATAAGTTTTTTTGTTTTTTTAGGTTTAGGTTTTAGGTTTTTATTTTATGTTTATTTTTATGTTCAATTTTTTATTTATTATATTATATTTATTTTAGGGTTTAGGTTTTGTTTATTTTAATTCTAGGCTTAGGTTTACCTTAATTTTATTTATTTTAGGTTTAGTTTTTTTTTAGTTTAGGGTTTAAGTATTATTTTTTATTTATTTTTTTTAGGTTTTTTTTTTATTTTATTTTTTTATTTATTTATTTATTTTTATTTTATTTAGTTTTATTTTAGGTTTTTTTAGGTTTAATTTATCTTTGGTGTAGTTTTGGTTTATTTATTTTATTTTATCTTTAGTTTTTTTAAATTTTATGTTTAGGTTGGTTGATTTAGGTTTAGGTTTTAGTTTGGGTTTTATTTTATTTATTTTATTATATGTAGGTTCAGTTTATTTATTTATCTTATCTAGGTTTATTTAGTTTAGGCATAGGCCTGTGCGCCAGGGTTTGTGTTTGGGGTCTGGGGCCTAGGGTTTAGGCCTGAGTTTGTGGCCCAGGTTTAAGGTCAGTGGCCCAGGGCTCAAGGCCTAGGGTAGGTTTAAGGCCTAGGGTTTAGGTTTTTTTAGGATTAAGGTTTTAATTTTTATTTACATTTTATCTTAGCTCATCTTTAGGTTAGCCATTTATTCTTTTTATTTGGTTTATTTTATTTTATTATTTAAGTCTTTTATATTTTTAGGTTGGCTGGTTTTACATTTTATTTTATGTTTTTTAGGTTTAGGTTTTAGGTTTTATTTGTTGAATTAGGTTTAGAAATATTATTTGTTTAGTTTAATTTATTTAGTGTAGGTTTAGGTTTAGGTTTTATTTATTTTAGTTTAGTTTATTTTAGTTTAGGTTTATTTTATTTCTTTTGTTTTATTTTTAGCTTTTTTAGTTTAGGGTTTGGGTTATTATATATTTTAGGTTTTATTTTATGTTTAGGTTTTTATTTAGTTAATTTTATTATATTTTAATTTTATTTTATTTTTATTATTTTATTTTAGTTTTTTTTATTTTTAGGTTTTATTTTTATTTTAGTTTTTTAGGTTTTATTCATCTTTATTTTAGCTTTTATTTTTTATTTTTTTTTATGTTTAGGTTTAGGTTTGGGTTTAGGTTTTAGTTTAGGTTTTATTTTATTTTATTTATTATTTTATTTAGGTTTTTTTTATTTATTTTATTTTAGGTTATATTTAGCAATGATAAGTTTTTTAGTTTTATAGTTTAGGTAGGGTTTAGGGTTTAGGGGTTTTAGGGTTTAGGATTGTAGGTTGGCTCAGAGTTTAGGGTAGGTTGGGGTTTAGGGTAGGGTTTGGATTTGTTTAGGGTTGGGTGGCCTAAGAAGGGTTTAGTGTTTAGGTTTAGGGTTTTAGGGTTGGATTTTTTTATTTATTATTTTATTAATAAACCTGTAGGTTTAGTTTATTTAGTTTATTTTCTATTTTATTTTAGTTTATCTGATTTTGCATTTTTTATTTAGGATTATTTTATTTTATTTAGTTTAGTTTATATTTTAGGTTTATTTATTTTAGTTTAGGTTTTTCATTTTAGTTTATTTTTTAGGTTTAGGTTTAAGTTTATTTTTAGGTTTTTATTTTTTTTATTTTAGGTTTAAGTTTAGGTTTTATTTTATTTTAGTAGTTTTATGTTTTATTTTAGATTTATTTTAGGTTTTATTTTTAGTTTATTTTATTTTATTTAAGGTTTAGGTTTAGGTTTAGTTTAGTTTATTTTAGGTTTAGGTTTTATTTATTTTAGTTTAGTTTATTTTAATTTAGGTTTATTTATTTTATCTTAGGTTTAAGTTATTTTAATTTAGGATCTTTTTTTTTTATTTATTTTAGGTTTATTTTAGGTTTAGTTTTATTTAGTTTTATTATATATTTAGTTTTATTTTATTTTAGGTTTAGTTTTATTTAGGTATTTTATTTTTTTTTTAGTTTAGGTTTTATTTATTTATATTTTAGTTTAATTTTTATTTTTATTTTATTTTCTTAGTTAAGGTTTTGCTTTAGGTTTAGGTTTAGGTTTAGTTTAGGTTTTATTTTATTTTATTTTATTTTATTTTGTCTATTTTATTTATTTTATTTTTAGGTTTTATTTAGTTTAAGCTTAAGTTTTATATTAGGTTACTGAGGGTTTGTGATTTAGGGTTTAGGGTTTAGGTGTTAGTGTTAAGGTTTAAGTTTAGGGTTTATGGTTTAGGGTTTAGGGTTTTAGGGTTTAGTGTTTAGGTTTTAGGGTTTAGGGTTTTAGTGTTTAGAGTTTAGAGTTTATAGGTCTGGGTTGAAGTTTTAGTTTAGGGTTTAGGGTTTTTGGTTTTTTTTAACTGAGAACAAATTCAGATTCAACATTTCTTCTTTTTTCGATTTCATCAACCAAGTAACACACCAAGTTTTCTAAGAAACAAGTGACTACATAGATAAAAAATGAGCACACATAGAGCAAATAAAAAACCCTAGATAACTAGAACCATCTTTAATGTAAAGACACATCTCCATAAGCAGCAGGTCAGATCGCCCATTCTTCAGTTTAACTAGTTGCCATCAGAACTACCCCCTCCTCTCGAGTAGCGGGATCTACCATCATATCCCTGATCTCTCCCTTTGCCGCCACAATGGCTGTCATCTCCATAGCTCCTCCCGCCTCCATAACCACCACTTCTCTGACCACGACCTCCATAGCCACCAACACCTCCAGATCCCCCACCACCACTATGATAACCGCCGTCTCTGCCTTCGCCTCCACTGCTAGATTTAGATTGAGCTTGGTTGATGGTGATGTTCCTGCTGTCAAGGTTCTGCCCATTCTTGGGGTTTAGGTTTATTAAGTTTTAGGGTTTAAGTTTATTGTTTAATATATTTAGTTACTTTAGGTTTAGTTTAGTGGTTTTAGGGTTTAGCATTTAGGGTTTAGGAGTGGTGGTTTAGGGTTTATGTTTTTAGGAGTTTAGGGTTTAGGATTTGGTAGGGTTTAGGGTTTAGTGTCAGCTTGGGTGAGGGGCAAGGGGTTAGTTTAGGAGTGTGTTTTTATAGGATCAGGGTTAGGTGTGGTTTGGTGGGTGGTAGGTAGGATTTAGGGTTTAGGATTAGGGTTTTAAATTAAGCAAACCAGTTTTATGGTTATTTAGTTTATTTAATTAATTTATTTAATTTTATTTAGGTTTATTTTTTATTTTTTAGATTAGTTTATTTATTTTATCTTTATTTATTTTAGTTTGGGTTTTTTTATTTGTTTAGTTTTTTAGGTTTAGGTTTAGGTTTAGGTTTATTATTTTAGTGAGTTTTATTTTATTTTTTAGGTTTTGGTTTAGGTTTTATTATATTTTTTTAAGTTTAGGTTTTAGGTTTTTATTTTAGGTTTATTTTGAGGTTATATTTTTAGTTTAGGTTTAGGTTTATTTTAGCTTATTTTATTTTATTTTGGGTTTAGGTTGAGGTTTAGGTTTATTTTATTTTAGGATTAGGTTTTATTTATTTTAGTTTAGTTTATTTTACCCAGTTTAGTTTTATTTTATTTTTATTTTAGGTTTAGGCTTCTTTTTTAGTTTAGGATTTAGGTTTTATTTTTTTATTTATTTTTAAGATTAGGTTTTTATTTTATTTTAAGTTTACTTTTTTTATTTTACGTTTCATTTTTATTTTATTTAGGTTTTTTATTTTTCACTTTAGTTTAGGTTTTTATTTTATTTTATTTTGGTTTAGGTTTTTTTATTTATTTTATTTTTATGTTTTATTTTGTTTAGGATTAAGTTTTCAGCTTTTTAGGGTTTAGGGTTAGTTGAGGGTTTAGGGTTTAGGTTGGTTTGGGGTTTAGGGTTCAGGGTTTAGGGTTTAGGATTTAGGATTTAGGGTTTTCAGGTTTATTTTTTTAGGGCTTAGGGTTTAGGGTTTAGGGTTTATGGTTTAGGATTAGAGTTTAGGGTTTAGGGTTTAGGGTTTATGGTTTTTAAGGTTTAGGGTTTAGGCTTTAGGGTTTATGTTTAAGGTCTAAGGTTCACATTTTAGTTTAGGGTTTAGGGTTTTTGGTTTTTTTTTCTAACGTAGAACAAATTCAGATTCAACATTTCTTCTTTTCAATTTCATTAACCAAGTAACACACCAAGTTTTCTAAGAGACAAGTGATGACAAAGATAAAAAATGAGCACACTTAGAGGAAATCAAAAACCCTAGATTGCTAGAACCATTTTTATTGTATAGACAGTTCCATAAGCAATAGATCGGATCGACCATTCTTCATTTTATCCAGTTCCCATTAGAACCACCCCGGCCTCTCGAGTAGCAAGATTCCCCATCATATCCCCGATCTCTCCCTCGGCTACCACCACGGCTATAAACTCTAAAGCTTTTCCCACCACCACTGCAATAACCACCTTTGCCTTTGCTTCCACCGTTAGATCTAGACTGAGCCTAATTGATGGTGATGTTCCTGTCGTCAAAGTTCTGCCCATCCTGAGGGTTTAGGTTTAGGTTTATTAGGTTTTAGGGTTTAGGTTTATTTTTTAATTTATTTAGTTACTTTAAGTTTAGGGTTTGGGTTTTAGGGTTTAGGGTTCTTGGGGTTTAGTTTAGGGTTTGGGGTTTATGACTTTAGAGTTTATGCTTTAGGGTTTAGGGTTTAACTAGGGTTTAGGGTTTAGCATTAGGGTTTAGGGTTTAGTTTTTAGAGTTTAGGTTATGTTTTTTTTTTTAAATTAAGTAAACCCAGAAGTTTAGGTTTATTTAGTTTATTTAGTATATTTTATTTATTTTAGTTTATTTAATTTTTTATTTTATTTAGGATTATTTTTTATTTAGTTTAGTTTACTATTTAGGTTTATTTATTTTAATTTAGGTTTTTTTGGTTTATTTTTTATGTTTAGATTTAGTTTATTTTTTTGAGTTTAATTTTGATTATATATTTTAGGTTTAGGTTTAGGTTTTTATTTTATTTTTTTAGCTTTAGGTTCTAGGTTTTTATTTTAGTTATATGTTTAGGATTAATTTTTTAGTTTAGGTTTAGGTTTATTTTTAATTTATTTTATTTTATTTTATTTAGTTTAGATTTAGGTTTAGGTTTAGTATATTTTAGGATCTGGTTTTATTTATTTTAGTATATTTTATTTTAGTTTAGGTTTAGATTTATTTTATTTTGTTTATTTTAAATTTCTTTAAGGTGGTTTTTTTTTTAGTTTAGGGTTTAGGTTTTACTTTTATTTATTTTAAGGTTTTCTTATTAGGTTTATATTTAGTTTTATTTTATATAGTTTATTTTATTTTATTTTACATTTAGTTTTATTTTATTTAGGTTTTATTAGGTTTATTTTATTTTAAGTTTATTTAGGGTTTATTTATTTTGTTTTAGTTTATTTTATAAGTTTATTTTATTTATAATCAAGTTAGTTTTACTTTATTTTATTATTTAATTTAGGTTTAGATTTATTTATTTTATTTTATTTAGGGTTTATTTAGCTCAGGTTTTAGGTTAGGGCCTGGCCCAGGGTCAGTGTGGAGCCCAGAGTCAGGTTGTGCCCAGGGCCCAGGCCTGGGGGGTTAGCCTGTGGCTTAGGCCCAGGCCAGCCAGGTGGCCCAGGTCATTTAGGGCCTAGGGCCCAGCCTCAGCCTTGGGCCAGGTCCCAGGCCCAGGAAGGGCCCAGGGTTTAGGGCCTAGGGTCAGTAGGGCCTGGTGGTCTTCAGTGGTAAGGTTTAGGGCCCAGGATTTAGGGTCAGGGTCAGGGTCAGGTTTAGGGGCCCAGGGTTTAGGGTAGGTCATTAGGGCCCAGGTTGGGGTTAGTCCATGGTTAGGGATTTAGGAGGCCTAGGGTCAGGGTTTAGGGTTTTTTTTTAAATTAAGCAAACCCAGTTTAGGTTTATTTAGTTTATTTAGTTCATTTTTTATTTATTTTAGTTTATTTTATTTTTTTATTTCTATTTAGGTTTATTTTTTATTTTTATTTAGCTTAGTTTATTTACTTA
Organism: Cymbidium sinense; assembly: GCA_021442155.1. Taxonomy (NCBI): domain Eukaryota; kingdom Viridiplantae; phylum Streptophyta; class Magnoliopsida; order Asparagales; family Orchidaceae; genus Cymbidium; species Cymbidium sinense. The sequence continues at coordinate 197,535,142 of CM038214.1, forward strand.
AGGTATTTTGTTTTAGTTAAATTTTTAGGTTTAGGTTTAGGTTTAGGTTTATTTTTTAGTTTAGTTTTATTTATATTTTGTTTTTTAGGTTTAGGTTTTGTTTTTTATTTTTAGGTTTAAGTTTTGGTTTTTATTTTATTTTTTAGGTTTTTATTTTAGGTTTTTTTATTTTAGGTTTATTTTTAGTTTATTATATTTTATTTAATCTAGGGTTTAGGTTTAGGTTTAGGTTTTACTTATTTTAGTTTATTTTACTTTAGTTTAGGTTTATGTTTAATTTATTTTCGGTTTAGGTTTTTTTTAATTTAGGGTTTAGGTTTTATTTTTTATTTATTTTTAAGTTAATTTTTTAGGTTTAGGTTTTTATTTAGGATTTTGTGCCACCATCCTTCAAGATGTTTGATGCTAGTGGGATCCCATGATAACACACACACTTAGAGCCTATTCAACGGTGGCGAACGACTCCTTCCTCTTTTTTAACAATCGTCAAGTGTTGCATTTGATTGGTATGTCAAACTGCCCAATGGTTCGGTGAAGATTTTTGTTGAGTTTGAGCACCTATTTATCAAGAGGTTTGCTGGAGCTCAGTAGAGGGTGACTGAAGGAAACCTCATTGTAGAGAAACAGAAACACAATGAGGTCCCTATTGATTACATTGTCAAGTGGCGCAACCTGAGCATGAAATGTGAACCACAGCTGTCCGAACAACATGCCATTGAGATTCTTCTCAAGAATATCGATGTCCCGGTCGCCTTCATGCTTAAGGGTTTTACTATCAATACATTTAAGAAATTAATCAACAAGGTGGCTAGCCTACAAGAGGAAGCCAAACAGTTGCCCTTTCCCGACCATTCATCTAGGCCCAAGCTATAAAAGGTGTTTGAGAAGAAGCCGAGATGCATCAAAGCTGAGGGAAGCAGTTCAAGAGAGAATGAGCTCAACAGCCTCTTTTGCCACCTCCTCTTGACCACCCTGCCATCATCATACCCATCACCACAATGACCATTTCCATCACCTCAAAGATCCTACCCAAGAGTGGTATTCATATCCATTGTCGCTAATTTCCACCAACTCTTATCGATAGATTGAATCCATATTCATTCAAGAGGGAGGTAGTTAGAAAAATCTTTAAGAATCTCTTAAAGAAACCTTTCGCTACTGAGCCTAAGAGGCTGAGGAAGTGGACAAGAGATGATTCTAGCTATTTCCCTACCACTGCAGTGTCATGTCTTAGAGTATTGTATCACTTCTAGGACTAGCTTGAGCACAACTACAAGTTGATAGTTATCCCTAAGGAATACTTATTAGAACAACCATCCAGTTCTATTATAGTAATCCTTACGGATACTTGGGGATACTTGTGATCCTCTTAAGATCAAAGAAGGTTATGATATCTCCCTATCCCAAACCTCTAAGAAGATCATTTCTAAAATCAAGAAGCTTTCCTTGAAGGTGCCTGAAGTAGCTCAAACCTCCAACACCAAGGAGGTTTGCTAGTTGCAAAGGACAACTCAGGGAGGGTGACAAAGCAGCTAGAGCTCACCATACTCTCGAGGTAGTCCAAGTGCCACCATCCGAGTCTAGTACTCCCTCCACCATTCCAGCTACCACCTCTTCTGATAGATCCCCTTATACAGGTAGGATTGTTTTATATACGAATAAGGGCACTAACTAACTCTGCTTACTTTACTTGATTTCTATCATGTACCTCCACCCAAAAAGAAATTAATGAAGAAAGTTTATTATACTTATATATTGTCTACTTCTAATGTTCTTGATTTTATTCCTGTTGAAAGCTCTCTTAGAATAAATAAAAATAATAGCTCTAGTAGTTTCGATCCTTTTCTTTCTAATTCAGAGTCAGACTATCCTTCTTTGAATCAATCAGGTTCACCTCTTGAGATTGACTTGGAGTCAACTGACTCTGAGGATCCCATAGGAGAAGCTGTAGGTATGCCTAATGAGAAGGTAGAACTTTCCACAAGCTCATCATTCCAAGAAGTCATTGAAGTTAACCTACGTAGTGGCAAAGTTCTACCTGGGTAGCCCTTGGATAAGGGTAAGAAAGTCATTGGTTCTAGTGAGCATATAGCCCCTCCATAAGATGCTCCACCCATGGATATGCTAATGGAGGACCAAGCAAGAGTTGATTACAATGTCCTACCTCACCTTAGAAAGTTCTCATCTAAATTAAGCATATACGGGGCCTTGTCTTATCCAAAGAGATGAGGGAATCTCTAATCAAGGCCTTACTTAATCTAGAGATATGATTAGCTCAGCTGATCACTACTAAAGAGGAGGCATGCCACTCGAAGGCCATCTTAGAAGTTACATTTAGCGATGAAGACCTACTCCTAGGGACGATCGGGCAGGACCGCCTCTTTACATTATAGTGGATGTTGGCAGATATAAGCTATCCAGAGTTCTGGTTGACCCAGGTGTATCAATCAACATTATGAGTCTAAGAACCATTGCCTACTTGAGGATAGACATCTCCAAACTCTAAAAAGAAAGGATGATGTTGAGAGGATTCAATGGAGGAGAGGGCTTGTCGTTATTTTTGGATTTTGGGGTACTTTTTGAGGTGATCGTGTATAACATTGAGGTATGATGTACTATCTCGAAAGATATAGGTATCACCCTATAATGGACCTAATAACATAATAAAGACTCCGAAGGCATGATGGGTCTATGAATGTACCAAAGATTTTCTCCTACTTTAGATGGATGAATAAAGCACGGTTTATATTAAACTAGGTTCTTAAGTTTCCTATGGAGGCAAGCCTCCATAGTTAATTACATCTTAAGAAATGAAATTTTCTAAGAGTACTCTTGATTAAAGTAGACAATTAGCATCTCCAAATATTTCATGGCTAGATTATCAAAGGATTTGTCATATTTGGGAAATCAATTTGGAAAGTTCAAGGAGAAGACTTATTTTTGGAATCCAAATAAAATAGTAGGAAATGCTCATGGTACTTGTAAGCTTAGTGAGCATTCCAATCTATCTTATGGTTAGGCTTTGTAATTTTGAAGTTGAGGAGATTTATATGTTTTGAGTTGAAATTTAATTAGATTACTAAGGCTTACAATCGACCAACACAAATTTTTGGGAATGCCTAAGAGGTGAGGATTTATGCTTGAAGCCTGAAAGAAATAGCTACCTCGGATACTAAATCTAGGGAGCTTAGGGTTTAGGGTTTAAGGTTTGGGGTTAGTTTTAATAATTAGGGTTAGGGTTTTATTATTATTATTATTATTATTTTATTTTATTTTTTAATTAAGTAAATTGGTAGGTTTAGGTTTATTTAGTTTATCTTTTATTTATTTTAGTTTATTTTATTATTTATTTATATTTAGGTTTATTTTTAGTTTTATTAAGTTAAGTTTATTTATTTTAAGTTTATCTATTTTAGTTTAGGTTTTTTATTTTAGTTTATTTTTTAGGTTTATGTTTAGGTTTATTTTTTAGTTTTATTTTATTTTTATTTTTATTTTTTTTTAAGGTTTAGCTTTAGGTTCTTATTTTATTTTTTTAGGTTTAGGTTTTAGGTTTTTATTTTAGGTTTATTTTTAGGTTTAAGTTGAATTTTTTAAATAGAAAATAAAATCAAATTCAATAGTTCTTCTTTTCAATTTCATCAACCAAGTAACACACTAAGTTTTCTAAGGCACAAGCAACAACATAAATAAAAAATGAGCACGCATAGAATGAATCAAAAGCACTAGATAATTAGAATTATCTCTACTATAAAGACACAGTTTCATAAGCAGCAGATCAGATCAATCATTCTTGAGTTTTTGTTGTTCCCATCAAAACCACCCCGACCTCTCGAGTGTAGGGATCCACCATCATATCCCCAAGCTCTCCCGCCACCACCACCATGGCTATAACCTCCGTCACTCCTCCCATAACCAAAACCACCATTTCTTTGACCACTACTTCTATATCCTCCAGCACCTCTAGATCCCTCACCACCATTATGATAACTATGGCATCTGCCTTCGCCTCCACCGCCAGATCTAGACTGAGCCTGGTTGATGGTGATGTTCATGTCATCAAGGTTCTACCCATTCTTAGCGTTTAGGTTTAAGTTTAGGCTTAGGTTTATTAGGTTTAAGGGTTTAGGGTTAGTTTAGGGTTTAGGGTTTAGAGTTTTAGCATTTAGGGTTTAGGGTTTAGGGTTTAGGGTTTGGTTTGTGGTTTACTATTTAGGATTTAGGGTTATTTTAGGTTTAGGGTTTGAGTTTTAGAGTTTAGGGTTTAGGGTTTAGAGTTTAGGTTGTATGTTTGGGTTCATTTAGGGTTTAGGGTTAGTTTTAGGGTTTACAGTTTAGGATTAGTTTTAAGGTTTAGAGTTTAAGGTTTTATTTTTTATTTCTTATAGTTTATTTTATTTTTATTTTTATTTTGCTTTATTTTTATGTTTATTTTAGTATAAATTTTTTTTATTTTATTTTTTAGGTAAAGGTTTAATTTTTTTTATTTTTAAGTTTAGGTTTAGGTTTTTATTTTATTTTTTTGGGTTTAGGTTTTAGGCTTATTTTTAGGTTCAATTTTTTAGTTTAGGTTTAGGTTTACTTTTAGTTTATTTTATAGAATTTAGTTTAGGTTTATGTTTAGGTTTAGTTTATTTTAGGTTTAGGTTTAGGTTTTATTTATTTTAGCTTTTTTTTAGGTTTATTTTTTAGGTTGAGGTTTTTATTTAGTTTTTTTATTTTAGGTTTAGCTTTTATTTTACCGAGATTTTTTATTTTTTTAGTTTAGTTTAGGTTTTTATTTATTTTATTTTATTTTAGTTTTTATTAATTATTTTAGTTTCCTTTTAACTTTAAGTTTAGGTTTAAGTTTTAGACTATGTTTTTATTTTATTTTATTTTGGTTTAGGTTTTGTTATTTAATTTATTTTAAGATTTTATTTAGTTTAGGTTTTTAGGTTTTTTAGGGTTTAGGGTTTAGGGTTTTTTTTTATTTTATAGGTTATTTTATTTTATTTATTTTAGCTTTATTTTCATGTTTATTTAGTTTAGTTTATTTATTTTAGGTTGCTTTATTTTAGTTTATTTTAAATTTTAGGTTTATTTTTTAGTATAGCTTTATTTTTATTTTATTTTTTAGGCAAAGGTTTTATTTTTTTTATTTTTTTTTAGGTTTAGGTTTAGGTTTTTATTTTATTTTTTTGGGTTTAGGCTTTATGTTTATTTTTAAGTTCTATTTTTTAGTTTAGGTTTAGGTTTACTTTTAGTTTATTTTATATTATTTAGTTTAGGTTTAGGTTTAGTTTATTTTAGGTTTAGGTTTAGATTTTATTTATTTTAGGTTTTTTTTAAGTTTATTTTTAGGTGAGTTTTATTTAATTTTTTATTTTAGGTTTAGTTTTATTTTATTAAGGTTCTTTAGTTTTATTAGTTTATGTTTCATTTATTTTAGTTTAGTTTTTTTTTAATTTTATTTTATTTTCTTTTAGGTTTAACCTTAGGTTTAGGTTTTAGTTTATTCTTTTGTTTTGTTTTATCTTATTTTTGTTATTTATTTTATTTTAGATTTTATTTAGTTTAGGTTTAGGTTTTAGGGTTTAGGCTGGGGTTTGGGGTTTAGGGTTTAGGGCTCAGTAGGTTTAGGTTTAGGGTTTAGTGTTAGCTGTTGGTTTAGATTTAGATTTAGGGTTTAGTTAGGTTGTTTAGTAGTTTTAGGTTTTATTTTTTTTTTATTTTTAATTTTTGAATTTTTTATAAATTAACTAAATTAGAAGGTTTAGGATTATTTAGTTTATTTAGTTTATTTTTTTATTTATTTCAGTTTATTTTATTTTTTATTTTATTTAGGTTTATTTTTATTTTTATTTAGTTTAGTTCATTTATTTTAATTTTATTTATTTAGTTTAGGTTGTTTATTTTAGTTTATTTTTTAGGTTTAGGTTTAGGTTTTGGTTTATTTTTATGTTTAGTTTTATTTTTATTTTATTTTTTAGGTTTAGGTTTAAGGTTTTTATATTAGGTTTATTTTTAAGTTTATGTTTAGTTTTTTTTAATAGTGAACAAATTTAGATTTAACATTTCTTCTTTTTGATTTCATCAACCAAGTAACACACCAAGTTTTCTAAGACACAAGAGATGACAGATAAAAAATGAGCACGCATAGGTTTAGGTTTATGTTTATTTTTTAGGTAAGGGTTTTATTTTTTTGATTTTTAGGTTAATGTTTAGGTTTTTATTTTATTTTATTTTTTTGGGTTTAGGATTTAGGTTTATTTTTAGGTTTATTTTTTATTTAGGTTTAGCTTTAATTTTAGTTTATTTTATATTATTTAGTTTAGGTTTAGGTTTAGGTTTAGTTTATTTTAAGTTTAGGATTAGGTTTTATTTATTTTAAATTTTTTAGGTTTATTTTATAGCTTCCGATTTTTATTTAGTTTTTTTTATTTTTGGTTTAGTTTTTATTTTATTTACATTTTTATTTTTTAGTTTAGTTTAGGTTTTTTTTTATTTTATTTTAATTTTTTAATAATTTTTTAGGTTTAGGTTTAGGTTTAGGTTTTAGTTTGTTGTTATTTTATTTTAGTTTAGGTTTTTTTATTTATTTTATTTTAGTTTAATTTTAGTTTAGGTTTAGTTCTTAGGTTTTTTAGTTTTAGGGCTTCCTGCCTGGTAGGGTTTAGTGTCAGTTTTAGGGTTTAGGTTTTAGGGTTTAGCTTATGGTTTAGGATTAGTTTTAAGTTTTTTTAGGGTTTATCATTTAGGGTTTAAGGTTTAGGGTTAATTTTAGGGTTTAGGGTTAGGGTTTTTTTATTTTTTATTTTTTAAAAAAATTAACTAAACTAGAAGGTTTATGATTATTTAGTTTATTTTTTATTTATTTCAGTTTATTTTTTTATTTTTATTTAGGTTTATTTTTAATTTTTTTTTATTTAGTTTAGTTTATTTATTTTAGTTTAGGTTTTTTATTTTAGTTTATTTTTAGTTTTAGGTTTAGGTTTAGGTTTATTTTTTATTTAGTTTTATTTTTATTTTATTTTTAGGTTTAGGCTTTATTTTTATTTTTGGTTTAGGTTTGGGTTCTTATTATATATTTTTAGGATTAGGTTTTAGGATTTTATTTTTGGTTTATTTTTAGGTTTAAGTTTAGTTTTTTTTAATAGAGAACAAATTCAGACTCAACATTTCTTCTTTTCAATTTCATCAACAAGTAACACGCCAAGTTTTCTAAGACACAAGAAAAGACAGATAAAAAGTGAGCACGCATAGAGCAAATCAAATACCCTAGATAACTAGAACCGTCTCTACTATAAGGACATAATTCCACAAGCAAAGAACTCGATCGACCGTTCCCGAAGTTTCTCTCCCATCACTTCAGCCTCCCCAGGAAGGGATCCACAATCATATCCCCATCTCTCCCTCCACCACCACCACCTATAACCTCCATCGCTCCTCCGCCTCCATGACCACCACCGCTCTGACCACCACCTCTAAATCCACCAAGACCTCCATCCCCACCACCACTATGATAACTACCGCCTCCACCTTCACCTCCACCACAATATCTTGACTAAGCCTAGTTTATGGTGATGTTCTTGCCGTCAAGGTTCTGCCCATTCTTAGGGTTTAGGTTTTTTTTTTGGGAAACCCCATATATGGAGAATTTTATTGTCACAAAAAGAGGGTTACAAGATCCTTAACAGGGGATAAACTCCAAAACTACTACTTAGAGAGCTACAATTAGCCTAGAGAGTAAATGCCCTATCTAAGTACAACCAAAAGTAAAATAAAAGAGAAAAAGAAATAAAAGATACAAAATGATTAACATAGATAAGCCAATGGATAGATCTGGGCCAAAGCTCTTCAAGATGAGAGAAAGCATGGCACTAGGGAGAAAACTTGCAAGAGAAAAAGAGAAATGCATCTGTGGGAAGATAGCATCCATTTGTTGAAAGTCTTATGAGCCTTAGTACCTGTAAACCTAAACAAAGTCATATACACTATAGAAAAGGAGACAGCAAAGAGCAAAATGGGAAAGGGGATCCCATGCAAAATAAATATCATCAATATAGTCACCATAGCATGAGATTTACTACACATATGAAAATGAACCATCTTTGTCAGATCCACCTTGTTAATACTAGAGCCAAGAGTATAATTAGGCCAGCATGAAAACCCACCACAAGAAAATAGCAGAAAAGGCCAGGCAGAGGATAGAAACAATATACAACTGGTTGAAAAGCCTGCTGTAATCTTGCTAAGCAAATCAATTAGCATGTAAATAACACCATCCCAATCATATGGATCATATATGAAACTTACTAGCCAGGAGTACAGCTCAGGAATATGGCCCAGAAAAGGAACCCATTCAGAATAAGCAATGCATATGTTAACAACCCCCTTGTTAATAATCATTGCAAAAGTTAACAAACAACAAATGTAAAGCGAGACAACATAACCCAAACCCAAAATACAACAGGAAATGCAGAAGTCTAACAGAACCAAGATGGGAATGCAGCAGCAGAAGGTGGACTAGAAGCCACAGGTAATAAGCTGCACCCCATCGCAAACAACACCAAATAAAGACAATCAGAGAGACAACCCTAGTAGCAGCTTGTAGGGCATAAAACCCGATAATCGAGTTCAGCCAATAACCAAGGAAGCAAATAATAGCTAGCTGGCCATAAAACCACCCATTAAAAATAGACAGTGCATAAGTTAGTAACCAAGTAGGTAATAGCATAATCACAGTGATTTGCATAAGTCTAACTGAACCAAGATGGAAAAAATAGCAGTAGATTAAATAGACCAGAAACATCAGGTGATAAGTTGCAGCCCGATCACAAACAGCAAAAACAATCAGAAAAATAACCCCAGAAGCAGCCTGCTGGACATAAGACCCAAAAATCCAACAGCCAATAAATAAAATAGCAAAACAATTATTGCACCCACCATAAGATAATCCAGTAAAAATAGTGGTACAACATAGACTCGAAAGGGGTTCAAAGGAGAGCCATCATTAAAATCCTTCAAGACAAAGAGAACAACAAAGCCAACATCATAAGTAAAACAAGGTGAAGGAAATCAAGAAGTAATTTCGATCCCACAAAGAAATAGTAATAACAAGGGTAATATTTATATTATGCTTAGGTTTATGTTTTGGGTTTAGGGTTTATGCTTAGGTTTATTAGGTTTTAGGGTTTAAGCTTATTTTTAAATTTATTTAGTTACTTTAGCTTGGTTTAGGGTATGGGGTATGGGCTTAAAGTTTAGGGTTTAGGTTTAGGTTTAAGGTTTAGGTTTATTCTACGGTTTAGGCAGTGTTGTTTAGGTTTAGGTTTAGGGTTTAGGGTTAGTCAGCTTAGGTGGTTTTTTTAATTAAGTAAACCAGGGTTTGGGTTAACTTAGTTTATTTTTTATTTATTTTAGTTTATTTTATTTTTTATTTTTATTTATGATTATTTTTTTATTTAGTTTAGTTTATTTATTTTAGGTTTAGGTTTACTTTTTCGTGGATTATTTTAGGTTTAAGTTTAGGATTAGGTTTATTTTTTTGGTTTAGGTTTTATTTATTTTTATTTTAAGGTTTAGGTTTAGGTTTTTATTTTATTTTAGTTTTATTTTAGGTTTATTTTTAGGTTTTATTTCTTAGTTTAGGTTTAGGTTTATTTTATTTTATTTTATTTAGTTTAGTTTTAGGTTTAGGTTTAGTTTACTTTAGGTTTAGGTCTTATTTATTTTGTTTATTATATTTTACTTTAGGTTTAGTTCATTTTATTTTTTATTTTAGGTTTAAGTTTTTTTTTAGTTTAGGGTTTAGGTTTTAATTTTAAGTTTACTTTTTAGGTTTATGATTTTATTAAGTTTTTATTTCATTTTATTTTGGTTTATTTTAATTTTTATTTTTTATTTTACATTTAGTTTTAATTTTATATAGGTTTTCTATTCTTAAGTTTATTTTGCATTTTCATTTAATTTAGGTTATTATATTTTATTTTATTTTTATTAGTTTATTTTATTTTATTCTTAGGTTTAAGTATAAGTTCTGATTTATTTTTTATTTATTTTATTAATTTATTTTTTAAGTTTAATTTATTTAGTTTAGTTTAGGGTTTAGTTTAGAGGGCCTGGGTTTAGGGTCTTAGGGTTTGGGTTTAGGGTTTGGGTGGTAGGGTGAAGGCCAGTGTTTAGGTTTAGGGTTTATGGTTTTAGTGGTTTAGGCCTTTGGTGGGTTTGGGCTCAGGTTAGTTTAAGCTTTAGGGTTTGGTTTAAGGTGGGCTCAGGGCCTAAGGATTATAGTTTATGGTCAGAGTTAGGGCCTAGGTTTGGGGATCAGTGTGGGTGGGTCAGGGTTGGGTTTAAGATTTAGGTTCTCATTTAGGATCTGTGGTGTGGTCATTTCGGGAGGCTTAGGTAGGGCCCAGTGGTTTAGGCTCAGGTTTAGGCCCAGGTTTAGGGTTTAGGGTTTAGGGCCTGTGGCTCAGGTTTAGGGTTCAGTCAGTAGTTTAGGTCACTTTTTCACGCCTTTATTATTTTATTTTTAAAAAATTAAATAAACCAGTAGGTTTAGGTTTATTTAGTTTATTTTTATTTTATTTAGTTTATTTTATTTTTTATTTTGATTTAGCTTTATTTTCATTTCTTTTATCTTATTTTTTAGTTTTATTTATTTTAGTTTTGGTTTTTTATATTAGTTTTATTTTATATGTTTAGGTTTAGATTTATGTTTTTTTAGTTTATTTTTTATTTATTTTTATTTTGGTTTAGGTTTTATTTTTATTTTTTAGGTTTAGTTTAGGATTTTATTTTATTTTTTTAAGTTTAGGTTTTAGGTTTTATTTTAGATTTATTTTTTATTTTATTTTTAGTTTAGTTTAGGTTTACTTTAGATTATTTTATTTTATTTTAAGTTTAGGTTAGCTTAGTTTAGTTTAGTTTTTTTATTTTAGTTTATTTATTTATTTTATTTTATTTTATTTTAGGTTTATTTTTTAGTTCAAATTTTTAGGTTATTTTAATTTTAGTTATAGTTTTATTTTATTTTAGTTTTATTTTTATTTAGTTTATTTTATATTTATTTTTTAGTTTTTTTTTATTTTATTTATTTTTTTATAAAGCTTTTTTATTCATTTTATTTTATTTTTTATTTTTTTTTATTTGTTTATTTATTTTAGTTTATTAGATTGTTTAGGTTTAAAAGGTTTTAGTTTTAGGTTTAGGTTTAGGTTTAGGTTTAGGGTTTAGGTTTAGCTAGTTTAGGGTGGTTTGGGGTTTAGGTTTTGGAGGGTTTATAGGTTTAGGTTTAGGTTTTAAAGTGGTTTAGTTTAGGATTTTGGTAATTTTTAGGTTTTATGGTTCAAGTTAGTTTGTGGTTCTAGTTTTTTTTTTTAACAGAGAGCAAATTTAGATTCAACATTTCTTCTTTTCGATTTCATAAACCAAGTAACACACTAAGTTTTCCAAGACATAAGCAATAACATAGATAAAAAATGAGCTCGAATAGAGCAAATTAAAAACCCTAAATAACTAGAATCGTCTCTATTATAAAGACACAGTTCCATAAGCAGTAGATTGAATTGTCCTTTCTTCTATTTTTATTTTATTTTGGCTTTTTATTCAAAGGTTTATTTTATTTTTTAGTTTAGTTTAGGTTTTTATTTATTTTCTTTTAGTTTATTTTATTTTATTTTTAAGTTTATATTTTAGTTTAAGTTTTATTTTTTTTATTTTATTTAGGTTTAGGTTTTCTATATATTATATTTTTTTGGTTTTATTTAGTTTAGGTTAGGTTTATAGGTTTTTAGGGTTTAGGGTTTAGGGCTTAGGGTTGTAGGCTTTAGGGATTTAGGGTTTAGTGTTTAGGGTTAGGGTTTAGGGTTAGCTCAACTTAGGGTTTTTTTTAAACTAAGTAAACCAATAGTTTTAGGTTTATTTAGTTCATTTAGTTTATTTTTATTTATTATAACTTATTTTATTTTATAAATTTATTTATGTTTATTTTTATTTTATTTAGTTTACTTTATTTATTTTATTTATTTTGTTTTAGGTTTTTTAATTTAGTTTATTTTATAGGTTTTATTTACGTTTAGGTTTTGGTTTATTTTTAGTTGAGTTTTTATTTTATTTTTTTTTTTTTTTTTTTTTTTATTTTTATTTTAGGTAGATTTTTATTTTATTTTATTAGGTTTTAGTTTTAGGTTTTATTTTATGTTAATTTTTTTTTTTTTTTAGTTTAGGTTTATTTTTAGTTTATTTTATTTTATTTTATTTAGTTTTGGTTTTAGGTTTATGTTTAACTTATTTTAGGTTTAGGTTTAGTTTTAGTTATTTTAGTTATTTTATTTTAGGTTTAGTTTATTTCATTTTATTTATTTTATTTTATTATAGGTTTTTTTTAGTTTTTAGGTTTATTATTTTATTTATTTTTTGGGTTTATTTTTAGTTTAGGGTTTAGGGTTAGTTTTTAGTTTTTAGGGTTTAGGGTTTAGGGTTTAGGTTTAGGTTTTAGGTTTAGGGTTGTAGGTTTAGGGTTTAGGGTTACTTTAGGGGTTTAGACGGGTTTAGGGTTTTTTTTAAAAAAATTGAAAATGCAGGTTTAGTTTATTTAGTTTATTTTATTTTATTTAGTTTATATTTATTTTAAATTTATTTAGTTTAGTTTAGGTTTTATTTTAGTTTTTTTTTTGTTTAGGTTTAGGTTTATGTTTATTTTTAGTTTAGTTTTATTTTATTTTATTTTTATTTTAGGTTTTTTTTTATTTTTTTATTTTAGTTTTAGGTTTTAGGTTTCATTTAGGTTTATTTTTATCTTTTATTTTTAACTTTAGGTATAGGTTTTCTTTAGTTTATTATATTTAGTTTAGGGTTTAGGTTTAGGTTTTATTTATTTTAGTTTAGTTTATTTTAGTTTTGGTTTAGGTTTATTTTATCTTGTTAATTTTATGTTTTGGTTTTTTTTGTTTAGGATTTGGGTTTTATTTTTTATTTATTTTAAGGTTTATTTTTTAGGTTTAGGTTTTTATTTAGTTTTTATTTTATTTTATTTTACTTTTATTTTATTTTTATTTTATGTTTAGTTTTTTATTTAGGTTTTTATTTTATGTTTATTTTATTTTTAGTTTAGTTTAAGTTTTATTTATTTTACTTGAGTTTAGTTTTTTTTATTTTATTTTATTTTAGGTTTAGTTTAGGTTTAGGTTTTAATTTTAATTTATCTTTTAATTTATTCTCTTTAAGTTTATTTATTTATTTTATTTGTTAGGTTTTATTTAGTTTGGTTTAGATATTTAGGTTTTTAGGGTTTAGGGTTTAGGGTTTAGGGTTTGGGGTTTAGGGTTGTAGGTTTTTGGATTTAGGGTATAGGGTTTAAGGTTTGGGGTTTAGCATTTAATGTTTTATGGTTTAGGGTTTTAAGGTTTAGGATTTAGGGTTTAAGGTTGTAGGTTTAGGGTTTAAACATTAGGGTTTAGGGTTCGAGTTTTATTTATTTATTTTGATTTTTTTAAATTAAGTAAACTCGTAGGTTTTGGTTTATTTATTTTAGTTTATTTTAATTTTTTTATTTCAGTTTATTTTTATTTTTATTTAGTTTAATTTATTTATTTTAGGTTTATTTTATTTATTTTAGATTTTTTACTTTAATTTATTTTTTAGGTTTAGGTTTATTTTTAGTTTAGTTATTTTTTTTATTTTATTTTTTAGGTTTAGGTTTTATTTTTCATTTTTAGGTTTAGGTTTAGTTTTTTATTTTATTTTTTTTGAGTTTAGGTTTAAAGTTTTTATTTTACGTTTATTTTTAGGTTTTATTTTTTATTTTAGGTTTAAGTTTAGGTTTTATTTATCTTAGTTTAGTTTATTTTAATTTAGGTTTAAGTTAACTTTTTTATTTTACATTTAGCCTTTTTTAGTTTAGGGTTTAGTTTTTTTTATTTATTTTTAGGTTTATTGTTTAGGTTTCTTTTTATTTAGTTTTATTTTATTTTTATTTTAGGTTTATTTTTTTAGTTTATTTTTTTTTATTTATTTATAGTTTAGGTTTTTTATTTATTTTATTTTAATTTAATTTTATTATTTTATTTTATTTTTAAGTTTAGGTTTTAGTTTATGTTTTTATTTTATTTTCTTTTGTTGTTATTAGATTTTATTTATTTATCTTATTTTAGGTTTATTTAGTTTAAGTTTTAGCTTTTAGCTTTAGGGTTTAGAGTTTAGGAAGTTAAGGGTTTAGGGTTTTAGGATATAAGGTTTTAAGGTTTAGGATTTAGGGTTTAGGGTTTAGGGTTTAGGGTTGTGGTTTAGAGTTTAGGGTTTTAGGTTTTAGAGTTTAGGGTTTAGGGTTTAGGGTTTAGGGTTTTGGGCTTTTAAGGTTTAAGGATCAGGGTTTAGGGTTTAGGTTTTATTTATTTTTATTTTAAGGTTTAGGTTTAGGTTTTTATTTTATTTTATTAGGTTTTATTTTAGGTTTATTTTAGGTTTTATTTCTTAGTTTAGGTTTAGGTTTATTTTTTATTTTATTTTTTAGTTTTAGGTTTAGGTTTAGTTTACTTTAGGTTTAGGTCTTATTTATTTTTGTTTATTATATTTTACTTTAGGTTTAGTTCATTTTATTTTTATTTTAGGTTTAAGTTTTTTTTTAGTTTAGGGTTTAGGTTTTAATTTTAAGTTTACTTTTTAGGTTTATGATTTTATTAAGTTTTTATTTTATTTTATTTTTGGTTTATTTTACGTTAATTTTATTTTTATTTTACATTTAGTTTTAATTTTATATAGGTTTTCTATTCTTAAGTTTATTTTGCATTTTCATTTAATTTAGGTTATTATATATTTTATTTTATTTTTATTAGTTTATTTTATTTTATTCTTAGGTTTAAGTATAGGTTACAGTTTAGGCTTTTATTTTATTTTATTAATTTATTTTTTTAGGTTTAAGTTTTTTAATTTATTTTATTTTTAGGTTTCAGTTTTTTAGTTTTTAGGGTTTAGGGTTTAGAGTTTAGGGTTTAGGGTCAGGTCCAGGGTTTGGGTTTTAGGTTTGGGTTTATAGGTGAGGTTTAGGTTTAGGGTTTTGTTTTTAGGGTTTGCCTGGGTTTAAGTTTGCTGGGGTTTGTCATTTAGCTTTTAGGTTAGGGTAGGTTTAATAGTTTTGGGTTGATCATGGTTATGGTTATAGTTTAGGTTTTAGGGTGGTTTGGGGATTGGGGCCAGGTTTAGGTTTAGGTTCGAAGATTTGAGCTCAAAGATTTAGTGTTTAGTAAGGGGTTTGGGGTTAGGGCTTTAGGCTGGTTGTTTTAGGGTTTAGGTTTAGGATTTAGGGTTTAGGGTTTAGGTTTAGTTTATGGTTTAGGGTTTGTGGTTAGTTTAGGGTGGGTTACGGCCTTTTATTATTTTATTTTCTTAATTTTTTTAAAATTAAATAAACTAGTAGGTTTAGGTTTATTTAGTTTATTTTTTATTTTATTTAGTTTATTTTATTTTTTTTATTTTGATTTAGCTTTATTTTCATTTTCTTTTTATTTAGTTTATTTATTTTAGGTTTATTCATTTTAGTTTTGGTTTTTTATATTAGTTTATTTTATATGTTTAGGTTTAGATTTATGTTTAGTTTTTAGTTTATTTTTATTTTTATTTTATTTTTTGGGTTTAGGTTTTATGTTTTATTTTTAGGTTTAGGTTTTATTTTATTTTATTTTAAGTTTAGGTTTTAGGTTTTATTTTAGATTTATTTTAGGTTTTATTTTTAGTTTAGGTTTAGGTTTACTTTTAGATTATTTTATTTTATTTTATTTAGGGTTAGGTTTAGTTTAGTTTAGGTTTTATTTATTTTAGTTTAGTTTAGTAGGTTTATTTTATTTTTTTGGTTTAGGTTTTTTTAGGTAGGTTTACTTTTTTATTAATTTTTAGGTTTATTTTTTAAGTTTAGGTTTTTACTTAGTTTTTATTTGTTTTATTTTAAGTTTATTTTATATTTATTTTAGGTTTAACTTTTTTTATTTAGGATTTTTATTTTTTTTTAGTAAAGTTTAGGTTTTTATTCATTTTATTTTAGTTTAGTTTTTATTATTTTTTGTTTTTTTATTTAAGTTTAGGTTTAGTTTATACTTTTATTTTATTATATTTTTATTTTATTTTGGTTTATTTTATTTATTTATTTTATTTTAGCTTTTATTTAATTTAGGATTAGGTTTTACCTTTTTATGGTCTAGGAGGTTTAGGGGATTTTTTTGGGTTTAAGGTCCAGGGTTTAGGATTTAGGGTTTAGGATTAAGGTTTAGTTTTAGGGTTGTGGTGGGGTTTAGGGTTTGGGGAGTTTAGGGTTTTGGGTGGTTTAGGGTTTTAGGGTTTAGGTTTAGGTTTGGTAGGTTTAGGTTTAGGTTTAGGATTTAGGGTATTTAAGATTTAGGGTTTAGGGTTTAATTTTTAGGTTTTATGGTTCAAGTTTTAGTTTAGGGTTTAGGGTTCTTTGTATTTTTTTTAACAGAGAGCAAATTTAGATTCAACATTTCTTCTTTTCGATTTCATAAACCAAGTAACACACTAAGTTTTCCAAGACATAAGCAACATAGATAGATAAAATGAGCTCGAATAGAGCAAATTAAAACCCTAAATAACTAGAATGTCTATTATAAAGACATTCCATAGAGATTGAATTGTCCTTTCTTCTATTTTTATTTTATTTTGGCTTTTTATTCAAAGGTTTATTTTATTTTTTAGTTTAGTTTAGGTTTTTATTTATTTTCTTTTAGTTTATTTTATTTTATTTTTAGGTTTAAGTTTATATTTTAGTTTAAGTTTTATTTTTTTTATTTTATTTAGGTTTAGGTTTTTCTATATATTATATTTTTTGGTTTTATTTAGTTTAGGTTAGGTTTATAGGTTTTTAGGGTTTAGGGTTTAGGGCTTAGGGTTGTAGGCTTTAGGGATTTAGGGTTTAGTGTTTAGGGTTAGGGTTTAGGGTTAGCTCAAGTTAGGGTTTTTTTTAAACTAAGTAAACCAATAGTTTTAGGTTTATTTAGTTCATTTAGTTTATTTTTATTTATTATAACTTATTTTATTTTATAAATTTATTTATGTTTATTTTTTATTTTTATTTAGTTTACTTTATTTATTTTAGGTTTATTTATTTTTGTTTAGGTTTTTTAATTTAGTTTATTTTATAGGTTTACGTTTAGGTTTTGGTTTATTTTTAGTTGAGTTTATTTTATTTTATTTTATTTATGTTAAGGTTTCATTTTTTATTTTTAGGTGTAGGTTTAGATTTTTATTTTATTTTATTAGGTTTTGGTTTTAGGCTTTTATTTTATGTTAATTTTTTGGTTTTATTTTTTTGTTTAGGTTTAGGTTTATTTTTAGTTTATTTTATTTTATTTTATTTAGTTTTGGTTTAGGTTTATGTTTAACTTATTTTAGGTTTAGGTTTAGGTTTTAGTTATTTTAGTTTAGCTTATTTTATTTTAGGTTTAGTTTATTTCATTTTATTTATTTTATTTTTATTATAGGTTTTTTTTTAGTTTAGGGTTTAGGTTTTATTATTTATTTATTTTAAGGTTTATTTTTTAGGGTTTAGGGTTTAGGGTTAGTTTAAGGTTTAGTTTTTTTTAGGGTTTAGGGTTTAGGGTTTTAGGTTTAAGGTTTTAGGTTTAGGGTTGTAGGTTTAGGGTTAGTTTTAGGGTTTAGACTTTAGGGTTTAGGGTTTAGGTTTTTTTAAAAAAATTAAGTAAAATGGTAGGTTTAGGTTTATTTAGTTTATTTTTATTTTTATTTAGTTTAGTTTATTTATTTTAAATTTATTTAGTTTAGTTTAGGTTTTTTATTTTAGTTTTTTTTTGTTTAGGTTTAGGTTTATGTTTATTTTTTAGTTTAGTTTTAATTTTATTTTATTTTTTATTTTTAGGTTTTTTTTTTATTTTTTTTATTTTAGGTTTAGGTTTTAGGTTTTAGGTTTATTTTATCTTTTATTTTAACTTTAGGTATAGGTTTTCTTTAGTTTATTTTATTTTATTTAGTTTAGGGTTTAGGTTTAGTTTATTTTAGGTTTAGGTTTATTTTATTTTAGTTTATTTTTTTAGTTTTGGTTTAGTTTATTTATTTTATTTTATGTATATTTTATGTTTTTTTTTTAGGGTTTGGGTTTATTTTTTATTTATTTTTAGGTTTATTTTTTAGGTTTAAGTTTTTATTTAGTTTTTATTTTATTTTATTTTACTTTTATTTTATTTTTATTTTATGTTTAGTTTTTTTATTTAGGTTTTATTTTTATGTTTATTTTATTTTTTAGTTTAGTTTAAGTTTTTATTTATTTTACTTGAGTTTAGTTTTATTTTATTTTATTTTATTTTTAGGTTTAGGTTTAGGTTTAGGTTTTAATTTTAATTTATCTTTTAATTTATTCTCTTTAAGTTTATTTATTTATTTTATTTGTTAGGTTTTATTTAGTTTGGTTTAGATATTTAGGTTTTTAGGGTTTAGGGTTTAGGGTTTAGGGTTTAGGGTTTAGGGTTGTAGGTTTTGGATTTAGGGTTTAAGGTTTGGGGGTTTAGCATTTAATGTTTTATGGTTTAGGGTTTTATTTTAGGTTTAGGGTTTAGGTTGTAGGTTTAGGGTTTAAACATTAGGGTTTAGGGTTCGAGTTTTATTTATTTATTTTGATTTTTTTTAAATTAGGTAAACTCGTAGGTTTTGGTTTATTTATTTTAGTTTATTTTAATTTTTTTTATTTCAGTTTATTTTTATTTTTATTTAGTTTAATTTATTTATTTTAGGTTTTTTTATTTATTTTAAGTATTTTATTTTAATTTATTTTTTAGGTTTAGGTTTATTTTTTAGTTTAGTTACTTTTTTATTTTATTTTTTAGGTTTAGGTTTTATTTTTCATTTTTAGGTTTAGGTTTAGTTTTTTATTTTATTTTTTTTGAGTTTAGGTTTAAAGTTTTTATTTTACGTTTATTTTTAGGTTTTATTTTTTATTTTAGGTTTAAGTTAACTTTTTTATTTTACATTTAGCCTTTTTTAGTTTAGGGTTTAGGTTTTGTTTTTTATTTATTTTTAGGTTTATTGTTTAGGTTTATGTTTTTATTTAGTTTTTATTTTATTTTTATTTTAGGTTTATTTTTTAGTTTATTTAGGTTTTTTATTTATTTAGTTTAGTTTAGGTTTTTATTTATTTTATTTTAATTTAATTTTTATTATTTATTTATTTTATTAGGTTTAAGTTTAGGTTTTAGTTTATGTTTTTATTTTATTTTCTTTTTTGTTCTATTTTGGTTTAGATTTTATTTATTTATCTTATTTTTTTATTTATTTAAGTTTAGCTTTTAGCTTTTAGGGTTTAAGTTTAGAGTTAAGGGTTTATGGTTTAGGGTTTAGGATATAAGGTTTTAAGGTTTAGGATTTAGGGTTTAGTGGTTTAGGGTTTAGGGTTGTGGTTTAGAGTTTAGGTTTTAGGTGAGTTTAGGGTTTAGGGTTTAGGGTTTGGGCTTTTGGCTAAGGATTTAGGAGTTTTAGGTGTTTAGGTTTAGAGTTCCCATTTAGGGTTTAGAGTTTAGGGTTTTTGGTTTTTTTTAACAGAGAATAAATTTAGATTCAACATTTCTTAGTTTGTTTATTTAGTTTATTTAATTTACATTTTATTTATTTAATTTATTCTATTTTTTATTTTAATTTAGGTTTATTTTATTTTTATTTAGTTTAGTTGACTTATTTTATGTTTATTTTAGTTTTAGTTTTTTTATTTTAATTTATTTTTTAGGTATAAGTTTAGGTTAAGGTTTATTTTTTTAGTTAAGTTTTATTTTTATTTTATTTTTTGGTTTTAGGTTTTATATTTTAGTTTTAGGTTTAGGTTAGGTTTTTTTTAGGTTTTGGTTTTAAGGTTTTTCTTTAGGTTCATTTTTAAGTTCTATTTTTTAGTTTAGGTTTAGGTTTTTTGAGTTTTAGTTTATTTTATTTTATTTAGTTTAGGTTTATGTTTAAGTTTAGGCGTTTTTGTTTAGTTTTAGTAGTTTTAGTTTATTTTTATTTATTTTATTTTATTTTAGGTTTTTTTAGTTTAGGGTTTTAAGTTTATTTTTTTATTTATTTTTAGGATTTATTTTAAGTTTAGGTTTTTTACTTTTTCATTTTATTTTATTTTAGGGTTTATTGTAGGTTTATTTTATTTTATTTTACATTTAGTTTTATTTTATTTTGGTTTTTTATTCTTAGGTTTAATTTATTTTTTAGTTTAGTTTTTTTATTTATTTTAATTTTAGGTTTAGGTTTACTTAGGTTTTATTTATTTTATTCCCAGATTTTATTTAGCAGGTTTAGGTGGGTTTAGGGTTTAGGGTTTGGAGTTTAGTGGATTAGGGTTTATGGTTTAGTTTTAGGTTTAGTGGTTTAGGGTTTAGGGTTAGGGTTTAGGGTTTAGAGTTTAGGTTTAGGTTTAGGTTTAGGGTTTAGGTGGGCTTAGGGTTTAATGAAGGTTTATGAGCTTTAGGAGAGCTTTAGGTTTAGGTTGTTTAGTGTTTAGGGTTTAAGTTTAGGAAGATTTAGGGTTTAGGTTTGGGTTTAGAGTTAGTGTTAGGTTAGGAGTTTAGGAGTGGGTTTATGGAGTTTAGTTTAGGTTGAGTTTAGGTTTAGGGTTTTAGGGTCCAGGTTTATTTAGTGTTTAGGGTTTAGGGTTTAGGGTTTTATGGTTTAAGATTTAGGTGGGTTGTAGGTAGATGTGGAGGTTAATTTTAGGGTTTAGGTTTTAGGGTTTTTTTTATTATTTTACTTTTAAATTAAGTAAATAAGGTTTAGGTTTATTTAGTTTATTTTTTATTTATTTTAGTTGATTTTATTTTATCTCTTTTTTAGCTTTATTTTATTTTTATTTAATTTTGTTTATTTATTTTAGATTTTTTATTTTAGTTTTGGTTTATTTATTTTTAGTTTCTTTTAAGTTTAGATTTAGGTTTAGTTTTATTTTTTAGTTTAGTTTTATTTTTATTTTATTTTTTATTTTTAGGTTTATGTTTTTATTTTTTTTATTTTAGGTTTAGGTTTTAGGTTTCATTTTAGGTTTATTTTTAGCTTTTATTTTTAACTTTAGGTATAGGTTTTCTTTAGTTTATTTTATTTTATTTAGTTTAGGGTTTAGGTTTAGTTTATTTTAGGTTTAGGTTTAGGTTTTATTTATTTTAGTTTAGTTTATTTTAGTTTTGGTTTAGGTTTATTTTATCTTGTCTATTTTATGTTTTGGTTTTTTTTGTTTAGGGTTTGGGTTTATTTTTATTTATTTTTTAGGTTTATTTTTTTAGGTTTAAGTTTTATTTAGTTTTTATTTTATTTTATTTTACTTTTTATTTTATTTTATTTTATGTTTAGTTTTTTTTATTTAGGGTTTTATTTTTTATGTTTATTTTATTTTTAGTTTAGTTTAAGTTTTTATTTATTTTACTTGAGTTTAGTTTTATTTTATTTTATTTTATTTTTTTTTAGGTTTAGGTTTAGGTTTTAATTTTAATTTATCTTTTAATTTATTCTCTTTAGGTTTATTTATTTATTTTATTTGTTAGGTTTTATTTAGTTTGGTTTAGATTTTTAGGTTTTTAGGGTTTAGGGTTTAGGGTTTAGGGTTGTAGGTTTTTGGATTTAGGGTATAGGGTTTAAGGTTTGGGGTTTAGCATTTAATGTTTTAGGGTTTAGGGTTTTAAGGTTTAGGATTTAGGGTTTAAGGTTGTAGGTTTAGGGTTTAAACATTAGGGTTTAGGGTTCGAGTTTTATTTATTTATTTTGATTTTTTTTAAATTAGGTAAACTCGTAGGTTTTGGTTTATTTATTTTAGTTTATTTTAATTTTTTTATTTCAATTTATTTTTATTTTTATTTAGTTTAATTTATTTATTTTAGGTTTATTTATTTATTTTAAGTATTTTATTTTAATTTATTTTTTAGGTTTAGGTTTAGGTTTAGGTTTATTTTTTAGTTTAGTTACTTTTTTATTTTATTTTTTAGGTTTAAGTTTTATTTTTCATTTTTAGGTTTAGGTTTAGGTTTTTAGTTTATTTTTTTTAAGTTTAGGTTTAAAGTTTTTATTTTTATTTTTTTATTTTTTATTTTGTGTTTAAGTTTTAGGTTTTATTTATCTTAGTTTAGTTTATTTTAATTTAGGTTTAAGTTAACTTTTTTTTACATTTAGCCTTTTTTTAGTTTAGGTTTAGGTTTTGTTTTATTTATTTTTAGGTTTATTATTTGTTTATGTTTTTTATTTAGTTTTTTATTTTATTTTATTTTAGGTTTATTTTTAGTTTATTTAGGTTTTCATTTATTTAGTTTAGTTTAGGTTTTTTATTTATTTTATTTTAATTTAATTTATTATTTATTTATTTTATTAGGTTAAGTTTAGGTTAGTTTATGTTTTATTTTATATTCTTTTGTTCCATTTTGGTTTTAGATTTTATTTATTTATCTTATTTTTAGGTTTTATTTAGTTTAAGTTTAGCTTTTAGCTTTTTAGGGTTTAGAGTTTAGGGTTAGTTAAGGGTTTAGGGTTTAGGGTTTAGGATATAAGGTTTTAAGGTTTAGGATTTAGGGTTTAGGGTTTAGGGTTTGTGGTTGTAGAGTTTAGGGTTTTAGTTTTAGGTTTTAGAGTTTAGGGTTTAGGGTTTAGGGTTTATAGGGTTTTGGGCTTTTAAGGTTTAGGTTGAGGTTTAGGGTTTAGGTGTTAAGTTTAGGGTTCCAGTTTAGGGTTTAGGTTGGAGTTTTGGTTTTTTTTTAACAGAGAATAAATTAGATTCAACATTTCTTAGTTTATTTATTTAGTTTATTTAATTTACATTTTATTTATTTAATTTATTCTATTTTTATTTTAATTTAGGTTTATTTTATTTTTATTTAGTTTAGTTGACTTATTTTATGTTTTTTATTTTAGTTTATGTTTTTTGTTTTAATTTATTTTTTTAGGTATAAGTTTAGGTTAAGGTTTATTTTTTAGTTGAGTTTTATTTTATTTTTATTTTTTTCTTTTATTTTTTATTTTAGGTTTAGGTTTAGGTTTAGGTTTTTTTCTTAGGTTTGGTTTTAAGTTTTCTTTTAGGTTCATTTTAAG
>CM038214.1:197558284-197811534 GCA_021442155.1 Cymbidium sinense
CAAGGAATTGATTCAATTTAACCCTTACTCATGGATTTGTAGCCATCCGATCTTAGATCGGATGGCAGACGAGAAAGCACATCCACCGCCACTATGTAGGTGCTGAGTTGGATAAGTTTTAAGTAGCCAATCCCACGACGCCATGTGAAAAGCCGCAGTCGCTGTGCGGAGTAAATAGATTTGGCTTAAGCAATCATTTTAATTTATCGAAACTTCTAAAAATCATAAAAAAAGCATAGAAATAAAAATGCAAATAAATACTCATTTTAAAGGTATTTTAGAAGAGAATTAATTAAAAATGATTTAAACTAATTTTGAATAGTAATTAAGGTTTAATTAAAGTTTAATTACAAATTTTATTAGCTTAATTAATCCTTAATCACTTGAGCAATTAATCTCAAATTTTGTAGGATAATTTAATGGGATGACTCCTCCCATGCTTGTATGGGATTTATTGCTCATTTAAATAGGAAAATTAAACCTTAATTACTCTTTAAAGTTAATTAAAGATTAATTAATACCAAGTAGTAATAATTTGGTTAATTAAATTTATTAATCATTGTTCATAAGTAAGTGAACTAATATGGTTGGGACCCCTTTCCCTAAGTTCATTTCACCATTTTTTATAAAGAAATTAATTAAGATTTAACTAATTAATTAAATCACTTAATCAAACCAAATCATAATCACGCCTACCCAATTAATTAAATCATGGGGTAGATCTTTAGGTGTTTAATAGCCTAAAGGAGTTTAATGAAATTATGGTTAGTTCACATGTGTGGGAAAACAATAAGAGTAATTAATTAAGTCCCTTAATCTAATTAACTATTAATCATGAGCCAATTGCTTTAGGCTACTTTTATTTCATAGGATCATTGCAAGTTTATTTTCCATGCATATCATGTTGGCTCATAATTATTAAATTAATTACTTTAAGGTGACATAGGTAAGGGTAATTAATTCATCTAATTAAAGGTTCAACTTAATTAACCCATAAAATCAACTTAATTACATTTCCTTAAATTAATTCAAATCACTAATGTGGGAATGGGTTTAAAATAACAAGTGATGATTTCTTCTCCCTTTAAATCAAATCAAATCCAAACTTAATTAATAAAGAAGCTTTGGTTTTCTTTAAATAATCTTAATTTATGTTATTGTCCTTAAGAACTAGTTTGGTTAAATGAATCACATGCTTATATTTGATTATTCTCTTTCCAATCATGTTAAATTTGGCATGTCATTTGAATCCATGTATCCATCTTTTCAAAATCAAGTAAAATAAAATGGATTTCCTTTATGTAAGCTTGCATGTGTTCACTTAATTTAATATATGCATAGCTATTATCACTATTAAATCCAAATGTATTTTTCAAAAGCTTTTAAATGAATAATAATATATGTTATAATGCTAGTTATAAATACATAAGAAATGCATGTGCTTATAACTTAAGTGTATGAATGTTGGGTTCTATTTCCTCTATTCATGTGTTGATTTAAATAAGATTGAATGGTAATGGGTATATAGTCTGGACATCCCAGGAATATGAGACTTTAGCTAACCCTAAGGAGGTCATTTGATTACCTCACTTCCTTGGTTTGTTACTTGGTTGATGAAATCAAAAAGAAGAAATGTTGAATCTGAATTTGTTCTCTGTTAAAAAAAGAACCAAAAATCTTAAACCTTAAACGAAAACCTGAACCCAAACAAACAACCCTAAACCCTAAACTTAAACCCTGAACCCTAAATCCTAAACCCCAAATCCAAAACCCAAAACCCTAAACCCTAAACACTAAACCATATACCCTACCCTAAACCATAAACCCTATACCCTAAAACCCTAAACTGAAACTAACCCTAAACCCTAAATTCTAAACCATAAAAACCCTAAAACCTAAATGATAAACCCTAAACTAACCCTAAAACCTAAGCTAACTCTAAACCCTAAACCCTAAACCCTAAAACCTAAAAATCATAAATCCTAAAGCCTAAATGCTAAACCCTAAACCCAAAACCTAAAAGCTTAACCCTAAACCCTAAATGCTAAAACCCTAAGCCCTAAAGCCCTAAACCTTAAACCTTAAACCCTAAACCCTAAACCATGAAAACCTAATAACCTAAACTAAAACTAAATAAAACCTAAAAATAAAATAAATAAAAAATCTAAACCTAAATAAAATAAAATAAATAAAATAAAATAAAACCTAAACTAAAACCTAAACTTAAGCCTAAAAATAAAATAAAATAAACTATATATATATATATATATATATATATATATATATATATATATATATATATATATATATATATATATATATATATATAAACCTAAACTAAACTAAAAATAAAATAAACCTAAAATAAAATTAAATAAAAATTAAATAAAAACCTAAAATAGAAATAAATTATTCAAAATAAAATTAACCAAAACCTAAACTAAATTAATTAAAACTAAAATAAACAAAACATAAACCTAAACCTAAACTAAAAAATAAAACTTAAAAATAAACCTAAAATGAAAACCTAAAACTTAAACCTAAAAAGATAAAATAAAAACTTCAAATAAAACCTAAACCTAAAAATAAAAATAAAATTCAACTAAAAAATAAACCTAAACCTAGAAAATAAACTAAAATAAAAAACCAAAATAAAAAATAAACTAAATAAACTCCTTACTAGTTTACTTAATTTTAAAGAAAGACCATAAACCCTAAATCCTAAACTCTAAACCCTAAACCTTAAACCCTAAACCTATAACCTTAAACCCTAAACCATTAACCCTATAAAATCCTAAACCCGAAACCCTAAACCCTAAAAACATAATCTCTAAAACCCAAAACCCTAAACCTTAATCCCTGAACCCTAAACCCTAACCCTAAACCCTAAAGCCCAAACCCTAAACCTATACCTAAAGTAACTAAATAAATTAAAAAATAAACTAAACCTTAAAACCTAATAAACCTAAACCTAAACCTAAACCCTAAGAATGGGCGAACCTAACCCAGGAACATCACTATCAAGCAAGCCCTAGATCCTGATGGAGGTGAAGGCAGAGGCAGCTATCATAGCAGGGGATTTGGAGGTGTGGATATGGAGGTGGTGGTTGGAGTAGTGGGTTATGGAGACGGAGGAGCGACGGAGGTTAAATAAGTGGTGAGGAGAGATCGGGATATGATGGTGGATCCGCTACTTGAGAGGTCGGGGTTCATGGGAACTGAGAAATTGAAGAACGATCGATCCAGCTATCGCTACAACTGCCTTTATAGAGATGGCTCTAATTATCTAGGTTTTTTGATTTGCTATGTGTACTCATTTTTTTATCTATGTCATCGCCAGTGTTAGAAAACTTTGTGTGTAATGTGGTTGATAAAATCGAAAAGAAGAAATGTTGAATCTAAATTTGTTCTCTATTAAAAAAAACCATAAATCGTAAACACTAAATTAAAACCAGTACTCTTGACCTAAAACCTAAAACCTAAACCCTAAACACTAAACCCTAAACCCTAAACCCTAAAAACACTATATTCTAAACCCTAAACCCTAAACCCTAAACTTTAAAACCCTAAACCCTAAACCATAAACCCTAAACCTTAAGCCCCTAACCCTAATCCCTAAACCCTAAAAAGTTAAAAATCTAAACCTAAACTAAATTAAACTTAAAATAAAATAAATAAAAAAACCTAAATCAAAATAAAACAAAAAAAGTAAAATAAAAACCTAAACTAAAACTTAAACTTAAACCTAAACCTATACCTAAACATAAAAAGAAAATAAAATAAAAAATAAAAATTAAACTAAAATAAAATAAATAAAAACCTAAACTAAACTAAAAAAATAAAATAAACCAAAAAATAAAAAACCTAAATAAAATAAAAGCTAAACATAAAATAAAAAAAAATAAACCTAAAATAAAATTAAAATAAAAACTAAATAAAAACCTAAACCTAAAAAAATAAACAAACAAAATCCTAAAAATAAATAAAAAATAAACTAAACTATAATAAACTAAACTATACAAAAACCTAAACCTAAATTTAAAATAAACTAAACCTAAACCCTAAACTAAATAAAATAAAATAAACCTAAACCTAAACTAAAAAAAAAACCTAAAATAAACCTAAAATAAAACCTAAACCTAAACCTAAAAAATAAAATAAAACTAAACCTAAAAAAATAAAAATAAAACTTAAACCTAAAAAGTAAAATAAAAATAAAACTAAACTAAAAAATAAACATAAACCTAAATCTAAACCAAAAAAATAAACTAAAATAAACCTAAAATAGATTTCTAAACTAAATAAAAATAAAAAATAAACCTAAATAACAAAAATAAAAAAATAAACAATAAAGTAAATAAAGTAAATAAATCCTAAATCCTAATCGTAAACCCTAAACCCTAAACCCTAAACCCTAAACTAATCCTAAACCCTAAACCTACAACCCTAAACCCTAAACCCTAAACCCTATTCCTAACCCTAAACCCTAAACCCTAAACCCAAAACTTAAACCCTAAAGCCTAAAAAACCGTAAAATCTAAACTCAAAACCCTAAACTAAACATTAAACCCTAAACCCTAAACCCTAAACCCTAAACCCTAAACCTTAAACCTTAAACCCAAAAAGAGCCCATAAACCTTAAGCTAACCCTAAACCATAAATCCTAAACCCTAAAATCTCTAAACCTTAAAGCTTAAACACTAAATCCAAAACCCTAAACCCTAAACCCTAACCCTAAACCTTAAACCCTAAAACCCTAAAGCCTTAACCTAAAACCTGAACCCTAAACTTTAAACCTTAACCCAAAAACTTTAAACACTAAACCCTAAACCCTAAACCCTAAACCTTAAACCCTAAAACCTAAACATAAACCCTAAACCTTATAACCCTAAACCCAAAAAAACACTAAACTTTAAACCCTAAACCCCAAACACTAAATTATAAATCGTAAACCCTAAACTAACCTTAAATCCTAAACCCTAATCAGCTAAAATGCTAAACCTAAATTAAATAAAACCTAAAAATAAAAATAATAAATAAAACCTAAATCAAAATAAAATAAATAAATAAAATAAAAAATAACATACCCTAAACCTTGGACCCTAAACCTTAAAACCTTAAACCCTAAATCCTAAGCAATAAAACCTAAAATCTAAACCCTAAACCCTAAACCCTAAACCCTAAATCCCAAACCCTAAACCCTAAACCCTCAACTAATCCTGAACCCTAAACCCTAAACACAAGCTAAAAACATTAAGCTAAACTAAATAAAAGCTAAATAAATAAATAAATAAACCTAAACAAACATATAATAAAATAATAAAAATAAATGAAAACATAAACTAAAACCTAAACCTAAACATAAAACTAAACCTAAAAAGAAAATAAAAAAAAACTAAACTAAAATAAAATGAATAAAAACATAAACTAAATTAAAAAAATTAAAAAACCTAAATAAAAAAAACTAATCCTAAAATAAAAATAAAATAAAAGTAAAATAAAATATAATAAAACTAAATAAAACCTAAACCTAAATAATAAACCTAAAATAAATAAAAAAAACCTAAACCCTAAACAAAAAAAATATAAATAAAATAAAACTAAACCTAACTAAACCCGAACTAAATAAAATAAATTAAATTAAAAAAACTAAACTAAACTAAAAAATAAAACTTAAAAATAAACATAAAATAAAAACTTACACCTAAACCTAAAAATTAAAAAAAAAACTAAAAATAAAAAATTAAATATAAATAAAGCTAAACTAAAAAATAAACTTAAACCTAATAATAAACTAAACTAAATAAAAAAAAAATAAATAAATCAAAATAAAAATCTAATAAGATAAAATAAATAAATAACTAAATTTAAACCTACTACCTTTAATTTAAAAAATAAAATAAATAAAAAATAAAAAAACCCTAACACTAAACTGTAAACTGTAAACCCTAAAACTAACCATAAACCCTAAACTATAAACCTTAAACTTACAACCATAAACCCTAAACCCTAAACCCTAAAATCTTAAAAACTAAACCTTAAACCCTAAACCCAAAAACCCTAAACCTTAAACCCTAAACCCTCTACCCTAAACCTTAAATCCAAAACCCTAAAAATCCCTAAACCCTAAACAAATCATAAACCCTAAACCCTAAACTCTAACCCTAACCCTAATCCCTAAACCCTAAAATCCTAAATCATAAATCATAAACTAACCTTAAACCCTAAACTAAACCTAAAAAAACTAAACCTAAACCTTAAACCTAACTAAGTTAATGCTAAACTAAACCCTAAAACCTAAAACTTAAACCTAAACTAAATAAAACCTAAAAAACTAAACTAAAACCTAAACCTAAACATATAAAACAAAATAAAATAAACTAAAATAAAATAAATAAAATCCTAAACTAAACAAAAGAAATAAAATAAACCTATGAACAAAAACCCTAAATGTAAAATAAAATTAAAATAAACCAAAGATAAACTTAAAATAAAATAAAATAAAAACTAAAAAAAATGTAAACCTAAAAATAGACCTAAAAATAGAACCTAAAAATAAAGAAAAAATAAAACCTAAACCCTAAACTAAAAATAACCTAAACCTAAAATAAAAATAAAATATACATAAACATAAAATTAAATAAACTAAACTAAGATAAATAAGGACTGAACCTAAAATAAACTAAACCTAAACCTTAGACTAAATAAAATAAAATAAACTAAAAATAAACCTAAACCTAAACTAAAAAAAAAAAGTCAAAAAAAAATAAATTAAAACCTAAACCTAAAAAAAAAATAAAATAAAACCTAAACCTAAACCTAAAATTAGAAAATAAAACTTAAACTTAAAAAATAAAATAAAATTAAAACCAAACTAAAAAAATAAACATAAACCTAAAAAATAAACTAAAATAAATAACCTAAACCTAAACCCTAAACCCTAAACCAAAAACTTAAACCCTAAACTAAAACTTGAACCCTAAACCTAAAACCTAAACACTAAACCCTAAACCCTAAACTCTAAAAACCTAAACAGTTAACCCAAAACCCTAAACAATAAACCCTAAACCCTAAACCCTATAATCTAGACCATAAACCCTAAACCCTAAACCCAAAAAAAAAAACAAAAATAACAAAAGCCCAAAATCCTAAACCCTAAACCCTAAACCCCAAACCCTAAGCACTAAACCCTAAACCCTAAACCCTAAAAAGTTAAAAATCTAAACCTCAACTAAATAAAATGCTCAACCATAAAACCTAAATCCTAAACCCTAAACCCTAAACCCAAAAACAAAAAAATAAAAGCCTTAAACCCTAAACCCCAAACCCTAAACCCTAAACCCGAAATCCTAAACCCTAAACCCTAAAAAGCAAAAAACTTAAGCCTAAACTAAATAAAACCTAAAATAAAAAATAAATAAGAAAACCTAAAAAAAAATAAAAAAATAAAACATAAACTAAACCCTAAACCCTAAATAAACCTAAACTTAAACCTAAACCTAAAAAAATGAAAATAAAACTAAACTAAAATAAAATAAATAAAACCTAAACTAAACTAAAATAAAAAACCTAAATTAAATAAAAGTATACCTAAGATAAAATAAAATAAATCAAAAAATAAAATAATATAAAAACTAAATAAAAACCTAAACCTAAAGAATAAACCTAAAAATAGAACCTAAAAATAAATAGAAAATAAAACCTAAACCCTAAATTTAAAATAAAATAAAAACCTAAAATAAAAATAAAATAAACCTAAACCAACACTAAAATAAACTTAACTCAAATAAAAAACCTAAACCTAAACCTAAATCTAAACTAAATAAAATAAAATAAACTAAAAATAAATGTAAACCTAAACTAAAAAATTAAACCTAAAATTAAACCTAATATAAAAACCTAAAACCTAAACCTAAGAAAATAAAATAAAAACCTAAACCTAAATCTAAAAATTAAAAATAAAACCTAAAACCTACAAAATAAAATAAAAATAAAAATAAACTAAAAAATAAACCAAAACTAAATCTAAACCTAAAAAAGAAAACTAAAATAAATAAACTAAAAATAAAAAAAATAAAAAAAATTAAATAAAAATAATAATAAAGCTAAATAAAGATAAAAATAAAATTAACTAAAATAAATATAAAATAAACTAAATAAACCTAAACCTACCACTACTTAATTTAAAAAAAAGTATAAATAATAAAAAATAAAAAAAACCCTAACCTAAACCTAAACCCTAAAACTAACCCTAAACCTACAATCTACAACCATAAACCCTAAACCCCTAATAAACCCTAAACCTAAACCTAAACCCTAAACCCTAAACAAGAATCATAAACCTACCTAAAACCTAAACCCTAAACCCTAAATCCTAAATTAACCATAAACTCTAAACCGTAAACCCTAAACCCTAACCCTAACCCTAACCCTAAACTCTAAACCCAAAACCCTAAACCCTCAAACCATAAATACTAAACCCTAAACTAACCCTAAACACAAAACCCTAAAAACCTTAAAGCCTAAACCCTAAACCCTATACCTTAAACCTTAAACCCTAAGCTAACATTAAACCCTAAACCATAAACCTTAAAAACCCTAAACCCAAAAACCTAAACACTAAACCCTAAACTCTAAACCCTAAACCCTAACCCTAAACCTTAAACCATAAAACCTAAAACCCTAAAACCCTAAACCATAAACCCTAATCCCTAAACACTAAACCTTAAACCCTAAAAACCCTAAACCCTAAATCCTAAACCCTAAAAATCTAAAACCTAAGCTTAAACTAAATAAACCTAAAATAAAAACCTAAACAAAAATAAAAAATAAAATTAAAAAAATAAAAACATAAACTAAATACTAAACCCTAAACCTAAACCTAAACTTAAACCTAAACCTAAAAATAAAACAAAATTAAAAATAAAAACAAAACTAAAATAAAATAAATAAAAACCTAAACTAAACTAAAAATTAAAAACCTAAATAAAATAAAAAGTATACCTAAGATAAAAATAAAATAAATCAAAAATATATATATATATATAAACTAAATTAAAACCTAAACCTAAACAATAAACCTAAAATAAACCTAAAAAATAAATAAATAAATAAACCTAAACCCTAAACTAAAAATAAAATTAAACCTAAAATAAAAAAATAAAATAAACCTAAATTAACACTAAAATAAACTAAACTCAAATAAAAAAACCTAAACCTAAACCTAAATCTAAACTAAATAAAACAAAATAAACTAAAAATAAATGTAAACCTAAACTAAAAAAATTAAAGCTAAACTTTAACCTAAAATAAAAACTTAAAACCTAAAACAAAAAAAAAATAAAATAAAAACTTAAACCTAAATCAAAAAATAAAAAATAAAACCTAAAACCTAAAAAATAAAATTATAATAAAACTAAACTAAAAAATAAAACTAAACCTAAATCTAAACCTAAAAAGAAAACTAAAATATATAAACCAAAATTAAAATAAATAAAACTAAAATAAATAAATTAAATTAAATAAAAATAAAATAAAGCTAAAAAGATAAAATAAAATCAACTAAAATAAATAAAAAATAAACTAAACTATAATAAACTAAACTATACAAATAAAACCTAAACCTAAATTTAAAATAAATTAAACCTAAACCCTAAACTAAATAAAATAAAAATAAACCTAAACCTAAACTAAAAAAAACCTAAAAATAAACCTAAAATAAAAACCTTAAACCTAAACCTAAAAATATAAAATAAAAACTTAAACCTAAACCTAAAAATAAAAAATAAAACTTAAACCTAAAAAGTAAAATAAAAATAAAACTAAAGTAAAAAAATAAACATAAACCTAAATCTAAACTTAAAAAAATAAACTAAAATAAACCTAAAATAGATTTCTAAACTGAATAAAAATAAAAAATAAACCTAAATAACAAAATAAAAAAAATAAACAATAAAGTAAAAATAAATAAATCCTAAATCCTAATAAAATAAATAAACTAAATAAATAATCCTAAACCTAAACCTAAAATAAACCCTAAATAAACTAAACCCTAAATAAATTAAACCCAAAATAAACTAAACCTAAAATAAAATCTAATAAAACCTAAACTAAACTTAAACCTAAACCTAAACTAAACTAAACCCTAAACTAAACCTAAACCAAAGAGCTAAACCTAACCTAAACTATAAATCCTAAACCCTAAAATTTAAACCTAAAAAAACTAAATAAAACTAAACCTAAAAAAATAACTAAACCTAAACCCTAAACCCTAAACCTAACCTAAAATAATAATAAACCTAAACTAAAAAACTAAACCTAAACTAAACCCTAAACTAAACCTTAAACCTAAAACCTAAACATAAACCCTAAACCTTATAAACCCTAAACCCAAAAAAACTAAACTAAACCTAAACCAAACACTAAATTATAAATAAACCCTAAATTAACCTAAACTAAACCCTAAAGCTAAAATAAAACCTAAATTAAATAAAACCTAAAAATAAAATAATAAATAAACCTAAATCAAAATAAAAATAAAATAAAATAAAAAAACATCCCTAAACTCAACCCTAAACCTAAAAAATCCTAAACCCTAAATCCAAAATAAACCTAAAATCTAAACCTAAACCCTAAACCCTAAACCCTATATCCCAAACCCTAAACCCTAAACCTCAACTAATCCAACCCTAAACCCTAAACACAAGCTAAAAACATTAAACTAAATAAAAGCTAAAATAAATAAATAAACCTAAACAAACATATAATAAAATAATAAAAATAAATGAAAACATAAACTAAAACCTAAACCTAAACATAAAACTAAACCTAAAAAGAAAATAAAAAAAAACTAAACTAAAATAAAATGAATAAAAAACATAAACTAAATTAAAAAAAATTAAAACCTAAATAAAAAAACTAATCCTAAAATAAAAAATAAAATAAAAGTAAAATAAAATATAATAAAACTAAATAAAACCTAAACCTAAATAATAAACCTAAAAATAAATCAAAAAGGAAACCTAAACCCTAAACAAAAAAATATAAATAAAAATAAAACTAAACCTAACTCTAAACCAACTAAATAAAATAAATTAAATTAAAAAAACTAAACCTAAACTAAAAAAAATAAAACTTAAAATAAACATAAAATAAAAAACTTACACCTAAACCTAAAAAAATTAAAAAAAAAAAAAAAAACTAAAAATAAAAAATTAAATATAAATAAAGCTAAACTAAAAAATAAACTTAAACCTAACTAATAAACTAAACTAAATAAAAATAAAAATAAATCTAAATCAAAATAAAAAATCTAATAAGATAAAATAAATAAATAATAAGCTAAATAAATTTAAACCTAAAAATTTTAAACAAATAAAATAAATAAAAATAAAACCCTAACACTAAACTAAATAAACCCTAAACTAACCATAAACCCTAAACTATAAACCTTAAACCTACAACCATAAACCCTAAACCCTAAACCATAAAATCTTAAAAACTAAACCTTAAACCCTAAACCCAAAAACCCTAAACTTTAAACCCTAAACCCTCTACCCTAAACCTTAAATCCTAAACCCTAAAAATCCCTAAACCCTAAATAAACCATAAACCCTAAACCCTAAACTCTAACCCTAACCCTAATCCCTAAACCCTAAAATCCTAAATCATAAATCATAAACTAACCTTAAACCCCAAAAACCTTAAACCCTAAAGGCTAAAGCCTAAACCTTAAACCCTGAACCCCAAGCTAATGCTAAACCCAAACCCTAAAAACCTAAAAACTTAAACCTAAACTAAATAAAACCTAAAAAAAAAAAAAACTTAAACTAAAACCTAAACCTAAACATAAAAACAAAATAAAATAAACTAAAATAAAATAAATAAAATCCTAAACTAAACAAAAGAAATAAAATAAACCTATGAACAAAAACCCTAAATGTAAAATAAAATTAAAATAAACCAAAGATAAACTTAAAATAAAATAAAATAAAACTAAAAAAATGTAAACCTAAAATACCTAAAAATAACCAAAATAAAGAAAAATAAAACCTAAACCCTAAACTAAAAATAACCTAAACCTAAAATAAAATAAAATATACATAAACATAAAATTAAATAAACTAAACTAAGATAAATAAGGACTGAACCTAAAATAAACTAAACCTAAACCTTAGACTAAATAAAATAAAATAAACTAAAAATAAACCTAAACCTAAACCTAAAAAAAAGTCAAAAAAAAAAAATAAATCATAAAACCTAAACCTAAAAAAATAAAATAAAAACCTAAACCTAAACCTAAAATTAGAAAATAAAACTTAAACTTAAAAAATAAAATAAAATTAAAACCAAACTAAAAAAATAAACATAAACCTAAAAAATAAACTAAAATAAAACCTAAACCTAAACCCTAAACTAAACCAAACTTAAACTAAACTAAACTTAACCTAAATAAATAAACACTAAACCCTAAACTAAACTCTAAAATAAATAATAACCTAAAACCCTAAATAAACCTAAACCTAAACTATAACTAATTATAAACCTAAACCCTAAACCCAAACAAAATAACAAACCCAAAATAAACCCTAAACCTAAACCCTAAACCTACTAAACCCTAAACCTAAAACCCTAAAGTTAAAAAAATCTAAAAAAAATAAAATGCTCTAAACCTAAACTAAACCCTAAACCCTAAACCTAAAACAAAATAAAATAAACCCTAAATAAACCCTAAACCCTAAATAAATAAACTAAACCCTAAAAGCAAAAAAAACTTAAGCCTAAACTAAATAAAACCTAAAAATAAAATAAATAAGAAAACCTAAAGAAAAATAAAAAAATAAAAACATAAACTAAACCTAAACCCTAAACTAATAAACTAAACCTAAACCTAAAAAAAATGAAAATAAAAAAACTAAACTAAAATAAAATAAATAAAACCTAAACTAAACTAAAAAATA
Organism: Cymbidium sinense; assembly: GCA_021442155.1. Taxonomy (NCBI): domain Eukaryota; kingdom Viridiplantae; phylum Streptophyta; class Magnoliopsida; order Asparagales; family Orchidaceae; genus Cymbidium; species Cymbidium sinense. The sequence continues at coordinate 197,571,244 of CM038214.1, forward strand.
AAAAAAACCTAAATTAAATAAAAGTATACAAGATAAAATAAAATAAATCAAAAAATAAAATAATATAAAACTAAATAAAACCTAAACCTAAAAAATAAACCTAAAATAAACCTAAAAATAAATAAAATAAACCTAAACCCTAAATTTAAAATAAAATAAAACCTAAAATAAAAATAAAATAAACCTAAACCAACTAAAATAAACTTAACTAAATAAAAAAAACCTAAACCTAAACCTAAATCTAAACTAAATAAAATAAAATAAACTAAAAATAAATGTAAACCTAAACTAAAAAATTAAACCTAAAATTAAACCTAATATAAAAACCTAAAACCTAAACCTAAGAAAATAAAATAAAAACCTAAACCTAAATCTAAAAATTAAAAATAAAACCTAAAACCTACAAAATAAAATAAAAATAAAAATAAACTAAAAAATAAACCAAAACTAAATCTAAACCTAAAAAAGAAAACTAAAATAAATAAACTAAAATAAAAAATAAAAAAATTAAATAAAATAATAATAAAGCTAAATAAAGATAAAAATAAAATTAACTAAAATAAATATAAAATAAACTAAATAAACCTAAACCTACCACTTTACTTAATTTAAAAAAAGTATAAATAATAAAAAAAATAAAAAAACCCTAACCTTAAACCTAAACCCTAAAACTAACCCTAAACCTACAATCTACAACCATAAACCCTAAACCCTAAATCCTAAACCCTAAACGCTAAACTAAACTAAACTAAACAAGAATCATAAACCTAAAACCTAAACCAAAACCCTAAATTAACTATAAACTCTAAACCGTAAACCCTAAACCCTAACCCTAACCCTAACCCTAAACTCTAAACCCAAAACCCTAAACCTAAACTATAAATACTAAACCCTAAAAACCCTAAACACAAACCTAAAACTAAAACCCTAAACCCTAAACCTAAACCTAAACCTAACATTAAACCTAAACCTAAACCTAAAACCCTAAACCCAAAAACATAAACACTAAACCCTAAACTCTAAACCCTAAACCCTAAACCCTAAACCTTAAACTATAAAACCTAAAACCCTAAACTAAACTATAAACCCTAATCCCTAAACCTAAACCTAAACCCTAAAACCCTAAACCTAAATCCTAAACCCTAAAAATCTAAAAAAAACCTAAGTTAAACTAAATAAACCTAAAAAATAAAATAAATAAAACCTAAACAAAATAAAAATAAAAAGAAAAAAATAAAACATAAACTAAACCCTAAACCCTAAACCTAAACCTAAACTTAAACCTAAACCAAAAAATAAAATAAAATTAAAAATAAAAACAAAACTAAAATAAAATAAATAAAAACCTAAACTAAACTAAAAATAAAAACCTAAATAAAATAAAAAGTATACCTAAGATAAAAATAAAATAAATCAAAAATATATATATATAAACTAAATTAAAACCTAAACCTAAACAATAAACCTAAAAATAGAACCTAAAAATAAATAAATAAATAAAACCTAAACCCTAAACTAAAAATAAAATTAAAACCTAAAATAAAAATAAAATAAACCTAAATTAACACTAAAATAAACTAAACTCAAATAAAAAAACCTAAACCTAAACCTAAATCTAAACTAAATAAAACAAAATAAACTAAAAATAAATGTAAACCTAAACTAAAAAAATTAAAGCTAAACTTTAACCTAAAATAAAAACTTAAAACCTAAAACAAAAAAAAAAAATAAAATAAAACTTAAACCTAAATCAAAAAAATAAAAATAAACCTAAACCTAAAAATAAAATTATAATAAAAAACTAAACTAAAAAAATAAAACTAAACCTAAATCTAAACCTAAAAAGAAAACTAAAATATATAAACCAAAACTAAAATAAATAAAACTAAAATAAATAAACAAAATTAAATAAAAATAAAAATAAAGCTAAAAAAGATAAAAATAAAATCAACTAAAATAAATAAAAAATAAACTAAATAAACCTAAACCTGCCAGTTTACTTAATTTAAAAAAAAGTAAAAATAATAAAAAATAAAAAAAAAATAAAAACCCTAACCCTAAAACCTAAACCCTAAAACTAACCCTAAACCTACAATCTACAACCATAAACCCTAAACCCTAAATCCTAAACCCTAACCCTAAAACCCTAAACCCTAAACCCTAAATGCTAAATCATAAACCTAGAGCTTAAAAAACCCTAAACCCTAAACTAACCATAAACCATAAACCCTAAACCCTAAACCCTAAACCCTAAACCCTAAACCATAACCCTAACCCTAAACTCTAAACCCAAAACTCTAAACCCTAAAACCTTAAATACTAAACCCTAAACTAACCCTAAACACATAACCCTAAAAACCCTAAATCCTAAAGCCTAAACCCTAAACCTTAAACCTTAAACCCTAACTTAAAACCTAAAACCCTAAACCCAAAACCTAAAACTAAACCCTAAACTCTAAACCCTAAACCCTAATCCCTAAACCTACCCTAAACCCTAAAAAAACCTAAAACCTAAACCTAAACTAAATAAAATCTAAAAAAAAAAAAATAAACTAAACCTAAACCTAAAATAAAATAAATAAAAAATGTAAACTAAACTAAAAATAAATTAAACCTAAGAATAAAAAAATAAAATAAAATAAATGTAAAATAAAAATAAAATAAACCTAATAAATAAAATAAAATAGTAAAACTAAATAAAAACCTAAACTTTAAAAAAAATCCTAAAAAATAAATAAAAAAATAAAACCTAAACCCTAAACTAAAAAAAAACCTAAAATAAAAATAAAATAAATAAAATAAACTAAACTTAAACCTAAACTAAAACAAATAAAACCTAAACCTAAACCTAAACCTAAACCTAAACCTAAACCTAAACTAAATAAAATAAAATAAACTAAACTCAAAATAAACCTAAACCTAAACTAAAAAATAAAACTTAAAAATGAACCTAAATTAAAAACTTAAAACCAAAACCTAAGAAAAAAACCTAAACCTAAACCTAAAAATAAAATATAAAACCTAAACCAAAAAAATAAAATAAAAATAAAACTCAACTAAAAAATAAACCTTAACCTAAACTTATACCTAAAAAAATAAATTAAAATAAAAACTAAAATAAAAATATAAAATAAGTCAACTAAACTAAATAAAAAAATAAACCTAAATTAAAATAAAAATAGAATAAATTAAATAAATAAAATGTAAATTAAATAAACTAAATAAACAAACTAAGAAATGTTGAATCTAAATTTATTCTCTGTTAAAAAAAAACCAAAAAGCCTAAACTCTAAACCCTAATCAGGAACCCTAAACCTAACACCTAAATCCTAAACCCTGAACTTGAAACCTTAAAAGCCCAAAACCCTAAACCCTAAACCCTAAACCCTAAACTCTAAAACCTAAAACCCTAAACTCTAAACCTCAACCCTAAACCCTAAACCCTAAACCCTAAACCCTATATCCTAAACCTTAAACCCAAAACCCTTAACTAACCGTAAACTCTAAACCCTAAAAAGTTGAAAAGCTAAACTTAAACTAAATAAAACCCAAAAAATAAGATAAATAAATAAAATCTAAACTAAAATAGAATAAAAAAGAAAATAAAATAAAAACATAAACTAAAACCTAAACTTAAACCTAATAAAATAAATAAATAATAAAAAATTAAATTAAATAAAATAAATAAAAACCTAGACTAAACTAAATAAAAAAACATAAATAAACTAAAAAATAAACCTAAAAAAAATAAAATAAAAACTAAATAAAAACCTAAACCTAAATAATAAAACTAAAAATAAATAAAAAAGTAAAACCTAAACCCTAAACTAAAAAAAGGCTAAATGTAAAATAAAAAAGTTACTCTAAACCTAAACTAAAATAAACTAAACCAAAATAAATAAAACCTAAACTTAAACCTAAAATAAAAAATAAAACCTTAAAATAAACGTAAAATAAAAACTTTAAACCTAAACCCAAAAAAGATAAAATAAAAACCTAAACCTAAACCTAAAAATGAAAAATAAACCTAAACCTAAAAAATAAAATAAAAATGTAACTAAACTAAAAAATAAACCTAAACCTAAACCTAAACCTAAAAAAATAAAAAATAAAAACCAAAATAAAATAATTAAACTAAAATAAATAAATTAAACTAAATAAAAATAATAAACTAAAAAAAATAAATAAAATAAATAAACCAAAACCTATGAGTTTACTTAATTTAAAAAAAATAAAATAAATATAAAACTAACCCTAAACCCTAATGTTTAAACCCTAAACCTACAACCTTAAACCCTAAATCCTAAACCATAAACCCTAAACCATAAACATTAAATGCTAAACCCCAAACCTTAAACCCTATTCCTAAACCCTAAAACATAACTAAACCCCAAACCCTAAACCCTAAAAAAAACCTAAAAAAATCTAAACCTATAAACCTAAAAAATAAATAAATAAACTAAAGAGAATAAATTAAAAGATAAATTAAAATTAAAACCTAAACCTAAACCTAAACCTAAAAATAAAATAAAATAAAACTAAACTCAAGTAAAATAAATAAAAACCTAAACTAAACTAAAAAATAAAATAAACATAAAAATAAAAAACCTAAATAAAAAAAATAAACATAAAATATAAAAATAAAAGTAAAATAAAATAAAATAAAACTAAATAAAAACTTAAACCTAAAAAATAATCCTAAAAATAAATAAAAAATAAAACCCAAACCCTAAAAAAAAACCAAAACATAAAATAAACAAGATAAAATAAACCTAAACCAAAACAAAAATAAACTAAACTAAAATAAATAAAAGCAAAACCTAAACCTAAAATAAACTAAACCTATACCCTAAACTAAATAAAATAAAATAAACTAAATAAAACCTATACCTAAAGTTAAAAATAAATGCTAAAAATAAACCTAAAATTAAACCTAAAATCTAAACCTAAAATAAAAAAAATAAAAACATAAACCTAAAAATAAAAAATAAAATCTAATCCTAAAAAATAAAATAAAAATAAAACTAAACTAAAAAATAAACATAAACCTAAACCTAAAAAAAACTAAAATAAAAAACCTAAACTAAACTAAACAAATTTAAAATAAATAAACTAAACTAAATAAAATAAATAATAAACTAAATAAACCTAAACCTACCATTTTACATAATTTTTAAAAAAAAACCTAAACCCTAAACCCTAAAGTCTAAACCCTAAAACTAACCCTAAACCCTAAACCTACAACCCTAAACCTAAAACCCTAAACCCTAAACCCTAAAAAAACTAAACCCTAAACTAACCCTAAACCCTAAACCCTAAAAAAAAATAAATAAATAAATAATAAAACCTAAACCCTAAACTAAAAAAAATCTAAAATAAAAATAAAATAAACAAAATAAAATAAACTAAACCTAAAATAAAATAAACTAAACTAAAATAACTAAAACTTAAACCTAAACCTAAACTAAGTTTAACATAAACCTAGACCAAAACTAAATAAATTAAAATAAAATAAACTAAAAATGAACCTAAACCTAAATTAAAAAATATAACCTAAAAATTAACCTAAATTAAAAACCTAAAACCAAAACCTAATAAAATAAAATAAAAACCTAAACATACAAATAAAAATAAAAAAATAAAATAAAAATAAAACTCAACTAAAAATAAACCTAAACCTAAACCTATAAAATAAACTAAATTAAAAACCTAAACAAAAAATAAATAAACCTAAAATAAATAAAGTAAACTAAATAAAATAAAAATAAACATAAATAAATTTATAAAATAAAATAACCTATAAATAAAAAAATAAACTAAATGAACTAAATAAACCTAAACCTGGTTTACTTAGTTTAAAATAACCCTAAACCAAACTAACCCTAAACCCTAAACTAAAACCCTAAACCCTAACCCTAAACCATAAACCCTACATCCCTAAAGCCTAAAACCCTAAGCTAAACCCTAAACCCTGAAAACCTATAAGCCTAAACCTAAACTAAATAAAACCAAAAAATATAATATATAAAAAAATGTAAACCTAAATAAAATAAAATAAAATAAAACTTAAATCAAAATCTAAACTTAAACCTAAAAATAAAATAAAATAAACTAAAAAAAAATAAATAAAAACCTATACTAAACTAAAAATAAAATAAACCATAGAATAAAAAAGCCTAAATAAAATAAAAGTTGAAGAAAGGATAATTCAATCTACTGCTTATGGAACTGTGTCTTTATAATAGATGATGAGCATTTGTTTTTAATTTGCTAGCTCATTTTTATCTGTATCATGTGTTATTTGGTTTATGAAATCAAAAGAGAAATGTTGAATCTAAATTTGCTCATTAAAAAAAATACAAAGAACCCTAAACCCTAAACAAAACTTGAACCAAAACCTAAAATTAAACCTAAACCCTAAAACCTTAAACCCTAAACCTTAAATACCTAAATTAAACCCTAAACCCTAAAACCCTAAACCCTAAACCTAAAACCTAAAACCAAAAAACCCTAAACCTCAACCCAAACCTAAAACCTAAACCCTAAACCCTAAAGCCTAAAACCCTAAAATCTAAACCCTAAAACCTAAAAACTAAACCCTTAATCCTAAACCCCAAAACCTAAACCCTAAATTTTAAACAAAAAAAGCCCTTAAATCGTAAACCCTAAACCATAAACCATAAACCCTAAAAAGGTTAAAACTTAATCCTAAACTAAATAAAAGATAAAAATAAAATAAATAAATAAACCAAAAATAAATAAAAAATATAATAATAAAATAAAAGTATAAACTAAACCTAAACCTAAACCTAAATAAAAAAACAAAAAATAAAAAAAACTAAACTAAAATAAAATAAATAAAAACCTAAACTTTACTAAAAAAATAAAAATCCTAAATAAAAAAAGCTAAACCTAAATAAATATAAAATAAACCTAAAATAAAATAAAATAAAAACTAAGTAAAAACCTAAACTTAAGAAATAAACCTAAAAATTAATATAAAGTAAAACCTAAACACTAAACTAAAAAAGAACCTAAACCTAAAATAAAAATAAAATAAACCTAAACCTAAACGAAACTAAAATAAATAAAATCTAAACTAAACTAAACCAAACCTAAGCCTAAACTAAATAAAATAAAGTAATCTAAAAGTAAATCTAAACCTAAACTAAAAAATAAAACCTAAAAATAAATCTAAAATAAAAATCTAAAACCTAAACCTAAAAAAATAAAATAAAATCCTAAACCTAAACCTAAAAATAAAAAATAAAACCTAAACCCAAAAAATAAAATAAACATAAAAGTTAACTAAAAACTAAACATAAATCTAAACCTAAACATATAAAATAATGTAATATAAAAAACCAAAACTAAAATAAATAAACCTAAAATAAATAAACTAAATAAAATAAAAATAAAAATAAAAATAAAGCTAAATCAAAATAAATAAAATAAAATAAACTAAATAAAATAAAAAATAAACTAAATAAACCTAAACCTACTAGTTTATTTAATTTTAAAAAAATTAAGAAAATTAAAATAATAAAAAAAGCTGAACCTAAACCCTAACCCAAAACTAACCCTAAACCCTAAACCCACAACTTAAACCTAAATCAAAACCCTAAACCATAAACCCTAAACCCTAAACCCTAAACCCTAAACTTAATCCCTAAACACTAAACCCTAAATCTAAATGCTAAACCTAAATCTAAACCTAACCCTAACCTAAACTAAACCCTAAACCCTAATCCAAACCCTAAACCTAAAACCTAAACTAACCATAAACCTTAAGCCCTAAACTAATCGTAAACCCTAAAAAGCCTAAACCCAAAGCAAACCCTAAACCCTAAATCCTAAAAACCATAAACCCTAAAACCTAAACACTAAACTCAACCTAAACCTTAAACCCAAACCAAAACCCAAACCCTAACTAAACCTAAAACCAAACTAAACCCTAAACCCTAAACCTAAACCCTAAAACTAAAAAACTAAACCTAAACTAAATAAAACCTAAAATAAAATAAAACCTTAAACCTAAAAAAATAATATAATAAAATAAAATAAAAGCCTAAACTATAACCTAATCTTAAACCTAAGAATAAAATAAAATATATAATAACCTAAATTAAAAAAAAAAATGTAAAATAAACTTAAGAATAGAAAACCTATATAAACTATAAACTAAATGTAAAATAAAAATAAAATTAATGTAAAATAAACCTAATAAAAAATAAAATAAAAACAAAATAAAATCATAAATTTAAAAAATAAACTTAAAATTAAAACCTAAACCCTAAACTAAAAAAAACTTAAACCTAAAATAAAATAAAATTAACTAAACCTAAAGTAAAATATAATAAACAAAAATAAATAAGACCTAAACCTAAAGTAAACTAAAAAACCTAAAACTAAACTAAATAAAATAAAATAAAGATAAACCTAAACCTAAACTAAGAAATATAACCTAAAATAAACCTAAAATAAAACCTAATAAAATAAAATAAAACCTAAACCTAAACCTTAAAATAAAAAAAAATAAACCTAATCCAAAAAAATAAACCTAAACCTAAACCTAAACCTAAAATAACCCACTAAAAATAAACCTAAACCTAAAATAAATAAACTAAACTAAATAAAAAATAATCATAAATAAAAATAAAAAATAAAATAAACTAAAATAAATAAAAAATAAACTAAATAAACTAAGTTAACCCAAACCTACTAGTTTACTTAATTAAAACCTAAACCCTAAGCTAACCCTAAACCCTAAACCCTAAACCTAAAATCCTAAACCATAAAAAACACTACACCGTAAACCCTAAACCATAAAAGCATAAACCCTAAAACCTTAAACCCTAAACCCTAAACTTTAAACCCTAACCCCATACCCTAAACCCTAAAGCTAAACCTAAAGTAAGTAAATAAATTAAAAAATAAACTTAAACCCTAAAACCTAATAAACCTAAGCATAAACCCTAAACATAAACCTAAACCCTAAGCATAAACCTAAGCATAAACTACAATACCCTTATTATTATTACTGTTTCTTTGTAGGATCAAAATTACTTCTTGATTTCCTTCCTGCCTGTTTATACTGATGATGTTGGTTTAGCTGTTGGTCTACTTTTCTTTGTCTTGATGGATTTCAATGATGGCTCTCCTTCGAACCCCTTTCGAGTCTATGTTGTACCACTATTTTTTAGTGGATTATCTTATGGTGGGTGCAATAATTGTTTTGATATTTTATTTATGATGGATTGGTCTTATGTCCAAGTGGTTATTTTGATTATTTTATTATTTACACGGCCGCAACTTATCACCTGATGTTTGTGGTCTATTTAATCTGCTACTATTTTTTCCATCTTGGTTTAGATAGACTTGTGTAGATCACTGTGATTATGCTATTACCTACTTGGTTATTAACTTATGCACTGTCTATTATGAATGGGTGGTTTTATGGCCAGTTAGTTGTTATTTGCTGCCTTGGTTGTTGGTTGAACGATTATCGTTTTATGCCCTAAGAAGATGCTACCGGGTTGTCTCTCGATTATCTTTATTTGGTGTTTATATGGGGTGCAACTTATTACGCATCGGTCCACCTTACACCGCATTCCCATCTTGGTTCTATAGACTTTTGCATTTCTTGTATTTGGGTTTGGGTTATGTTATCTCACTTTACATTTTTGTTTGTTAACTTATGTAATGATTATTAACAAGGGTATGTTAACCGCATTGCTTATTCAAAAGGGTTCCTTTAGGCCATATTCGAATACCCAAGTATGTTTCATATATGTTCCATATGATTGGGATGGTGTTATTTACATGCTAATTGATTTGCTTAGCAGATTACAAGATTTTTCAACCGGTTGTATATTGTTTCTATCCTACCTTTTTTCTCGCTATTTTCTTGTGATGAGTTTTCATCGCCTAATTATACTCTTGGCTCTGGTATTAAAAAGGTGGATCTGGCAAAGATGGTTCATTTTCATATGTGTAGGGAATCTCATGCTATGGTGACTATATTGATGATATTTATCCTGCATGGGATCCCCTTTCCCATTCTCTTTGTTGTCTCCTTTTCTATATATGGCTTTGTTTAGGTTTACAGGTACTAAGGCTCATAAGACTTTCAACAAATAGATGCTATCTTCCCACAGATGCATTTCTCTTTTTCTCTTGCAGGTTTGGTCCCTACTGCCATGCTTTCTCTCATCCTGAAGAGCTTTGGCCAAGATCTATCCATTGGATTATCTATGCTAATCATTTTGTATCTTTTGCTCTCTTTTTTTCTTTTATTTTGCTTTTGGTACTTAGATAGGGATTTACTCTCTAAAATTGTAGCTATTTGAGCAGTAATTTTGGAGTTTATCCCCTGTTAAGGACCTTGAAACCCTCCTTTTGTGGCAATAAAATTCCCCCTATATGTGGTTCCCAAAACAAAAAAAAACCCTAAACCCTAAGAATGGGCAGAACCTTCATGGCAAGAACATCACCGTCAACTAGGCTCAATCAAGTTATTATGGCAGAGGTGAAGGTGGAGGTGATAGTTATCATAGTGGTGGTTGGGGATCTGGAGATGCTGGTGGATTTGGAGGTGGTGGTCAGAGCAGCAGTGGTCATGGAGGCAAGAGGAGTGATGGAGGTTACATCTGTGGTAGTGGTGGAGGGAGAGATCGGGGATATGATGGTGGATCCCGCTACTTGGGAGGCCAAAGTGGTTCTGATGGGAACTGGAGAAACTTCGAACGGCCGATGAGTCTGTTTGGGAATTGTGTCTTTATAGTAGAGACGGTTCTAGTTATCTAGGTTATTTGATTTGCTCTATGCGTGCTCACTTTTTATCTGTCTTTGCTTGCGTCTTAGAAAATTTGGCGTATTACTTGGTTGATGAAATTGAAAAGAAGAAATGTTGAGTTTGAATTTGCTCTCCATTAAAAAAAACTAAACTTAAACAAAAAAATAAACCAAAAATAAAATCCTAAAACTTAAACCTACAAAATAAATAAAATAAGAACCCAAACCTAAACCAAAAATAAAAATAAAGCCTAAACCTAAAAAAAATAAAATAAAATAAAACTAAATAAAACCTAAACCTAAACCTAAAACTAAAAAATAAACTAAAATAAAAAACCTAAACTAAAATAAATAAACTAAATTAAATAAAAATAGAATTAAAAATATAAATAAAAAAATAAACTGAAATAAATAAAAAATAAATGAAATAATCATAAACCTTCTAGTTTAGTTAATTTTAAAAAAAAATAAAAAATAAAAAAACCCTAACCCTAAATCCTAAAACTAACCTAAACCTTAAACCCTAAATGATAAACCCTAAAACCCTAAACCTTAAAACTAATCCTAAACCATAAACGCTAAACCCTAAAACCTAAACCCTAAAACCTACAACCCTAAATCCTAAACTAAAACCCTAACCCTAAGCCCTAAACCCTAAAAACCAAAGAACCTAAACCTAAACTAAGTAAATCCAAAAAATAAAATAAAGAAGAAAACTAAACCAAAATAAAATAAAATAACAACATAAACTAAAACCTAAACCTAAACCTAAACCTAAAAAAAAATTATTAAAAACTAAATTAAAATAAAATAAATAAAAACCTAAACTAAAGTAAAAAACCCTAAATAAAATAAAAACTAAACCAAAAATAAAAAAAACTAAATAAAAACCTAAAGCTATAAAATAAACTTAAAAAATCTAAAATAAATAAAACCTAATCCTAAACTTAAAATAAACTAAACCTAAACCTTTTGTTATTTTCATTACTTCATTTATAAAATTAGATAAAAACCTAATGGAACTAAAGGTTTCTTTAAAGATATATATTTGTGATTTTTTAGTTATTTTCTTTATGCAATTATTCCTGCTTTATAATCCGAACCTCATCATGATATAAAGTAAGCTAAAAATAAAGCTAAACCTAAACAAAAAAATAAAACCTAAAAATAAACCTAAATCCTAAACCCAAAAAAATAAAATAAAATAATTACCTTAACATAAACCTAAAAATCAAAAAAATAAAACCCTAAAAAAATAAACATAAACCTAAACCTAAACATTTTTTATCTATGTCATCTCTTGTGTCTTAGAAACTTGGTGTGTTACTTGGTTGATGAAATCAAAAGAAGAAATGTTAAATCTAAATTTGTTCTATTATTAAAAAACTAAACATAAACTTAAAAATAAACCTAATATAAAACCTAAACCTAAACCTAAAAAAAAAAAAAAAACCTAAACCAAAACTTAGAAATAAAAAATAAAACCTAAACCTAAAAAATAAAATAAAAATAAAACTAAACAAAAAAATAAACCAAAACCTAAACCTAAACCTAAAAAATAAACTAAAATAAACAACCTAAACTAAATAAATAAAATAAAATAAATGCACTAAACTAAATAAAAATAAAAATAAACCTAAATAAAATGAAAATAAAAAATAAATAAAATAAAGATTAAACTAAATAAACTAAACAATCCTAAACCTTCTAATTTAGTTAATTTATAAAAAATTCAAAAACTAAAAAATAATAAAAAATAAAAAAAAACCTAACCCTAAACCCTAAAACTAACACTAAACCCTAAACCCTAAATCGTAAACCCTAAAACCCTAAACCCTAAACCCTAAATCTAACCTTAAACCCTAAACACTAAACCCTAAAGCCTAAACCCTAAAACCTACAACCCCAAACCCTAAACCCTAAACCTTAAAAACCTAAAAACCTAAACTTAAACTAAATAAAATCTAAAAAATAAAAAATAAATAACAAAACCTAAACCAAAATAAAATAAAACAAACCATAAACTAAAATCTAAACCTAAACTTAAACCTAAAAAAGAAAATAAAATAATTAATAAAAAATTACAAAACTAAAATAAATAAAACATAAACTAAACTAAAAACTAAAGAACAATAAAATAAAACTAAACCTAAAATAAAAAAATTAAATAAAAAACTCAAAAAAAAAATAAACTTAAAAAACCAAAAATAAATAAACCTAAACCTAAACCTAAAATAAATTAAATCTAAACCTAAACCTAAACTAAATAAATAAACTAAAAGTAAACCTAAACCTAAACTAAAATAATAAACTTAAAAATAAACATAAAACCTAAACCCAAAAAAAATAAAATAAAACCTAAACCAAAACCTAAAATAAAAAAATAAAAAAATAAACCTTACCTAAAAAAATAAAATAAAAATAAAACTATGCTAAGAATTAAACCTAAAATTAAAAAATAAACTAAAATAAAGCAACCTAAGAAAATAAACTAATCTAAATATACATGAAAATAAAGCTAAATAAAAATAAAAATAAAATAACCTATAAGAAATAAAAAATAAAACCCTAAACACTAAACCATAAACCCTAAACCCTAAAAACCTAAAAACTTAAACCTAAACTAAATAAAATCTTAAAATAATTTAAATAACGAAACCTAAACCGAAATAAAAAAAAACAAAAGCATAGACTAAAACTTAAACCTAAACTTAAAGTTAAAAGGAAAATAAAATAATTAATAAAAATTAAACTAAAATAAAATAAATAAAAATGTAAACTAAATTTAAAAAATAAAAAATCTCAGTAAAATAAAAACTAAACCTAAAATAAAAAAATCTAAATAAAAACCTCAACCAAAAAAATAAACCTAAAAAAAAGCTAAAATAAATTAAACCTAAACCTAAACCTAAACCTAAACTAAATAATATAAAATAAACTAAAAGTAAACATAAGCCTAAACTAAAAAATAAAACCTAAAAATAAACCTAAAAGTTAAAACCAAAAAAATAAAATAAAAACCTAAACCTAAACCTAAAAATAAAAAAAATTAAACCTTTACCTAAAAAATAAAATAAAAATAAAATTATACTTAAATAAACATAAAGATAAAGCTAAATAAAAATAAAAATAAAATGAACTATAAGAAATAAAAAATAAAACCTTAAACTCTAAACCCTAAAACTAATCCTAAATCGTAAACCCTAAAACTAACCCTAAACTCTAAACCTACAACCCTAAACATACAACCCTAAACTCTAAGCCCTAAACCCTAAACTCTAAAAAATCCTAAACCCTAACCCTAAAATAACCCTAAACCCTAAATAGTAAAACCTAAACCCTAACCCTAACCCTAAACCCTAAACCCTAAATCCTAAAACTCTAAACCCTAAACCCTTAAACCTAATAAACCTAAACCTAAACCAAAACCTAAATGCTAAGAATGGGCAGAACCTTGACGACATGAACATCACCATCAACCAGGCTCAATCTAGATCTGGCGGTGGAGGAGAAGACAGATGCCACAATTATCATAATGGTGGTGAGGGATCTAGAGGTGCCACATAAACCTACCAATTTACTATTTTTTTTTTTTTTAAAAAAAACACTAAACCCTAAAACTAACCCTAAACCATAAACCATAAAAAAGCCTAAATCCTAAACCCTAAACCCTAAACGCTAAACCCTAAACTAACCCTAAACCATAAACCCAAAACACTAAACCCTAAACCCTAACCTTAAACCCTAAACCATAAACCCTAAACCCTAAACCAAAAAACCATAAAGCCTAAACCCTAAACAAACTCTAAACCCTAAACCCTAAAAATCCTAGTCTCTATAGCCTAAACACTAAACCCTAAAATAACCATAAACCCTAAGCTAACCCTAAACCCTAAACTAACCTTAAACCCTAAGCTAACCCTAAATCCTAAACACTAAAAATCTTAAACCCTAAAGCCTAAACACTAAACCCTAAACCCTAAACCCTAAATCCTAACCTTAAACCCTAAACCCTAAAACCCTAAACCCTAAACCTGAAACCCTAAACTAAACCCTAAATCCTACTAACCTAAAAACCTAAGCCTAAACTAAATAAAACCCAAAATTAATATAAATAAAATAAAATAAAATAAAATTAAGTAAAAACCTAAAGAAATCCTAAACCTAAACCTAAAAATAAAATAAAATAAAATAAATAAAAATAAACTAAAAATATTAAATAAAAGCCTAAACTAAACTAAAAATAAATAAAATAAAGCTAAGAATAAAAAACCTAAATGAAATAAAAACTAAACATAAAATAAAAAAAATAAACTCAAAATAAAATAAAATAAAAATTCAATAAAGACCTAAACCTAAAAATAAACCTAAAAAGAAAGAAAAAATAAAACCTAAACCCTAAACTAAAAAAAAACCTAAACCTAAAATAAAAATAAAATAAACAAAATAAAATAAACCCAAACCTAAACTAAAATAAACTAATTTAAAATAAATAAAACCTAAACCTAAAATAAACTAAATCTAATCCTAAATCTATTCTAAATAAAATAAAATAATCTAAAATCAAACCAAAACCTAAACTAAAAAATATAACCTTAAAATAAACCTAAAATAAAAACCTAAACCTAAATAAATAAAATAAAAACCTAATCCTAAATTAAAAAAATAAATAATAAAACCTAAACCTAAAAAATAAAATATAAATAAAGCTTAACTAAAAAGTAAACTTAAGCCTAAACCAAATCCTAAAAAATAAACTAAAGTAAAAAACCTAAACTAAAATAAATAAACCTAAAATAAATATACTAAACGTAATAAAATAAAAAATTAAAATTAAAATAAACTAAAATAAATAAAAGAGAAACTAAATAAACATAAAGTAACTAGTTTACATAATTTTTAAAACCATAAACCCTAAACCCTAAAACCCTAAATCATATACTAAACCCTAAACCCTAAACCCTAAAAAGCATAAACCCTAAAACTCAAAATCATAAACCCTAATCCCTAACACTAAACCCTAACCCTAAACATTAAACCCTAACCCTAAACCCTAAACCTAAAACTAAAGTAACTAAAAAAAATTAAAATATAAACCTAAATCCTAAACTTGTGCCTGATGGCAAGAACATCAATGCCAACTAGGCTCAATCTAGATCTAACAGTGGAGGCGAAGGAGGAGGAGGCGATTATCGCATTGGTGGTGGGGATCCAAGGTGTGGATATGGAGGAGGTGGTAGGATCAATGGTGGTTACGGAGGTGTAGGAAGTGATGGAGGTTACAGCAACGGTCGTGGAAGAGGGAGAGATCGGGGTTATGATGGCAGATTCCACTACTAGAGAGGCTGGGGTTGTTCTATTGGGAACTGAAGAAACTGAAGAACAGCTGATCTGATCTGCTATTCATGGAACTGTGTCTTCATAGTAGAGATGGTTCTAGTTATGTAGAGTTTTTGATTTTCTCTATGCATGCTCTTTTTTGATCTATGTCATCACTTGTGTCTTAGAAAACTTGGTGTGTTACTTGGTTAATGATATCGATAAGAAGAAATTTTAAATTTGAATTTGTTCTTTGTTAAAAAAAAATCAAAAACTGTAAACCCTAAACTAAAATCCAAACCCTAAACCTAAAAACTAAATCCTAAACCCTAAACCCTAAACTCTAAAACCTCAAAACCCTAAACCATAAACCCTAAAACCTAAACCCTAAACCCTAAACCCTAAACCCTAAACCCTAAACGCTAAACCCTAAACTAACCCTAAACCATAAACCCAAAACACTAAACCCAAACCTAACCTTAAACCTAAACTATAAACCCTAAATAAAACTAAAACCATAAAGCCTAAACCCTAAACAAACTCTAAACCCTAAACTAAATCCTAATTCTATAGCTAAACACTAAACCCTAAACTAACCATAAACCCTGCTAACCCTAAACCCTAAACTAACCTAAACCTGCTAACCCTAAATCCTAAACACTAAAAAAATCTAAACCCTAAAGCTAAACACTAAACCCTAAACCCTAAACCCTAAATCCTAACCTTAAACCCTAAACCCTAAAACCCTAAACTTTAAACCTGAAACCCTAAACTAAACCCTAAATCCTACTAACCTAAAAACCTAAGCCTAAACTAAATAAAACCCAAAATTAATATAAATAAAATAAAATAAAAAAATTAAGTAAAAACCTAAAGAAATCCTAAACATAAACCTAAAAATTAAATAAAATAAAATAAATAAAAATAAACTAAAAAAATTAAATAAAAGCCTAAACTAAACTAAAAATAAATGAAATAAAGCTAAGAATAAAAAACCTAAATGAAATAAAAACTAAACATAAAATAAAAAAAATAAATCAAAATAAAATAAAATAAAATTCAATAAAGACCTAAACCTAAAAAAGTAAACCTAAAAGAAAGAAAATAAACCTAAACCCTAAACTAAAAAAAAAACTAAACCTAAAATAAAAATAAAATAAACAAAATAAAATAAACCAGAAACTAAACTAAAATAAACAAATCTAAAATAAATAAAACCTAAACCTAAAATAAACTAAATCTAATCCTAAATCTATTCTAAATAAAATAAAATAATCTAAAATCAAACCAAAACCTAAACTAAAAAAATATAACCTTAAAATAAACCTAAAATAAAACCTAAACCTAAATAAATAAAATAAAACCTAATCCTAAACTAAAAAAAAATAAATAATAAAACCTAAACCTAAAAAATAAAATATAAATAAAACTCAACTAAAAAGTAAACCTAAGCCTAAACCAAATCCTAAAAAATAAACTAAAGTAAAAAACCTAAACTAAAATAAATAAACCTAAAATAAATATACTAAACTTAATAAAAATAAAAAATTAAAATTAAAATAAACTAAAATAAATAAAAGAGAAACTAAATAAACATAAAGTAACTAGTTTACATAATTTTTTAAAAAAACCATAAACCCTAAACCCTAAAAAACCCTAAATCATATACCCTAAACCCTAAACCCTAAACCCTAAAAGCATAAACCCTAAAACCCTAAACCCTAAACCCTAAACCCTAACCCTAAACCCTAACCCTAAACTATAAACCATAAACCCCAAACCCTAAACCTAAAACTAAAGTAACTAAAAAAAATTAAAATATAAACCTAAATCCTAAACTTGTGCCTGATGGCAAGAACATCAATGCCAACTAGGCTCAATCTAGATCTAACAGTGGAGGCGAAGGAGGAGGAGGCGATTATCGCATTGGTGGTGGGGGATCTGAAGGTGCTGGTGGATATGGAGGAGGTGGTAGGATCAATGGTGGTTATGGAGGTGTAGGAAGTGATGGAGGTTACAGCAACGGTCGTGGCAGAGGGAGAGATCGGGGTTATGATGGTAGATTCCACTACTAGAGAGGTTGGGGTTGTTCTATTGGGAATCAAGAACCAAGAACAGCTTGATCGACCGCTATTCATGGAACTGTGTCTTCATAGTAGAGATGGTTCTAGTTATGTAGAGTTTTTGATTTTCTCTATGCATGCTCTTTTGATCTATGTCATCACTTGTGTCTTAGAAAACTTGGTGTGTTACTTGGTTAATGATATCGATAAGAAGAAATTTGAATTTGTTCTTAAAAAAAATCAAAAACTCTAAACTAAACTAAAATCCAAACCCTAAACCTAAAAACTAAATCCTAAACCCTAAACCCTAAACCCTAAAACCTCAAAACCCTAAACCATAAACCCTAAAACCTAAACCCTAAACCCTAAACCCTAAACCCTAAACACCTAAACCTAAAACCTAAAAAAACCCCTAAACCCTAAACATTAAACCCCAAAACCCTAAACTCTAAATAAACCCTAAACCCTAAAACCAATAAAGCTAATAACCTAAACCTAAACTAAATAAAACCTAAAAATAAAATAAATAAAAAAACTTAAACCAAAATAAAATAAAAACATAAACTAAAACCTAAACCTAAAACTAAACCTAAAAAGAAAATAAAATAAATAAATAAAAACTAAAGTAAAATAAAATAAATAAAAACCTAAACTAAGCTAAAAAAATTAAAAACCTAAATAAAATAAAAACTAAATAAAAACCTAAGCCTTAAAAAAACCTAAAAATAAATAAAAAATAAAACATAAATTTAAAATAAAAGTAAAATAAACCTAAACCTAAACTAAAATAAATTAAACTAAATTAAATAAAACTTAAGCCAAAACTATATAAAATAAAATAAACTAAACTAAAATAAACCTAAACTTAAACTAAAAAATTAAACCTAAAAGTTAACATAAAATAAAACCTAAAACCTAAACCTAAAAAAAAATAAAAAAAAAATTACATAAACCTAAACATAAAAACCTAAAAAAAATAAACTAAAAATAAAACTAAACTAAAAAATAAACCTAAACCTAAACATAAACAAAAAAAACTAAAATAAAAAACCTAAAATAAGTAAACTAAACTAAATTAAAATAAAAATTAACCTAAATAAAAATAAAAGTAAATTAAACTAAAATAAATAAAACATAAACTAAATAAACATGAACCTACCAATTTACTTAATTTTTAAAACTTTAAAAATGGAATTAATTAAAAAACCCAAACTGTGAACCCTAAACCCCAAAACTAACCCTAAACCTTAAATTTTAAACCCTAAACCATAAACCCTAAACCCTAAACCCTAAATCCTAACCCTAAACCCTAAAAACCTGAATACTTAAACCTAAAAAAAAATTTAAAATACTAACCAAAATAAAATAACAAAAATAATATAAAATAAAAACCTAAACTAAAACCAAAACCTAAACCTAATAATAAAATAAAATAAATAATAAAAAATAAACTAAAATAAAATTAAAAAAACCAAAACTAAGCTAAAAAATAAAATAAACCTAAAAATTAAAAACCTAAACATAAAATAAAAATAAAATTAACCTAAAATAAAATAAAATAAGATAAAAACAAAATAAAAACCTAAACCTAAAAACTAAACCTAAAAAATAAATAAAAAATAAAACCAAAACCCTAAACTAAAAAAAAACTAAACCTAAAATAAACAAAATAAAATAAACCTAAACCTAAACTAAAATAAACTAAATTAAAATAAATAAAACCTAAACCTAAACCTAAAATGAACTAAGCCTAAACCCTAAACTAAATGAAATAAAATAAACTACAAATAAAATTAAACCTAAAATAAAAAATAAAACCTAAAATAAAAACCAAAACCTTAACATAAAAAAAAACTTAAACCCTAATCCTAATAATAAAAAATAAAACCCAAACTTAAAAATAAAATATAACTAAACTAAAAAATAAATAAAAATAAAACCCTAAACCAAAATAAATAAACATAAAATAAATAGACTAAACTAAATAAAAAAAAAAACTAAATAAAAATATAGAATAAACTAAATAAATTAAATAAAATTAACTAAATCCTAAAACTTACACTAAATCCTAAACCCTAACCCTAAAAAAAACTTAAAATTAACCCTAAACCTTAAAACTAAAACTAAAACTAAAAAACCAAAACTAAAGCTAAAACTAAAACTAAGACTAAAACTAAAAAAAAAAAAATTAATACTAACTAAGATAAAACCTACTATTAAAAACTTATACCCAAAAAAAAAAATAAACTAAACCTAAACCCAAAGAATCCCCCCCCCCCCACCCTAAAACTAAAATTAAAATGAAACCAAAAAAACTAAGCTTATAAAACTAATAAAAAAACTAAATTAAACACAAAAACCTAACTAATAAAACTAAAAAAAACCTAAACCTTAACCCCCCTCCATATTAATAAAAAAACTAAAATAAAAATTATAAAATCCACTAAATAAAATTAAAAATAATAAAAACAACCTAAACCATAAAATAAAACTAATAAAAGAAAAACAAAAATAAAAACCCTAATAACTAAAAAAATAAATAAAACCCAACTAATAAATCACCCTCTTTATCCCTAACAAAAAAAACTAACTTAAACTCAATAATAATAACTAAAACTAAACTAAAATAAAAAAAACTAATAAATAATAAATAACTAAAAAACAAAACTAATAAAAAAATCCTAAATCCAAACTAATAATTAAAGAAAACCTAAACACCTAAACCCATCGTGTGGCCCCTTCTCATCTCGAGCTCTAGCAATTGTTGAATCCCTTTCTTTTATTCTCTTCTGTTTCGGTTGGTTTTCTTTTAGTTGGCTTGATCTTTGCCTTAGGCCGATCCTTATTTGGTTCTTAAGTGGCGCCATTTGCCTGTTGGCTTAATGAGCCTCATGTTCAATCCGATCAATTTTGATGATAACAAATGAATTCTTGGATGTTCTAATGAATGTTTTTATGTGTTTTAGATATTTCAATTGCTAATTACATATCCAATACATCTCAAAATATATTTGAGTAAATTGCAAGAGTAGAAGAATGAAAGATAGATCAAAATGGATAATGTTAAGCTCAAGATACAATATTTTAGGTTATATGCATTTATAACTATCTTAGAAATTCATTTGAGTTCATTGGCATGAATCAATTTCCTTACAACTATATATTATTTTAGTGAGGTTAGTTTATACAAATCTCTATCTAATTAACATTAAATTATATGTTTCAATCATAGCATTTGAATTGTCAAAATAATAATTGATAATAAATTATGACTATTAAGTGTAATTATTTTATTTATTTAATATAATTAAATATTTTAATTTAATTTGAAGGTTATATTATAACTAACATATGTATGATTATATATAAATTATATCATAATATTTAAATATCGTATTTCAAAATTAACAAAAATATGTGAAATTTTGTATTTTAGCCAAAGTCATTTTATAATAAGAAATTTATATCTCATTTCATCTCCAACAGATTCCTTGGATTTTTTCCTCTAATTTGATTGGTTACATAACCCACGTTTGATTAAAATTGAATTTATTATGGCTTTTCAAACATTAGCTTATTTTAATAATGAATGCATGCTACATGCTTTGAATATATTAAGAGCCATATTTGATTATTTTTGACTTGCCCATGTGAATAATTGAATTTTAGCTGCTTGAATTTAATTTTTATTTAATATAAATTATATTTTTATTGAATATTAAATTATTAGATGAAAACATGATGTTAGAATAATATGTTATTTTGAAATAATTCAAAATGACCATCTTGCCTATAAATAGCTGCCATTCTCTTTATGAAAGCTTTCCTCATTCAAATTCAAAATCCCTCCAACAAATCTATGAAAAAATTTCTTAGATTTTCCTTCCAAGTGTTCTCCAAATATTGCAAGATCAAATCCTTGGTGTGGAAGCTTCAACATCTTCAACTAAGCAAGCTTTCTCGAGTTACTTGACTTTGTTTTCTTGATCTTAATCCTTTTTAAGTTGTTCATGCTATTTTCACCATCTATTTATTCTTTCCAATTTATACTTTTTGGTGGATTAGTCTTTGGACATTATTTTTCACATCAAAGTTTGTCAATCATTTTTTTGTGAAAAACTCTTATGATAGTTTGTAAGATCTATTTCAACTTGTTGAAATTTTTAACTTCCTACAAATACCTTTTGGTTTCTTGAAATATTTCTTCATTAGTCTTATTTTGAAAGATCATTTATTCTTAGATCTATTTTAGAAGTATATTTTAAGAATTTCAAATTAATTTATTGTGCTGAAATTATTTTCATATTTGTCACATATCTTTTTTTCAATTAAAAGCTTACTAGACTACCTAGATCTATCATATACTAATTTTATTTAAGTATTTTGTGATCATTTGCATTAATTGAAAGCATATTTTTGGTTAAAATATAATAAATTATTCCTTGTTGAAATTTATTTTATTGTGCAAAAGAATATTGTGAATTTATTTTGAAATCATTTTTATATTAGTCTCCAAATTATAATAACATAAACATCTTAGTAAGATCACTTTAAGATATTTATTTTATTATTTCTTATCAATATTATGTGAGAATTTAATTTTGCCAAAATTTTAAGTTGTAAGTGATCATTTCTAAGTTGTGAGATCATTTTCTGAATTGGATAGCTTGGTATATTTGTTAGAGATTTATTTTATCAAAATTTATTATTTTGTATTTTTTTCTTTTTGTGCTGTAAAATTTATATTAGGGTTGTACAGCCTTTGTAGGAGAGTACATATTGTTGAGGGTTGTACTCCTTATAGGAGAGTACTATTTGTAAACTATTTTGCATTTAGTGGATTCTAGTGGGTGGCTAGGCAAACGTAGGCCTATTTTGGAGATTGGTCAACCATGTAAAATTGTGTGCCAATTGTCTCTTTTTTTATTATATTTTTTTTTTTTGTTGCATTAAGAATTCTATCTTATCATTATAAAATCAAAAATTAATTTTCTATTAAAACTTAAAATTTAAGATTTAACTTAGAATTAGTACATTTTTAAGAGGTCATGATGCATGCATGTGGCATAAGTAAATGGCATTAAAGTAGAAAAACCTTTTGAGGAATGGTAGTAAAGAGAACTTGATGAATTAAATGCTAGGGCTTGTAATACTTTACATTGTGCTTTATTACCTGATGATTACATGAAAATTTCTATGTTAAGTACAACAAAAAAGAAATATGGGATAAACTCATTATAACTTATGAAGGAACTAGTGAAGTTAGAGATGCTCACATAAACACTTGTTCATGAATATGAGTTATTTCATATGTCTCCTTCAATCTATTTCGATATGTATACAAGATTCATGAAAATAATTAACACATTGCATTCTCTTGGAAAACATATAGGAATCAAAACTTAGTCTATAAGATTCTTAGATGTCTTCCAAAAGAATGGGAAGCTAAAGTAACAACTATTAATGAAGCTAAGGATTTATCTACTTATCCACTTGATCGCTTTTGGGTTCTTTGATACTCAACAAAAAAAGAAGGAGAAAGAAAAGCCATTGCATTACAAGTTGATGATAGTGATGAGCATAACACCTCAAGCTCGGATGGTGATAGTGATGAGGTGGTCATGTTATCCAAAAGGCTTGGGAACTTGCTAAGGAAGAAGAATCAAAGGTATAAAAAAATCTAAAAACTATAAATTTCAAACTAAGAAATTTCCTACAAGTAAAGGGATCATTTGCTACCATTGTAAAATGCCTGGACACATAAGAGGTGATTGTCTAGAACTTGAATCAAAGAAGAAAGAGATTGATGTGAAAAGAGGAAAAAATATGAAGGAGAAAAAAGTACCATAAGAAGAAAAGATGGCTTTATGGGCCAATCCAGATTCAAATGAATCAAGTACTTGCTCATCGATGAAGAGGTCAACATATGTCTTATGGAAATGGAGAATCGACTTAGATTCTCAAGAGGTATGTAACGATATATCTTATGATGAATTAGATGATGCTTTTAATGATTTAGTTATAGAATATAAAAAATTAAAAGAAAATACAAAACCTTAGAAAAGAACAAAAAATTTAGATATGCATTTTGTGATTTAAAATGAATGTGATAATTTAAAAAGTAAAAATACTTCTTTATTAAATTGTTCCATACTTGTATGTAAACTTGAAAGAGAGAATATCTTATTAAAAGTAATATTAGAATTATGTTTGAAATCACAAGTTCATTATAATACTTGATCAGGAAAACATTTAATAAAAATTATTTGCATCATACACATCCCACTCATAAACCTTATAATTATTGTGCTAAGTCATATGTAAACACTAATGTTTAGTGCAACTATTGTGATAGAAAATGGCATATTTTATTTGATTGCTATGCATGTAAATTATAAAACACTAAGAAATCATCTTATGTATGGGTACCAAAAGGTACAAGCACTACACAAACCATGCATGCTAGATATCTTGCTTCAAATTTAGAACAAACATGTTTGGGTTCCAAAAGTTAACATGTGAGTTTCATTTGTAGGAATGCCTTCAAAGAAAAATCAAAGAAGGCATGTGGTACTTGGATAGTGGATGTTCAAGACATATGATGGGAGATAAAGATAAATTCACAACTTTAGAATCAAGTGATGGAGGATTTGTTACATATGGAGATAATGCAAAGGGAAAGATCATTGGCATTGGTTCTATTTATAAGAATACTATCACTTTAGATAAAGTTTTTCTAGTAGAAGGATTAAAACATAATTTAATTTCTATTAATCAATTATGTGATAAAGGTTTGAATGTAGTATTCCATGCATCATATTGCATTATAAAAAGTAATGAAAATGTTTTGTTAGTAGGACAAAGATATAAAAATATTTATGTCATTGATTTAGATAGCTTTCATGATGTGAATTTGAATTTACTTTGTTTTAAAAGCACTCATGATGATATATGGTTATGGCATAGGAGACTATGTCATATTAACATGCACACACTTAATAAAATTGCCAAACTTGATTTAGTAGTTGGATTGCTTAAATTAAATTTTCATTCAAACTTTGTTTGTGATGCATGTATTCATGATAAGCATTCTAGAAGCTCATTTAAAAGTAAAAATATTGTTTCTACTTCTAGACCTCTAGAATTATTGCACATGGATTTATTTGGTCCTATTAGCACCACTAGCTTAGGTGGAAAAAATTATGGTTTTGTGATTGTTGATGATTTCTCTAAATATACTTGGGTTTTATTTGTAACTTACAAGGATGATGTTTTCGGTGAGTTTAGAAAGTTTTCTAAATATATTTAAAGAGAACAAGGCCTTTTGATTAATAGGGTTCAAACTGATCATGGTGGCAAATTTGAAAATAAATTATTTGAGGATTATTGTGATGAACATGGGATTAGACATAATTTTTCTACACCTAGAACTCCCCAACAAAATGGAGCAGTAGACAGAAAAAATAAAATATTAATTGAATTAAGTAGATCTATGCTTGATGAGTATAAATTGCCAAAATATTTTTGGGCAGAAGTAGTAAATAATGCATGTTATGTGATGAATAGGATTTATTTTAGACCAATTTTGAAGAAGACACCCTATGAATTATTTTTTGGAAAGAAGCATAAGATTGAACACTTTCATGTATTTGGATGTAAATGATTTATTTTGAATAATAGAAAAGAGCATTTAGGTAAGTTTGATTGCAAAGATGATGGTATTTTCTTAGGATACTCTCTTTCTAGTAGAGCTTATAGAGCTTTCAATAAGAGAAAATGATTGTAGAAGAATCAATACATGTTATTTTTGATAAAATTTAATTGATCCCATTAGAAATGAAGTGATTGATGAAGAGATTGATAATTTTAAGAAAATATCTTTAGAATATAATGTGGATGATTCATTGCCTAAAGAATGAAAATATAATAAAATCATCCAAAGGAACTAATTATAGGAGATCCTTCAAAAGGAGTTATGACCAAGACATAGTAGAGAGGTTGTAGATCATTCAACATTTTATCTGAGGTTGTACCTAAAATTTAGAAGAAGCATTAAAAGATAATTTTTGTATTATTGCTATGGAAGAGGAGTTGAATCAATTTGTAAGAAATAATGTTTGGGAATTAGTCCCAAGACCCCAAGATCAAAATGTCATTGGAACAAAATGGGTCTTTAGGAATAAGCTAGATGATTCATGTTGTATTGTTTTAAAATAAAGTTAGGTTGCACAATGGAACACACAAGTTGAACGCATAGATTTTGAAGAATATTTGCACCCATAGCAAGACTAGAAGCTATTAGGTTACTCCTTGCTTATGCTTATTTTAGGGATTTTAAACTTTTTCAAATGGATGTCAAGAGTGGATTTTGAATGGATTTATTGACCAATATGTATTTGTAGAGCAACCACTTGGATTTGAGAGCCTTGATTGGCCAAATCATGTGTATAAATTAAATAAAGCCTTATATGGTTTAAAATAGGCTCCTCGTGCTTAGTATGATAGGTTGTTAAGTAACTTTTTGATAGATCATGGATTTAGAAAGGGTTGAGTAGATACCAATTCCTTAAGAGCATAGATGATGATTTGAGAGTGATACAAGTGTATGTAGATGATATATTATTTTGAAGTACAAATGAATCTTTGTGCCATGAGTTCTCATCTTTGATGTCTAAAGAGTTTGAAATTAGTATGATGGGAGAACTTAATTTTTCTTAGGTCTTCAAGTGAAGCAACAAGAAAATGGCACATTCATTTGTCAAACTAAGTACACAAATGAATTGCTTGAGAGGTTTGACATGAAAAGATATAAATTTAGTAAAACTCCTATGAGCCCATCTACAAAATTGGATTTAGATGAATTAAGAAAATCTATTGATCAAAAACTTTATAGGAGTATGATAGGTTCAATTTTACACCTTGCTAGTAGGCGATATTATGTTTGCTATTTGTTTATGTGCTCATTTTCCAACCCAAAGAATCTCATTTAATAGCATTCAAGCGTATCTTTCAATATTTGATAGGCACTACTAAGTAAGGTTTATGGTTTTCTAAAAATTCTCTATCATGTCATTTGGTTGCTTATTCTAATGTTGATTTTGCAGAATGCAAAGTAGATAGAAAAAGCACATCAGGCACATGTCATTTTTTAGGATCATCGCTTGTGTCTTGGTCATCTAGGAAACAAAATTTTGTAGCTTTATCCACTGCTGAGGCTGAGTACATAGATGTCGGTAGTTGTGTTCCTCAGGTCCTTTGGTTAAAGCAACAATTAGAAGATTTTGGTATTAAGCAAGATCACATTCTTGTTCAGTGTGACAATACTAGTGCTATTAGTTTGACCAAAAATCCTATCCAACACTCACGAACCAAGCATATAGAAATTAGACATCATTTTATTAGGGATCATGTTTTGATAGGTGATGTTAATATTAATTTCATTACTACCGATTTACAAATTGCAGATATTTTTACAAAACCATTACCAGAAGAATGTTTTTGTTCTTTAAGATGCATGCTTGGAATGTTAGATCCTAATATTTAAAATTATATGTAGTTTGTTCTCACTTTTTGATGTTGTTAAAAGGGGGAGAAGAGTAAAATGTTGGTTAGAATTAAGTCTATTTCATCCATACATTTAGGGGGAGCAACATTATTCATCTCTTGTGCATAAATTTTTTTTTTTAGAAGAGAATTTTTTTTAAAACTATGATGAAAGGTCAATTTGTACCTTCATCAAAATCATACCAACATTAGTTTGTCATCATCAAAAGGGGAGATTGTTGGCTTAATGAGCCTCATGTTCAATCGATCAATTTTGATGATAACAAATGAATGCTTGGATGTTCTAATGAATGTTTTTATGTGTGATATATAAATTGCTAATTACATATCAATACATCTCACTATATGTTTGAGGAAATTGCAAGAGTAGAAGAATGAAAGATAGATCAAAATGGATAATGTGAAGCTCAAGATACAATATTTTAGGTTATATGCATTTATAACTATCTTAGAAATTCATATGAGTTCATTGGCATGAATCAATTTTCTTACAACTTAACATATTATTTTAATGAGGTTAATTTATATAAATCTCTATCTAATTAACATTCAATTATATGTTTCATACATAGCATTTGAATTGTCAAAATAATAATTGATAATAAATTATGACTATTAAGTGTAATTATTTTATTTATTTAATATAATTAAATATTTTAATTTAATTTTAAGGTTATATGATAACTAACATATGTATGATTATATATAAATTATATCATAATATTTAAATATCATATTTCAAAATTAACAAAAATATGTGAAATTTTGTATTTTATCAAAGTCATTTTATAATCAAGGAATTTATATCGATTTCATCTCCAATGGATTCCTTAGTTTTTTTCCTTTAATTTGATAGGTTACATGACCCATTTGATTAAAATTGAATTTATTATGACTTTTCAAACCTTAGATTTTAATAATGAATGCATGCTACATGCTTTGAATATATTAAGAGCCATATTTGATTATTTTTGACTTGCCCATATGAATAGCCAAATTTTGGCTGCTTGAATTTAATATTTATTTAATATAAATTATATTTTTATTGAATATTAAATTATTAGATGATAACATGATGTTAGAATAATATATTGTTTTGAAATAATTCAAAATGACCTTCTTGCCTATAAATAGCCCCATTCTCTTCATGAAAGCATTCCTCATTCAAATTCAAAATCCCTCTAGCAAATCTAAAAGAAAATTTCTTAGATTTTCCTTCCAAGTGTTCTCCAAATATTGCAAGATCAAACCCTTGGTGTGGAAGCTTCAACATCTTCAACTAAGCAAGCTTTCTCAAATTACTTGAGTTTTTTTTCTTGATCTTAATCCTTTTAGTTGTTCATGCTATTTTCACCATCTATTTATTCTTTCCAATTATACTCTTTTTTGGATTAATCTTTGGACATTATTTTTCACATCAAAGTTTCTCAATCATTTTTTTTGTGAAAAACTTGTGATAGTTTGTAAGATATATTCCAAGTTGTTGAAATTTTAACTGCATAAATTCATTTTAGGTTTCTTGAAATATTTCTTCATTAATCTTATTTTGAAAGATCATTTATTCTTAGATCTATTTTAGAAGTATATTTTAAGCATTTCAAATTAATTTATTGTGCTAAAATTATTTTCATATTTGTTAGATATCAAAAATTTAAAAATATAAAAAATAAACTAAAATAAAAACCTAAATATAAAAAATAAATTAAAATAAAAAACCTAAACTAAAATAAATAAAATAAAAATAAACCTAAAAAAATTTAAAAATAATATAAACTAAAATATATAAAGAATAAACTAAATAAACCTAAACCTAAAGTTAATTATATTAAAAACCCATAAACTAATATACCCAAACCCTAATCCTAAACCCTAAACTTTAAAACTAACCTAATGGGCTTAGTTACCCATGTGTATTTTCTTAGTCTAAATTATAAATACAACTACTTGGGATTATATATATTTAGCTAAACTCTATTTTGGGTGTACTTACATTTCTTTTCCCACATAAATGTAAGTTTTGCAATAGAATTAGATTAGTGCTATGGGGATTAGGATGAGCGTGGCTGGCTTTATCTGGGGTGCCTTGTGATGACTTTGAAGCAAGCACCTTCCAAATCAAAGAATGAAGCAAATAAATGGAGATATAAAGAAAGAAGACCCCAGCATTGAATACAATTATAATTTTCATCTTTTCTTTCTTCGGTTGTATGATGGTACCCAATCATTTTTTATTCTTTTAGAATAGTTTATATAATTATTTGATGTTATGTTTACATTGTGCATTAGGATGGCATGATTTTCATAGTTTCTTAAATGATTGATGCTTTAATGTGTGGCTTGGATACTTAGGCTTTTAGGATTAAAATTAACTTTTCTACCCAACTAATCACTCATTACTAAAATTTAAACAACTCATAACCTCAACATAAAGCCTAAGGCATAAATAAGATAATTAAAAGATTTAGAAACCCTTGGTCGTATGGTTGTATGTTTCACATCATGCATGCATATTCTTTCTCTCTTGAACATGGAGCTCCTTCCTTGCATGATATAAAAATGCTTGACCTGTGAGGGCACCCCTTGTGGTGGAGCACACCTTCTAGCTGATTTGACCCATAACCTATTTCATTATGCATTTAAACAAATGTAATCATAAAGCCTCTATCAAAATGATGTGTCTAAAGTGAATTAAAATTTGAAAATGTTTTGCATTTATAGATTAAGTCATATGCTCATACCACTCATGCTCTTGTCTCTTAGGGAGAGTGTTTAGGACTTTAGTCACTTTATAATTAAATAACTACCCTAGCTATCTTAGAATTCATAAGACCAAACTATATGGTTTTAAAATCATAGGAGAAGTTAGGCATCCTGTGGTTATAAGTCCGTCGACAATTTATTATCTCTATGGAGGTAAACCCTTATGTCCACCTATCTCATAGATTTAGGTCATGCTAAAGCTCCTAGATTTAGGATTTGAGGTTGCTATTTCTTTTGGGCTATGAGAATAAATCCTTACCTCTTAAGCATTCCCACAATCTTGTGTTGGTTGAGTATAAGCCCTAGTAATCTAATTAAATTTCAATTCAAAACATATAAATCTCATCAACTTCAAAATTATAAAGCCCAACAATAGGATATATTGGAATGTTCACTTGGCTTAGTATCATGAGCATTTCCTACTTAATTCATTTGGATTCTAAAAATAAGTCTTCTCCTTGAGCTTTCCCAATTGATTTTCCAAATACAACCAATCTTTTGATAGTCTAACCTTGAAATCTTTTGAGATGATAATTGTCTACTTTAATCTAAAGTTTTCTTAGAAAATTTCATTTTCTAAGATGTAATTAACTATGGAGGCTTGTGTCCATGTGGAACTTAAGAACTTGGTTTAACATAAACCCTGTTGTATTCATCCATGTAATGTAGGAGAAAAATCTCTTATACATTCGAAGACTCATCATGCCTTAGGAGTCCTTATTACGTGAATAGGTCCATTGTAGAGTGATGCCTCTATCTTTCGATATAGTATACATACCTCAATGTTATTCCTGATCACCTCAAGAAGTACCACCCCTACGATCTACGTGGTGTCCCCCTCCATACATCCAAAATATAACACCACAAGGCCTCTCTCACCTTGTTCATTGAATCCTCCCAACATCATCATATTTTGAGTTTGGACATGTCAATCCTCAAGTAGGCTAGGGTTCTTTGACTCATAATGTTAATTCATACACATGGGTCAACCAAAACTCTGGATAGTCTGTATCTCCCAACATCCATTGTAATGTAAAGAGGCAATTGTGCCGCCCCAGAGTAAGTCTTCATCGAATGTAACTCTAAGATGTCCTTTGAGTGGCATGCCTCTTCTTTAGTAGCGAGCTAAGCATATCTCTAGATCAAGTAAGGCCTTGATTAGAGATTTCCTCATCTCTTTGGATAAGACAAGGGCATTATATATGCTTAACATAGCTGGAAACTTTCTAAGGTGAGCTAAGACATTGTAATCAAATAAAACCTTAACACTAAACTAAAAAAAGAAAACCTAAACCTAAAATAAAAATAAAATAAACCTAAACCTAAAATAAAATAAACTAAACTAAAATAAATAAAACCTAAACATAAACCTAAAATAATCTAAACATAAACCCTAAACTAAATAAAATAAAATAAATTAAAAATAAACCTAAACCTAAACTAAAAATAAAACCTAAAATAAACCTAAATTAAACCTAAAATATAAATAAAAAAACCTAAAACCTAAACCTAACAATAAAAAAAATTAAACCTAAACCTAAAAAAGTAAAAAAAAACTCAACTAAAAAAATAAACTTAAACCTAAACCTAAAATAAAATAAATATAAAACCTAAGCTAAAATAAATAAACCAAAATAAATAAACTAAACTAAATAAAATTTAAATAAACATAAATAAAAAAAATTTGTTCTATTAAAAAAACCAAAAACCCTAAACCAAACTAAACATGAACATAAACCTAAAGCCAAACCCAAACCCAAACCCTAAACCCTAAACCTTAAACACAAAACCTAAACCAAACTAACCCTAAACCCTAAACACTAAACCCAAACCCTAAAAAAGCTAAAACCTAAACCTAAACTAAATAAACCTAAAAAAATATAAGAAATAAAATCTAAACCAAAATAAATAAAAAATAAAATTAAATAAAACCTAAACCTAACCAAAAAAAATTAAAATAAAATTGAAACTAAAAAATAAAATAAAAATAAAAATAAACTAAAAATTTAAACTGAAACTTTCACCTAAACCTAAAAAATAAACTAAAATAAAATGCCTAAACTAAAATAAATAAACCTAAAATAAATAAACTAAACTAAATAAAAATAAAAATAAACCTAAATCAAAATAAAAAATAAAATAAACTAAAATAAATAAATAAAAAACTAAATAAATGAAAATAAACTAAATAAATCTAAACTACATTTAATTTTTTTTTTTAAAAAAAACCCTAACCCCTAAACCCTAAACCATAAACAACCCTAAACCCTGAAGCCCTAAAACCATACCTAAACCCTAAACCCTAAACCTAACCCTAAATCTAAACCCTAAACCCTAAACCTTAAACCCTAAACACCAAACCTTAAACCTTAAACCCTAAAAACCTAAAACTAAACTAAATAAAACCTAAAAATAAAATAAATAAAAAAACCTAAACGTAAATATAATAAAAAATAAAATAAAATAAAAACCTAAACTAAAACTTAAACCTAAACCTAAACCTAAAAAATAAAAGAAAATACAAATTAAAAACTAAACTAAATAAAAAAATAAAATAAACCTAAAAACAAAAAAACTAAATAAAATAAAAACTAAACATAAAATAAAAATAAAATAAACCTAAAATAAAATAAAATAAAAATAATATAAAAACCTAAACCTTAAAAATAAACCTAAAATAAATAAAAAATAAAATGTAAACATTAAACTAAATATTAAAAAACCTAAACCTAAAATAAATAAAATAAAAATATAAACTAAACTAAAATAAATAAAACCTCAATTTAAACCTAAAATAAACTAAACATAAACCATAAACTAAATAAAATAAAATTAACTAAAATAAACCTAAACCTAAATTAAAAATAAAACCTAAAATAAACCTAAATAAAACCTAAAACCTAAACCTAAAAAAATACAATAAAATTCTAAACCTAAACCTAAAAATAAAAAAAAAAACCTAAACCTAAAAAATAAAGTAAAAGTAAAACTCAACTAAAAAATAAACCTAAACCTAAACCTAAACCTAAAAAAGAACTAAAACAAAATATCTAAACTAAAATAAATAAATCAAAAATAAATAAACTAAACTAAATAAAAATTAAACTAAAATAAAGAAAAATAAACCTAAACCTACTAGGTTTACTTAAATAAAAAAACCTAAACCCTAAACCTACAACCCTAAACCCTAAACCTGCAAGACCCTAAACCCAAATCCTAAACCCTAAAACACTAAAACCATAAACCTTAAACCCTAAACCCTAAACCCTAAACCCTAAAATCTACATTGCTCAACTATAAACCGTAAACCCGAAACCCTAAACCCTAAACCTTAAACCTTGAAAACCAAACCATAGACCCTAAAAACCTAAAAATTTAAACTTAAACTAAATAAAACCTAAAAATAAAATAAATAAAAAAACCAAAACCTAAATAAAATATATAAAATAAAATAAAAGAAAAACATAAACTAAATTGAAACCTAAACCTAAACCTAAGCCTAAACTTAAACCTAAAATAAAAATAATAATAATAAAAATAAAAACTAAACTAAACTAAAATAAATAAAAACTTAAACTAAACTAAAAAGTAAAATAAACGTAAAAACAAAAAACCTAAATAAAATAAAAACTAAACATCAAATTAAAATAAAATATACCTAAAATAAAATAAAAATAAAAACC
Organism: Cymbidium sinense; assembly: GCA_021442155.1. Classification (NCBI taxonomy): domain Eukaryota; kingdom Viridiplantae; phylum Streptophyta; class Magnoliopsida; order Asparagales; family Orchidaceae; genus Cymbidium; species Cymbidium sinense. The sequence continues at coordinate 197,605,427 of CM038214.1, forward strand.
TAAACCTAAAAATAAAACCTAAAAAAAATAAAAAAAATAAAACCTAAACATTAAACTAAAAAAAGCCTAACCTAAAATATATAAAAATAAAATAAACTAAACCTAAACTAAAATAAACTAAACAAAATAAATAAAACCTAAACCTAAAATAAACTAAACCTAAACCATAAACTAAATAGAATAAAATAAACAAAAAATAAACCTAAATCTAAACTAAAAAATAAAACATAAAAATAAAACTAATATAAAAACTTAAATCCTAAACCTAAAAAAATAAAATAAAAACCTAAACCTAAACATAAAAATAAAAAACTAAACTAAAAAATAAACATAAACCAAAACCAAAACCTAAAAATGAACTAAAATAAAACTTAAACTAAAATAAATAAACTAAACTAATAAAAAATAAAATAAACCTAAATAAGAATAAAAAAAATAAAATAAACTAAAATATATGAAAAATAAACTAAATAAACCTAAACCTACTTTCTAATTAAAAAACAAACTCAACCCTAAACCCTAAACTAAACCTAACCTAAACCTACAACCCTAAATCCCAAACACTAAACCCTGAACCCTAAACCCTAAACAAACCCTAAACCCTAATCAAAGCCTAAACTCTAAACTAAACCCAAAACCCCTATAAACCCTAAACCTAAACCTAAACCCTGCCTAAAGCCTAAACCCTCTGACTAAACTTAAACCTAAACCCAAACCATAACCTAAACCCTAAAACCTACAACCCTGCCATAAACCCTAAACCCCAATCCAGAACCCTAAACATTAAACCCTAAACCCCAAACCATAAAACCCTAAACCCTAAAAGCCTAAACCATAAACCCTAAAAGCCTAAAAAAGCCTAAACCTAAATTAAATAAACCTATAAATAAAATAAAATAAAACTTAAACAAAATAAAATAAAATAAAATAAAACCTTAACTAAAACCTAAACCTAAACCTAAAATAAAAAAATTAAAACTAGACTAAAATAAAATTAATAAAACTTAGACTAAACTAAGAAATAAAATAAACTTAAAAATAAAAACCTAAATAAAATAAAAACTAAATGTAAAATAAAAATAAAATAAACATAAAATAAAATAAAAGAAAAACTAAATAAAAACCTAAACCTAAAAAATAAATCTAAAAATAAACCTAAAAATAAATAAAATTTAAAACCTAAACTCAAAATTAAAAAAACTTAAACCTAAAAAAACAAAATAAAATAAACCTAAACCTAAACTAAAAGAAACTAAACTGAAATAAATAAAACCTAAACTAAAACTTAAAATAAACTAAACCTAAACCCTAAACTAAATAAAATAAATTAAACTAAAAATAAAGGTTTAAACCTAAACCTAAACTAACAAATAAAACCTAAAATAAAACCTAAAACCTAAACCTAAAAAAAATAAAATAAAATCTTAAACCTAAACCTAAAAATAAAAAAATAAAACTTAAATCTAAAAATAAAATAAAAAACTAACTAAATAATAAACCTAAACATAAACCTAAACCAAAAATAAACTAAAATAAAACAAAACTATAATAAATAAACCTAAAATAAATAAATTAAACTAAATAAAATAAAAAAATAAACCTAAATAAAAAAATAAATAAAATAATCTAAAATAAATAAATAAATAAACCTACACCTTTTACTTAATTAAAAAAATTAAAATAAACCTAAACCTAAACTAAAATAAACTAAACTAAAATAAATAAAACTTAAACCAAAACCTAAAATAAACTAAACCTAAACCTAAACCTAAACTAAAAAAAATAAAATAAACTAAAATAAATAAAACCTAAAAATAAACTAAACTAAAATAAATAAAACCTAAAAACAAACTAAACTAAAATAAATAAAACCTAAACCTAAACTTAAAATAAACTAAACCAAAACCAAAACTAAATAAAATAAAATAACCTAAAAAATAAACCTAAACTTAAACTAAAAAATAAAACCTGAAAATAAACCTAAAATAAAAATCTAAAACCTAAACCTAAGAAAATAAAATAAAAACTTAAACCTAAACCTAAATTAAAAATAAACATAAACCTAAACCTAAACCTTAAAAATAAACTAAAAAAGAAACTAAATAAAAAAAAAAACCTAAATAAAAAAAAATAAAATAAACTAAAATAAAATAAACTAAATAAAGCTAAACTACCGGTTTTCATTATTTTTAAAAAACCCTAAACCTAAAATAAACTAAAAAAATAAACCTACCAATTTACTTAATTTAAAAATAAACCTAAACTAAAACTTGAACCCTAAACCTAAAACATAAACCCTAAACCTAAACACTAAACCCTAAAAAAATAAAATAAATAAGAAACCCTAACCCTAAACCTTATACCCTAAACCCTAAACCATAAACTACAACCCTAAATCCAAAACCCAAAACCCTAAAACCTTAAACCCCAAACATAAAACCCTAAAACCTAAACCCTATACCCTAAATCAGAACCCTAAACCCTAAAATGCTAAACCAAAGAAACATTAAACCCTAAACTTAAACCTAAATCAAACCAATCCTAACCTAAACCTTAAACTAAAACCCTAAAACCTAAAACCTAAACCTAAACTTAAACACTAAACCCAACCCTAAAAGCCTAAAACATAAACCTAAACTTAAAACTAACCTTAAATCTGGACTAAATATAACCCTAAACTAACAACACTAAATCTTAAACCCAGACTAAGGCCCTAAACTCAAACCTAAACCCTAAATCTTAAACTAAACCCTAAACCTAAACTCAACCCTAACTAAACTCCTAACCTAAACCCTAAACCCTAAACCTAAAACCCTAAACAAATCCTAAACCTAAATTAACCTAAACATAAACCCTAAATATTAAAATCCTAAACATAAATGATCCTAAACCTAAAATAACACTAAATCTAACCATAAAACCTATACACTATACCCTAAACCAAAAAACCCTAAACCCTAAAGCCAAAACACTAAACTCTAAACCTTAAACACTAAACTCTAACCCTAAACCTTAAACCCTAAAAGCATAAGCCTTAAAACCCTAAATCCTAAACCTTAAACCCTAAACCCTAAACCCTAAACCCTAAGCCCCAAACCCTAAACCTAAATTTAAAGTAACTAAATAAATTTAAAAATAAACCTAACCCCAAAACCTAGAAAACCTACACCTAAACCTAAACCCAAAGAATGGGCAAAACCTTGATACAGGAACATCACGCCAACCGTGCGGGCCTAACTAGCGGAGAGAAGGCATATCAAGTTATCGAGTGGTGGTGGGGGGATTTGGAGGTGGTGGTCGAGTAGTGGTGGTTATGGAGGTAGGAGGGATGGATGGAGGTTACCATGGTGGTGGTGGAAGGATCAGGGATATGATGGTGGATCTGCAACTCGAGAGGCCGAGGTGGTTACGATGGGAACTAGAGAAACTAAAGATGATCGATCTTATCTCACGCTTATGGAACTTTATCTTTATAGAGATGGTTCTATCTAGGGTTTTCATTTGCACTATTGGTGCTCATTTTTTATCTTGGTCTTCGCATATATCTTAGAAAACTTGGGGTGCTACTTGGTTGCTGAAATCAAAAAGAAAAATTGTTGAATCTGAATTTGTTTTCTATTAAAAAACCTTAAACCCTAAACCCTAAACCCTAAACCCTAAACCCTAAATGAAAAGTTAAACCCTAAACCTAAAACCTAAACCTTAAACCCTAAAAACCCTAAACCCTAAACACTAAACCCTAAACCCTAAACACTAAACCCTAAACCCTAAACCTTAAAACCTAAACTCAAAACCCTAAACTTTAAAACCATAGACCCTAAACCCTAAAATCCTAAATCCTAAATAATAAATAAAACCTAACCTAAACTTAAACCCTAAACTAAATAAAATAAAATAAACTAAAATTAAACCTAAACCTAAAATAAAATAAAACCTAAAATAAACCTAAAATAAAACCCTAAAAGATAAACTTATCCAAAAATTAAAAAATAATACCTAAACCTAAAAAAAATGAAACTAAAAAAAACATAAACTAAAATAAAACCAAAAAATTAACTAAAATAAAAAACCTAAAATAAATAAACTAAACTAAATAAAAGTAAAAAATAAACCTAAATAAAATCCAAAAAAATAAAATAAACTAGACAAAAATAAAAACCATTAAACCCTAAACCCTAAACTTTAAACCCTAAATCCTAAACCCTAAACCCTAAACCCCAAACCCTATAACTAACCCTAAACCCTAAAGCCTAAACATACAACTAAACCTACAACCTAAACCAAATACCCAAACCCTAAACCCTAACCATAACCCTAAACCCTAAACCCTAAACCCTATATCCTTAAGCTATAAACCCTAAAAACCCTAAACCCTAAACCCTAAACTAACCCTAAACCTTAAGCTTACCCTAAACCCTAAATGCTAAACCTAAAAAACCCTAAACCCTAAAGCCTAAACACTAAACCCTAAACCTTATACCCTAACCCAAACCTTAAACCCTAAACCCTAAACCCTAAAACCCTAAACCCTAAAATGCTAAACCGTAAACCCTAAACCCTAAAATCCTAAAAACCTAAACCTAAACTAAATAAACCATAATTATAAAATAAAAAATAAACTTAAACCTAAATAAAATAAAAACCTAAACTAAAACCTAAACCTAAACCTAAAAATAAAAGAAAGTAAAAATAAAATAAACTAAATAAAATAAATAAAACATAAACTAAACTATGAAATAAAATAAACCTAAGAATTAAAACCTAAATAAAATAAAACTAATCATAAAATAAAAATAAAATAAAGATAAAATAAAATAAAATAAAAACTAAATAAAAACCTAAACTTAAAAATAAACCTAAAAATATATAAAAATAAACCTATACCTAAACTAAAAAAATTAAACCTAAAATGAAAAAAAAAAAAAAAAAAATAAACCTAAATCTAAACTAAAATAAAATAAACTAAAATAATTACAACCTAAACCTAAACCTAAACTAAATAAAATAAAATAAACTAAAAATAAACCTAAACCTAAACTAAAAAATAAAACCTAAAAATTAACCTAAAATAAAACCTCAAACCTAAATCTAAAAAAAATAAAATAGAAACCTAAACATAAACCTAAAAATAAAAAATAAAACCTAAACGTAAAAAATAAAATAAAAATAAATCTCAACTAAAATAGGCCTAAATCGAAATAAAAAAATAAAAACTTAAAAATAAACCTAAAATAACAACCTAAAACATAAACCTAAAAATTTAAATAAAAACCTGAACTTAAACCTAAAAATAAAAAATAAAACCTAAAGTTAAAATTTAAAATAAAAATAAAACTCAACTAAAAAATAAATCCAAACATAAACCTAAACCTAAAAAATAAAATAAAATTAACAAACCTAAAATATATAAGCTAAACTAAATAAAAATAAAAAATAAACCTAAATAAAAATAAAATAAACTAAAATAAATAAATACTAAACTAAATAAACTAAATAAACTTAAACCTACTAGTTTACTTAATTAAAAAACCCCTAAACCATAAATCCTAAATGAAACCCTAAACTCTAAACCCTAAACCCAAAAAAACCCTAAACCCTATGCCCTAAACTCTAAACCCTAAACTCTAAACCCTAAAACCTAAACCATAAACCCTAAACCCTAAACCTTAAACCTTAACCCTAACTGTAAACCCTAAACCCTAAAAGCATAATCCCTAAAACCCTAAACCCTAAACCCTAAACCCTAAACCCCAAACCCTAAACCCTAAAACCCAAACCTTAAACTTAAACTTAAAGTATCTAAATAAATTAAAAAATAAACCTAAACCCTAAAATCAAATAAACTTAAAGCTAAACCTAAATCTTAAGAATGGGTAGAACCTTGATGGTAGGAACATCGCCAACCGTGCTCAATCTAGATCTGGCATGAGAAGATGGAGGCGTTATCATAGTGGTGGTGGGGGAGCAAGAGGTGCTGGTGAATATGGAGGTGCTGGTCAGAGCAATGGTGGTTATGGAGGTTGGAGGAGCGATAGAGGTTATCGCCGTGATGGTGGCAGAGGGAAAGATTGTAGATATGATGGCGGATCCCACCACTTGAGAGGCCAATGTGGGTTTGATGGGAACTAGAGAAACTGAAGAACGATCGATCCGATCTGCTGCTTATGGAACTATGTCTTTATAATAGAGACAATTCTAGTTTTCTAGGGCATTTGATTTGCTCTATGCGTGCTCATTTTTTATCTATATCGCTTGTGTGAGAACTTGGTGTGTTACTTGATTGATGAAATCAAAAGAAGAAATGTTGAATATGAATTTATTCTCTATTAAAAAAAAAACCCTAAAGCCCAAACTAAAAGCTGAACCCTAAACCTAAAACCTAAACCCTAAACCCTAAACTTTAAAAATAATAAAAATAATAATAATAAAAAAACCCTAACCCTAATTGCTAAACCTTAAAACTAACCCTAATCCTTAAACCCTAAACTTACAACCCTAAATCCTAAACCCTAAAACCCTAAACCCTAAACCATAAACCTTAAACCCTAAACCCTAATAAGAAACTAATAAACACTAAACTAAACTAAAACTAAAGAAACTAATAAAACATAATAAACTAATAAAACTAAACTAATAATAATAAACTAAAACCAAAAAATAATAAACTAAAACTAATAAATGATAAACTAAAAATAATAAACTAATAATAAAAAAATTAATAATAAACTAAAATAAAACCTAATAAAACTAACTAAACTAACTAAATAATAACTAAAAAACTAATAAACCAATAATAACAAAAACTAACTAAACTAATAACTAAATTAAACATAAACAAAAAAAACCCACTAATAAAACTAACTAAAAAATAAAACTAAACTAATAAAACTAATAAAAACTAAACTAAACCTAAATATTAACTAAAACTAAACTAATAAACTAACTAAATTAAACTAATAAATAACTAACTAATAATATTAACTAACTAATAAACTAAACTCTAAAACATAACTAACCAAATAAATAACTAACTAATAATAAACTAAAAAGCCAATAACTAACTAATAATAAACTAACTAAAATAATAACTAATAACTAATAAAATTAATAATTAATTAATAATAACTAATAATAATAACTAATTAATACTAAAAACTAAACTAATTAAATAACTAATAAACTAATAAACTAACTAAAACTAATAATAAACTAACTAAATAATAATAATAAAAACTAATAATAAAACTAAAAAAAACTAATAAACCAAAAAACTAAATTACTAATAAACAAACCTAAAATAAACTAATGTAAATTAAACTAAATAAAAATAACTAATAATAAACTAATAATAATAATAATAAATAAACTAATAATAAACTAAATAATAAATAAAACCTAAATAAATAACTAAACTAAAAATAATAAACAAATAAAAAACTAATAAAATAATAAACTAACAAAAATAACCAAACTAATAAACTAATAAATAATAATAATAATAAATAAACTAAATAAAAAACCAATAATACCTAAAAATAAATAATAATAAAACTAACAAATAATAATAACTAAATAAATAATAATAATAAAATAAATAATAAATAACTAAACTAATAATAATAATAATAATAATAATTATTAATAATAATAATAATAATAATAACTAAATAAAAAATACTAAACTAAATATAAATTATAATAAAAATAATAAAAAACTAAAGTAAAATAAAAACTAAAACTAATAATTAAAATAATAAAAAAAACTAAAATATAATAAAACTAAAATTAACTATAACCAACTAATAAAACCTAATAAAATAAATCAATAATAAACTAAAAACTTAATAATAACTAATAAAAAAATAAAACTAATAATAAACTAAATAAAATTAATAATAACTAAGAAATAACCTAAAACTAATATCTAATAAACTAATAAACAAGCTAACTAACAAAACTAAACTAATTAATAAATAAACCTAAACCCTAATAAATAATAAACACTAAAACTAAATTAATAAACTAATAATAAATAACTAAATAAGTAACTAAAACTAAACCCTAAATCTAAACTAATAAACCATGAAAACTAACTAATAAATAAACATACTAATAATTAAACCTAATAAACTAACTAATAACTAATAATAAATAAATAATAAAATACATAACTAAAAAATTTAATAATAACTAAATAAAAACAAACTAATAAATTACTAACTAAATAAAACAAAACTAACTAAATAACTAAAGTAATAAACCCAATATAAACTAAAAACTAATAATAATAATAATAATAATAATAATAATAATAATAATATAATAATAATAATAATAATAATAATAATAATAAAAAACTATATCAACAACTAAACTAAAAAAAAAACTAGTAATAATAATAATAATAACTAATAACTAACTAACTAAACTAATAAACTAATAATAATAATATTAATAATAAAACTAACTAAAAATAACTAAACTAATAAAAACTAGTAAAAATAATAATAATAACTAAAAATTAAAAACTAACTAACTAAACTAATAATAAAAAACTAATAATAAACTAACTAATAAATAACTAAATAACTAAACCCTAAACCCTAACTAAATAAATAAACTAAATAATAATAATAAAACTAATAATAATAAACATAAACCAATAATAATAATAAAATAAAGAAAAAAAACTAAACTAAAATAAAACTAGTAATAAACCAACTAACTAAACTAATAATAATAATAAACAATAAATAACTAATAAAAATCTAAACATAAACTAAACTAAAAAACTAATAATAATAAACTAATAAACCTAAACCCATAACTAAACTAATAAAGCTAATAAACTAAATGAATAAATCAATAAATAAACTAATAAAACTAAACTAATAAAACTAAACCACTAAACTAAACTAACTAAAACCTAAATAATAATAAAGCCATAAACTAGTAATAATAACTAACTAAACTAAATAAATAACTAACTAACTAATAATAACTAAACTAACTAATAATAACTAATAAATAAACTAAAACCAAACTAAACCCCCATAAACAAACTAACTAAAATTAATAAACTAAACCTAAACCCTAAAATAACCTAAAATATAATAACTAAAACTAAAACTAATAAAACTAAACTAACAACCTAACTAAAATTAAACCAACTAAACTAAACATAAAACTAATAATAAACTAATAATAACCTAAAACTAATAAAACCTAATAATAACTAATAAACACTAAACCTAAAACCTAAACCCTATTATTGGGCCATTTTAGGGATCCCTCACATTCTTGGTGTGTTTTCGAGAGCTTTCTCTCTTGGATTCCCTATAGATTGTCCTTGGGCCAATCTCGACCTATTCTTATCATGATGATGTGACTCATGGCACCAACTTTTCAAATCCATGGGATAAATCCCATGTGGCCATGGATCCTACTAGGGAAATAGATTTTGGGTAATCCTACATCTAAATCACTTGCTATTACTAAATCTTTCAAAGAGGCTTTAGCTGGTAAGAATTCCTCCACAGAGCCTCCATTGAATTTGCTTCATATGACTTTTAAAGGTACTCCAACAATTATTATTTTAGATGAAATTATTGAAAGATTAGCTGAGTCTTTTGTATTTTCTTGGATCAAAAAGTTTTCATTTAAATGACCAAAGAAGGAAGATATTCATTCTTTTTTTCATAGCTTAAATTTGTCTAGTTCTTTTCCATTAATGATTGATGCAAGGCATGTTCGATTAAACTTTCTAATGACCTTGATTAAAAAGAATTTTTCTAGGCATTCTTACTATGTTTTAATTGTTAAATGCATATTCTAAAGTGGACTCTATGTTTGATGTTAATGAAGAGTCTCCTATTATTCCCATTTTGATTTCTTTACCTGACTTATGGATTCATCTATTTAATCATCATATTCTTTATGCTATTGGGTTAATTTTTGGTCTGCCTTTACAAGTTGATCAAGCAAAAGCTGCTTCTTCTAGACCATATGTTGCTAGAATTCGTATAGAGATTGATATTACTAAAGATATCCGAATGAAAGTTGGTTGGGTTCAAGGAAATGTGGTTATTTTTAGAAAGTTATTTTTGAGAACTTTCCCATTTTTCATAATCATTGTAACATTCATGGGCATGGAATTTTTGAATGCTTTATTGCTCATCCCTCTCTTAGAAAGAAAATCACTAGTAAGAATTCAATTGTTGAAAAACTGATGATTCTCTCAAGTTGAATAAGGAAAATCTTTTCAAAATTTTGATGTTTTGTAAAACCAAATTGCTGAATCTTCTGGAAAAGTTTTGCTTATTAATGATTTGTCTAATGCAAAAGGTAATTTTGATATTTCTAAAAAAGTTTTAACTAATAATCATGCTCTAAGTGTTTCTTTTGATGATTTTGTTAAAGGAAAGACTTTAGAGGCTATGGTTAATGATTCTAATGGTTTGAATATTGTGCATAAGTCCTTTCATGATGAAGGTTCGAATATTATTGATGCTAACACCATTTCTTCCAAGGATGTTGTTTCTTTCTCCTATGCTTTAGAACATGGGAAATAGACTATTTCCTTGCCTCTTTGATTGAAAATGGTGGTGAAAAGAATGTTCTTATTTTTGATATTTTAACATATGGTCCTAGCAATCTTGTTAATATTGGTGACCCTTCTTTTAAAAAATAATATTTAGATACCGGTTATAATTCTCTCATTGTGAATAGTTCTATTTCGATTCAAAATGATGGTTTTTCTATGGATAGTAATTATGTTCAGAATTTTGGTAATATGCTATATGTTTCTAAGGGATTTGGATCTTATTTTAATCTCTTACATGAAGATTGTACTAAAAATATGGATTCAGCTTCTCTTGCCTCTTTTAAGAATGAAGGTAGAGATGATACTCTTTAGATTTTGTTGGAAGGTGAAATTATTGATAATTGTCTTCTTAATAAAGTTGATTTTGCTCCTTATTTCACTTATGATTATGAAATGCTTACTATTTCTAATTTTTCTTTTTCTAATGTTGTGGATGATTCTGAATGCTCTTCTTTGAAATTAATAGCTTCACGATCCCCATGCCTTTATAGTATCAATCATTATCGAATTCTCCCCATGCCTTACATCTTGTCTCTTTGGAGGTTCTTTTGGAGTTCTGGATTCTTCCCTTTGTCTTTTGTTTACTTTTTTAGTTTTGTCTTCATTTTTTTCTTTGCACTTTGATGTATTACTTTAGGGACTAAACTTTTAGGATTTTCCTATCGCTCATTTGAGTAGTAGTTTTTTTTTTTTAGTTTAGTCTCTAATATGGTCTTCTTGTACTTATTTTTCAGAGAAATTATTTCCTTTTAGTTAAAAAAACCCTAAACACTAAACCCAAAACCCAAAACCCTAAAACCCTAAACCCTAAAGCCTAAACACTAAACCCTAAACCCTAAACCCTAAACCCTAAACCCTAAACCCTAAAACCCTAAACCCTAAACCCTAAACCCTAAAACCTAAAACCTAAACTAAACTAAATAATATTTAAAATAAAATAAATAAAAACTTAAACCTAAATAAAAAGACACTAAACCTAAACCTAAAAAAATAAAATTAAATAAAAATAAAATAAACTATAATAAAATAAATAAAACTTACACTAAACTAAAAAATATAATTAACCTAAGAATAAAAAACCTAAATAAAATAAAAACTAAACATAAAATAAAAATAAAATAAACCTAAAATAAAATAAAATGAAAAGTAAATAAAAACCTAAATCTAAAAAATAAACCTAAAAATAAATTAAAATTAAAACCTAAACCCTAAACTAAAAAAAAACTAAACCTAAAGTAAAAATAAAATGAACCTAAACCTAAACTAAACAAAACTAAAATAAATAAAACCTAAACCTAAACCAAAGTAAACTAAACATAACCCTAAACTAAATAAAATAAAATAAACTAAAAATAAACCTAAAACCTTAACCTAAAAAAAATAAAAAAAAACCTAAACCTAAACCTAAAAATAAAAAATAAAACCTAAACCTAAAAAATAAAATAAAAATAAAACTCAACTAAAAAAATAAACCTAAACCTGAAAAATAAATTAAGATAAAAGCCCTAAACTAAAAATAAATACACCTAAAATAAATAAATGAATCTAAATAAAAATAAAGAATAAAACTAAATACAAATAATAAATAATATAAACTAAAATAAATAAAAAATAAACTAAATAAACATAAACCTACCGTTTACTTAATTTAAAAAAAACCTAAACCCTTAATCCTAAACCCTAAACCCTAAACCCTAAAAGGCCCTAGATCCTATACCCTAAACCTTAAACCCTAAACCCTAAACTCTAAACCCTAAACCCTATACCCTAACCCAAAATCCTAAACCCTAAAAGCATAAGCCCTAAAACCCTAAACCCTAAACTCTAAACCTCGGTTGAGCTAATTTTTATGAAAGGTGATCTTAAAGAAGTCAGCGAAGAGGTTGCAAAATACAAAGTTGGTGCTCCTGCCATGTTGGTCTTGTTGCACCTATTGATGTTACTGTTCCTCCAAGCAACACTGGTGTAGATCCTTCACAAACTTCTTTCTTCCAGGATCTCAACATCCCAACTAAGATCAACAAGGGTACTGTTAAAATTATCACCCCAATTGAGTTTATTAAAAAAAGGTAATAAGGTGGAATCCTCAAAGGCTGTTGTCCTCACTAAGCTGGGGATTAGGCCATCTCTTATGGCCTTATCATCCAGTCTGTGTATGATGATGGTTTAGTGTTCAATCTTGAGGTGCTTGACCTCACTGAAGATGATCTCATCGAAAATTTTTTAGCAGGCTTTTAATGATCACTTCTCTCTCACTGGCCCTCTCTTATCCCACCTTTGCTACAGCGCCCCACATGTTCACCAATGCTTACAAGAATGTCCTGCCATCATGATTGCCACTTATTGCACATACTTGCACACCGAGAAGGTTAAGGAGTATTTAAAGGATCCTAGTAAATTTGATGTGGCTGCTGCGCCTGATGCTTCAACTACTCCTACTACTATTGCTGCTCCAACTATTGCAGTGGAAGAGAAGAAGGAAGAGCATGCTGAGGAATCTGATGATGATATATGGGTTTCATTGTTTTATTATTTTCTACAAAATCAAATTTTATCATCTTGAGTTAAAACATTTTGTGAAATTTTTTGTGAATTTTTTAATTGCATTTTATTTTATCCTATTTTATTAGTTGTTAGAGGATAATGACTTTTTTGATTTGGTAATTTCTTGTTTGTTATGGAATCATTTGAGTTAAAAATAATCAAAACCCTAAACCCTAAACCCTAACCATAAACCTTAAACCCTAAACCCTAATCGAACCCTAAACCCTAAACCCCAAACCCCAAATCCTAAACCTAAACCTAAAGTAACTAAATAAATTAAAAAATAAACCTAAACCTAAACCTAAACCCTAAGAATGGGCAAAACTTTGACGGTAGGAACATCACCGTCAACCAAGCTCTTTAGATATGGTGGAGGCAAATGGGAAGTGGCGGGGAGGAAAAGGAGGTGGCGTTATCACAATGATGGTGGGGATGTGGAGGTGTTGGTGGATATGGAGATGGTGGTTGGATCAATAATGGTTATGGGAGGAGTGGGAGGTAATTGCCGTGGTGGTGGAGGAGGAAGAGATCAGGGATATGATGTTGGCTCTTGCTACTACAGACGCGGGGTAGCTCTGACGGGAACTAGAGAAACTAAAGAACGGCTGATCCGATCTACTGCTTATGGAACTGTCTTTAGAATAGAGATGGTTCTAGTTATCTAAGGTTTTTGAATTTCTCTATGTGTGCTTATTTTTTATCTATTTCGTTGCTTGTGTCTTAAAAAACTTGGTGTGTTACTTGGTTGATGAAATCGAGAAAAAGAAATATTGAATCTAAGTTTGTTTTCTATAAAAAAAACTAAACCCTAAACTTAAACTCAACCCTAAACTAAAAACCGAAACCCTAAACCCTAAACCCTAAACCTAAAAAACCCTAAACCCTAAACCCTAAACCCTAAACCCTAAAATCTAAACTCTAAACCCTAAAACCCTAAACACTAAACCCTAAACCCTAAAACCTAAACCCTAAACCATAAACCCTGAACCCAAACAAAAGACCCTAAATCCTAAACCCTAAACCATAAACCCTAAACTAACCCTAAACCCTAAACTCTAAACCCTAAAACCTAAAAATCTTAAAACCTAAACCAAAGCTGATTAAAACAAAAAAAATTAATAAATAAATCTAAACCAAAATAAAATAAGAAAATAAAATAAAATAAAAACATAAACTAAAACCTAAACATAAACCTAAACCTAAACCTAAACCTAAAAGAAAATAAAATAAAAAATAAAAAACTTAACTAAAATAAAATAAATAAAAACCTAAACTTAACTAAAAAAATAAAAAACCTACATAAAATAAAAACTAAACCAAAATAATAATAAAATAACCCTAAAATAAAATAAAATGAAACTAAATAAAAGCCTAAACCTAAAAATAAAACCTAAAAATAAATAAAAAAAGTAAAACCTAAACCCTAAACTAAAAAACCTAAACCTAACATAAAAATAAAATAAACCAAAACCTAAACTAAAATAAATAAAACCTAAACCTAAACCTAAATTAAACTAAACCTAAACCTAAACCTAAACTAAATAAAATAAAATAAACTAAAAATAAACCTAAACCTAAACTAAAAATGAAACATAAAATAAACCTAAAATAAAACCTAAAACCTAAACCTAAAAAAATATAATAAAATCTAAACCTAAACCTAAAAAATAAAATAAAAACAAAATCTAATCTAAAAATAAATTAAAAATAAAACTAAACAAAAAAAAATAAACATAAACCTAAACCTCAACCTAAACTAGAAAAATAAAATAAAATAAAAAAACCTAAACTAAAATAAATAAACCTAAAATAAGTAAACTAACGTAAATAAAATCAAAATAAAAAGTAAAATAAACTAAATAAATTTAATTAAATAAAAGAAGAAATGTTGTAAATATGAATTTTTTCTCAATTAAAAAAAATTTAAAACCCTAAACCCTAAACTAAAAATTGAACACTAAACCTAAAACCTAAACCCTAAACCCTAAACCCTAAATTCTAAACCCTAAAAACCCTAGACCCTAAACCTTAAACCCTAAACCCACAAACCCTAAACCCTAAACTAAACCTAACAAAACCCTAAAAGCTGAAACCTAAACCTAAACTAAATAAAACCTAAAATAAAATAAATAACAAAATCTAAAAAAATAAAATAAAACATAAACTAAAACCTAAACCTAAACCTAAACCTAAACAAATAAAATAAAATGTAAAAAATAAAATAAATAAAAACCTAAACAAACTTAAAAAATAAAAAGCCAACATAAAATAAAAATAAAACCTAAAATAAAAATAAAATTAACCTAAAATAAAATAAAATAAAAACTAAATGAAAACCTAAACCTAAACAATAAACCTAAAAAATATAACCTAAAATAAATAAAAATATAACATAAAAACTAAAAAAACCTAAACCTAAAATAAAAAAAATAAAAACCTAAACCTAAACTACAATAAACTAAAATAAAATAAATAAAACCTAAACCTAAACTTAAAATAAACTAAAACTAAATGAAAACCTAAACTAAATAAATAAAACCAAAATCGAAAATAAAACCAAAACCATAAACTTAAAAAAAAAACTAAACCTAAAATAAAAATAAAATAAACCTAAACCTAAATTAAAATAAAATAAACTAAAATAAATAAAACCTAAACCTAAACCTAGACCTAAACTAAAATAAATAAATAAACTAAAAATAAACCTAAGCTAAAAAATAAATCCTAAAATTAAAAAAAATAAACCTAAAATAAAACCTAATAAAACCTAAACTAATCCTAAACCTAAAATTAAAAAAATAAAACCTAAATTTAAAAAAAAATTAAAACTTTAGTAAAACCTAAACCTAAACCTAAATCTAAACCTGAAAAATTAACTGAAATAAAAAACCTAAACTAAAATAAATAAACCTAAAATAAAAAAATAAAAACTAGAAATAAATTAAAAATAAACTTAAACTAAAAAATTAAACCTAAAAATAAACCAAAAATAAAAACCTAAAACCTAAACGTAAGAAAATAAAATAAAAACCTAAACTTAAACCTAAAAATAAAAAATAAAACATAAACCTAAAAACTAAGTTAAAATAAAATTTAACTTAAAATTAAACCTAAACCTAAAGCTAAACCTATAAAATAAACTAAAATCAAAACCAAAGCTAAAATAAATAAACCTAAAATAAATAATCTATATTAAGTAAAAATAAAAGTAAAGCAAAATCAAAATAAAAAAATAAACTAAATAACCCTATACCTAAAAGAAATAATCTATACTAATTGGAAAAAACCAAATCCTAAACCCAGAAAATATACAACCCTAAATAATAAAATAAACCCAAAACCCTAGACCCTAAACCCTAAACATTAAGTCCTATTCCCTAAATCATTAACCCTAAACCCTAAAAACCTTAAAATCTAAATCTAAACTAAATAAAACCTAAAAATAAAATAAATAAAAAAGCCTAAACCTAAATAAAATAATTAAAATAAAATAAAATAAAAACCCACACTAAAACCTAAACCTAAACCTAAACTTCAAAATGAAATAAAATAAAAAATAAAAACTAAACTAAAATAAAATAAATAAAAACCTAAACTAAATTTAAAAATAAAAAAAAACCTAAAATAATAAACCCAAATAAAATAAAAACTAAACAGAAAATAAAAATAAAATAAACCTAAAATAAAATAAAATAAAAACTAATTAAAAACTTAAATAAAAATAAAACTCAAACCCTAAACAAAAATAAAAACCTAAACCTAAAATAAAGAAAAGAAAATAAACCTAATCATAAACTAAAATAAGCTAAACTAAAATAAAGAAAACCAAAACCTAAACCTAAACTAAACTTAGTTAAAACCCTAAACTAAATAAAATAAAATAAACTAAAAATAAACATAAACTAAACCAAAAAAACAAAATAAACCTAAGAATAAAAAACCTAAATAAAATAAAAACTAAACCTAAAATACAAATAAAAGAAACCTAAAATAAAATAAAATAAAAACTAAATAAAACCCTAAACCTAAAAAAAAAACTTAAAAAATAAACAAAAAATAAAACCAAAACCCTAAACTTAGAAAAAACCTTAACTTGTAATAAAAAAATAAAAAAACCAAAAATAAAAACTAAAAAATAAATAAAACCTAAACCTAAACCTAAACCTAAACTAAATAAAATAAAATAAACTAAAATAAACTAAACCTAAACTAAAAATAAAACCTATAATAAACCTAAAATAAAAACATAAAACCTAAACCTAAAAAAATAAAATAAAAACCTAAACCTAAAAATAAGATAAAAAATAAAACCTATTTCAAAAAAATAAAATAACAATAAAACTAAACTAAAAAATAAACATAAACCTAAACTTAAACCTAAACCTAAAAAATAAATAAAAATAAAAAACCTAAACTAAAATAAATAAAACTAAAATAAATAAACTAAACTAAATAAAAAGAAAAATAAACCTAAATTAAAATAAAGTAAAATAAATAAAAAATAAAACTAAATAAACCTAAACCTACTAGTTTACTTAATTTAAAAATAATAAAATAATAAAAAAATTAAAAAAACCCTAACCCAAAAAGCTAAACCCTAAACTGTAAATCGTAGTCTAATCTAAACCCTAAATCCTAAGCACTAAAATCATAGACCCTAAAACCCTAAACCTTAAACCCTAAATCTTAAACCGTAAACCCTAAACCATAAACCTTAAAAAACCTAAATCCTAAACCCTAAAACCATAAACCCCAAACCCTAAATCATAGACCTTGAACCCTAAAAATCTAAAAACATAAAAATAAAATAAATAAAATCAAATAACAACCTAAACTAAAATATAAACCTAAACCTAAAAGTAAAATAAAAGAAATTAAATAAAATAAATATAAATAAAATAAATAAAAATCTAAATTAAACTGAAAAATAAAATTAACTTAAGAGTAAAAACCTAAATAAAATAAAAACAAAACATATAATAAAATTAAAATAAACCTAAAATAAACCTAAAATGGAATAAAATAAAAACTAAATAAAAGCTTAAACATAAAAAGAAAACCAAAAAATAAAACCTAAACCTAAACTAAAAAAAAGCTAATCCTAAAATGAAAATAAACTAAAGAAAATAAAATAAACATAAACCTAAACTAAAATAAACTAAACTAAATTAAATAAAACCTTAACCTTAACCTTAACCCTAAACTAAATAAAATAAAAGAATTAAAAATAACCTTAAATGTAAATAAAAAATAAAACCTAAAAGTAAACCTAAAATAAAAACTTAAAACCTAAACCAAAAAAAATAAAATAAAAAAGTAAACATAAATATAAAATATAAAATAAAATTAAACCTAAAAATTAAAATAAAAATAAAATTCAGCTAAAAAATAAACGTAACCTAAACCTAATCCAAAAAAAACTAAAATAAAAAACCTACACTAAAATAAAAAACTTAGACTAAAATAAATAAACTAAAAATAAATAAACTAAACTAAAAAAATAAAAATAAACATAAATAAAAAATAAAATTAAAATAGACTAAAATAAATAAAAAATAAAATAGACCAAAACAAATAAAAAATAAACTAAATTAACTAATTAAAAAAAGAAGAAATGTCGTAAATCTGAATTTGTTCTTTGTTAAAAAAAACCCTAAACCCTAAACTAAATCTAGAACCCTAAACCTAAAACTTAAACCTTAAACCAAAAACCCTAAACCTAAAACCCAAAACTCAAACCCAAAACCCAAAACCCTCAACCTTAAACTGAAAAAAACCTCCCTAAACCCAAAAAAACCCTAAACCTTAAACCATAAACCTACTAACCCAAAACCCTAAACCCTAAAAAGCTAAAATCCTAAACCTAAACTAATTAAAACAAAAAAAACCTAAGACAAAATAAAATTAGAAAATAATATAAAATAAAAATAAACTAAAACCTAAACCAAAGAAAATAAAATAAAAAA
Source organism: Cymbidium sinense (assembly GCA_021442155.1). Lineage (NCBI taxonomy): Eukaryota > Viridiplantae > Streptophyta > Magnoliopsida > Asparagales > Orchidaceae > Cymbidium > Cymbidium sinense. Next base: position 197,624,540 of record CM038214.1, read on the forward strand.
TAAAACTTAACTAAAATAAAATAAATATAATCCTAAACTAAACTAAAAATAAAAACATAAATAAAATAAAAACTAAACCTAAAATAAAAATAAAATAAACCTAAAATAAAATAAAATAAAAACTAAATAAAAATCCAAACCTAAAAAATCAACCTAAAAATAACACCCTAAACTAAAAAAACTTAAACCTAAAAAATAATATAATAAACAAAATAAAATAAACCTTAACCTAAACTAAAATAAACCAAACTAAAATAATAAAATCAAAAGATAAACCTAAACCATAAACTAAATAAAATAAATTAAATTAAATTAAACCTAAAAATTAAAACTATCCCTTGGACCTAGCCAAATCTTAATCCAACTCAAGTAAAACTCAATTGATTTTCTCAAGTCAATCATATTTTCAATCATATTCACAAATTTAAATGAAATATACATTTAAATCAACAAAACTAAATCAAACCAAATCAAAATCAAAACCTAAGCCACATGACCCAACTCCATGGACTTAGCCAAATTCCTTCATTCCAAAACCCAAATTCAATTGATTTTCTCATGAATCAATCATACCTTCAATCATATCCACAAACATAAATGAAATCTATAATCATCAAGCTAAACCAAAATCAACCCAAGTCAAACCAAACTTAACCCTTTTGACTTGAAATGTTCAAATGAACCAAACCCATTTGAATCCAAGCCAATTGCAATTGAATTTATATATCAATCCCAAATCCATATATAAACTCAACTAAATAAAACTCAACCCAAAATGAAGTTAACTAAACCCAATTAGTCCACTTGACCCAAAGTGGCCATTTGACCTATTTGAGCTAAGTTCTAATCCTACCAAATTGGATTGAACTAAGCCCATCAGAGCCTCCCATCATGATTGTTGATCACACTTGGTTGATCAATTGTCCCAATTGGGTCAAACCAGGTCAACTTGGTCATTTGACCAAGTCAACCCGCCAACCCATATGAACCCAAACTAGGCAAATTATAACCTAAGACAAATCTCTTGAAAGCAATGATTCATACCAAATCAAAATCAATATTTGAATATGACTTGACCTTCAATTGAGTCAAACCAAACCCAATTGGCCATCTTGACATAAGTTGACCCAAATTGAACTAAAGACCAAATTAGGTCAAATCAAAATATAAACCAAATTGATTGCAACCAATGGCTCAAGTTCATTCCAAATTGATTGTTGAACTTGATGAAAGCCATGATTGGACCTAATTAAACCCAATTGACCAACTTAGCCCAAAGTGACCTAAACATTCAAGTTGGCCTATATCAATACCAAATCCAAATTAATTGAAACCAAAGCCTACAATCATCTTCAATTGGTCAACTAAACCCAAACCAACACCCAAAACCAATTTGGTCAAATTGGTCAACTTAAACCATTTAACTTAAATGAACTCAAATGAGCCAAAATCTAATCTAAGCCAAACTAAATGAAACCAATTGAACCAAAACATCCCAAATAATCATATGAACTTGACCCAACCTTTGGTTTGACCCAATTTGACCAATTGGTCAACTTGACCCAACCTAACCCAATTTGACCTAAATGAGTCAAATTGAGAAAAACCTAACCAAATCAACTCCAATTGACTAAAAATTTGGTCATGACTCATGGGAGGTGAAATCACCTCGCCTTCCCCATTGGAGCATCTGAAACCCATAGGACACCCATGATCCCTCCTTGGCAACCACCTCCACACCTTCAACCAACAAAGTAGAGCCAACTCACCTCCTCCCTGCCACCCATGACTCCCTAAGATGGTCGGACGGACACTAGAAGCCAAACATAATCCCACCATTTGATCAAGATGAAGGGGGGTATACACCCTCTCATTTCCACTTAAACACACAAAAAATCATTCCTTAGAGACCTATCCACCCAAGACGAGCCAATAGAGCCATTTTTATGCTCCCAAGATCATTCTTAAATACCATTTCCATCCATCTGAAAATAGGACACTCCCATTTCTGACATAACTTCCCCATTTCTCCATCAAACTCAAATTAACTTTGCACACACCTTCCCTAGGCCTCATGAAGAAAGAACAAATCATTTCCCAAACTTCTTGAGCACCGGAGGTGGGACTTTGATCAAAGTTGAGCTCCAAATCATCAATTCGTGGCCTTCCGAGCGAACATCGATGAATTGATCGTAGTGCTGCTCAACAGGGCTTCATCTTCACTTAGTGATGCTACCTTAATCATTTGTGCTACTAGTCTTGAGCTCTGGTGAGGTATGCCTCCAAAATCGATCCTTAGGCAAGAATGGGTTGGAGCTTTTTGAAGAAAACTTGCATTTCGTGTGATCTTGACTGTTGGATCCCATCTGATCGATGTTGTGAAGGTGTGGGATCCTTTTGGAGTTGATCTAAGCTCGGGTAAGCTCGAATCAAGTGAGCAATAGTGGGCAAACTCCAATCTCCCTCACTCGCATGATGTTAGATCACACATAGTCCATTTCACATGATCGAAATAGACAGTCGTGATTAGATCTTCTAGATCGATCTGATTTAATCCTATTAAGCTGTGAGATTAATCGTAGCCGTCCGATCTTAAATCGGATGATGAATGAGAAATCGCATCCATCAGAGGAGAAAGCGTATCCACCGCCGCCACATAGGTGTTGAGTCAGATAAGTTTTAAGTAGCCAATCCCGCGGTGCCAAGTGCAAAGTGCATTGTCAGTGCGCCATGTGGCGTCAATAGGATTAGGCTTTAATTAGGCTTAATTAATCATTTTTAATGGTAGAAACTTCTAAAAATTATAAAAAATCATAGAGAAATAAAAAAAGCAAATAAATACTCATTTTAATGGTACTTCAGAGGAGAATTAATTAACAATGATTTTAACTATATTTGAATAGTAATTAATGTTTAATTAAAGTTTAATTACAAAATTTATTAGCTTAATTACTCTTGAATTACTTGAGTAATTAATCCCAAATTTTGTGGGTTAATTTAATGGGATGACTTATGCCTCCCATGATTGTCTTTGGATTTATAGCTCACATAATTAGAAAAATTGACTAATTAAACCTTAACGATTCTTTTAAGTTAATTAATGATTAATTAATCCCATGAATAGTAACAAATTGGTTAATTAAGTTTATTAACCATTGTTCAATAGTAAGTGAACAAAGGAATAGGGTTGGGAACCCTTTCACTAAGTTCATTTCACCCTTTTTTTTAAAATGAAATTAATTAAAATTTAACTAATTAATTAAATCACTTGATCAAATTGAAATCATAATCACATCATACCTCAATTAATTAAATCATGGGGCAGATCTTTAGGTGTTTAATAACCTAAAGGAGTTTAATGAAATTATGGTTAGTCCACATGTGTGGGAAAACCATAAGAATAATTAATTAAGTCCCTTAATGAAATTAACTATTAATCATGAGCCAATTGCATTAGGCCCCTTTTATTTTCTAGGATCATTGCAAGTTTATTTTCCATGCATATCATGTTGGCTCATAATTATTTAGTTAACTACTTTAAGGTGACATAGGTAAGGGTAATTAACATATAATTAAGGGTTCAACTTAATTTACCCATAAATTGAACTTCATTATATTTTATTAAATTAAATCAAATCACTAATGTGGGAATGGGTTTAAAACAGTAACTTATATTTGATTCTCCTCTTTCCAATCATGTTAAATTTGGTATGTCATTTGAATTCATGCACCTATCTTTTCAAAATCAAGAAAAATAAAATGGACTTCCTTTATGTAAGCTTGCATGTGTTGATTTAATTTATTATAGGCATGGCTATTATCTCTATTAAATCTAAATGTATGTTTCAAAAGCTTATAAATGTATAATAATATGTGTTATGATCTTAGTTATAAATACATAAGAAACGCATGTGCTTATAGCTTAATGTGTTGATTTATATAAGATTGAATGCTAATGAGTATATAGTCTGGACTTCCTAGGAACACGAGGCTTTAGCTAGCCCACAGTAGGTCATTTGATTACCTCACTTCCCTAATTTGTTACTTTGTTGTTGAAATCGAATAGAAGAAATGTTGAATCTGAATTTGTTCTTAGTTAAAAAAATACCAAAAATCCTAAACCCTAAACTAAACCTTGAAACCTAAACCTAAAACCTAAACCCTAAACCATAAACACTAAAAACCCTAAACCATAAACCCTAAACCCTAATAATCTAAACCTAAACTAAATAAAATTTAAAAGAAAACCTAAACCTAAATAAAATAAAATAAAATAAAATAAAAAATAAAACTAAACAAAAATAAATAAATAAAAACCTAAACTAAACAAAAAATAAAACAAACCTACAAATAATAAAACCTTGATAAACTAAAAACTAAACGTAAAATAAAAATAAAATAAACCTAAAATAAAATAAATTAAAAGATAAATAAAAACCTAAACCTAAAAAATATACCTAAAATAATTAAACAAATAAAACATAAACCCTAAACAAAAAAAAAACCTAAACCTAAAATAAACAAAATAAAATAAACATGAACTTAAACTAAAATAAACTAAACTAAAATAAATAAAACCAAAACCTAAACCTTAAATAAACTAAACTTAAACCCTAACTATATAAAATAAAATAAATTAAAAAATAAAACCTAAACTAAAAAAAAGTCCCTAAAATAAACCTAAAATAAAAACCTAAAACCTTAACCTAAAAAAATAAAATAAAAACCTAACCCTAAACCTTAAAATAAAACATAAATCATAAACCTAAAAAATAAAATAAAAATAAAACTAAATTAAAAAAATAAACATAAACTTAAACCTAAACCTAAAAAATAAACAAAAAGAAAAAACTTAAACTAAATTAAATAAACTTAAAATAAATAAACTAAATTAAATAAAAAAATAATCATAAATAAAAATAAAAAATAAAATAAAATAAATAGAAATAAACTAAATAAACTTAAACTATTGGTTTACTTAATTTTTTTTAAAAATCCTAAACCTAAACCCTAAAATAACCCTAAATAAACTTAACCCCAAACCCTAAACCCTAAACCATAAAAAATCTTAAACCCTAAACCCTAAACCCTAACCCAAACCCTAAACCCTAAACCTTAAACCTTAAACCCTAAGGACTCTAAAGCCTAAAGCCTAAACCCTAAACTAACCCTAAACTTTGAGCTAACCGTAAACCCTAAACCCAAACCCTAAACCCTAAAAACCCTAAACCCTAAACCCTAAACCCTAAGCCCTAAACCCTAAACCCTAAACCCAAACTAAAACCAAAAAACCCTTAAAACCCAAACCATAAACCCTAAACACTAAACTAACCATAAACACTAAACCTTAAGCCCTAAACCCTATAACCCTAAACCCTAAAACTCTAAACCCAAAACCCTAAACCTTAAACCCTATACCCTAAAAACTTAAAACCTAAACCTAAACTAAATAAAACCTAAAAATAAAATAAATAAATAAACCTAAACTAAAACCTAAACCTAAAACTAAAAATAAAATATAATAAACTAATTAAAATAAAATATAGTAAAATAAATAAAAACATAAACTAAACTAAATAAAATAAAATAAAACTAAGAATAAAAAACCTAAATAAAATAAAAAACTAAACATAAATTAAAAATAAAATAAACCTAACATAGAATAAAATAAAAATTAAATAAAAACTTAAACCTAAAAAATTATCCTAAAAATAAAACCTAAACCCTTAACAAAAAAACACCTAAACCTAAAATAAAAATAAAATAAACAACATAAAATAAACCTAAACCAAAACTAAAATAAACTAAACTAAAATAAATAAAACCTAAAACAAAACATAAACCCTACAACAACAACAACAACAACGACAATAAGCCTTAATCCCACTAGGTGGGGTCAGCTACATGAATCCTTCTTCTCCATTGTGTCCTATTATGTGTTAAATTCTCATTTAATTCAAGTATACTAAGATCATTTTTTATACATCTTAATCAAGTCTTTTTAGGTCTACCTCTACCTTTCTTAACATAAGGCAAATCTAATGCATCTACACTCCTAATCGTCATGACGATTGACGCTTTATGTGGCCAAACCATCTAAGGCTTATCCCTAATCTTATCTACCACTGAGCTACTCCAACTTTTTCCCAACATACTCATTTTGCATTCTATCTCTAAGAGTAAAGCCACTCATCCACAGCATCCTCATCTCGCAACACTTAACTTAGTCTTATGCTTCTCTTTTGGCCAACATTCTCAGTCATTCATTGCAGGTCTTACCACCATCTTATAAAATTTTCCTTAAGTTTAAGTTGAACTTTTCTATCACATAATAGGCCGATGCATTCCTCCACTTCAACCATCCAACTTGAATTCTACTAATAACATCTCCATCTATTTCACCATCATTTTGAACAATAGAGCCTAAATATCTGAATCGCTCACTCTTATTAATGACTTGATCACCTAAAGTCACAACACTATCACTAAAACTTCTACAACTAAAATTACACTCCATATATTCAATTTTAGATCTACTTAAATGAAAACCATTAGACTTAAAGTTGACCTCCATAATTCAAGTTTATTGGACTCCTCTCTAGTCTTATCAACAAGAAGAATATCATCAGCAAAATGCATACACCAAGGCACATCTTCTTGTAAATGCCTCGTAATAACATCCATAACTAAAGTAAAAAGATAATGGCTTAATGTTGCTCTAGTATACATATCCTTAATGACTTGAATATAACCAATATTAACTCTTTTCTGTACTAGAACTCTCCAAAGAATATCTCTTGAGACTTTATCATAAGATTTCTCTAAATCAATAAATATCATATGTAGATCCTTCTTACTTTCTCTAAGCTTCTCCATCAAACCTCTAAACAAATGTATAGCATCCATAGTAGATCTACCTAGCATGAAACCAAACTAATTGTGAGAAACTTGATCACATCGTAACCAATTACTATCCCATAATTTTAATGTATGGCACATTAACTTAATTCCTCTATAATTTGCACACTCTTGTGCATCACCTTTATTCTTAAATATAGGAACCAAGAAACTATTTCTCCACTCATCATCTTTTAGTCTTTAAAATAACATTAAAAATATTTGTAAGCCAAGAAATTCCTTGATCTCCTAAACATTTCCACACTTCTATTGGAATATTATCCGGTTCTACTGCTTTTCCACATTTCATTTTCTTTAAAGCTTCACTAACTTCAGATTTACTAATACAACAATAAAAATGAAATTCACTATTTTTGGTTAGGGTATTAAGGTTGCTAAAATCAATCGTACATTCAAATCCTTCATTGAAAAGTTTATCAAAATACCTCATCCACCTATTTTCAATATCTTTTTCTAAGAAAAGCACTTTATTATTTTCATCCTTAATACCCCTCACTTGAACTATGTCTTTACTTCTCCTATTTCTTTGGTTGGCTAACTTATACATACATCTTTCACCTTCTTTGGTATCTAATCTATTGTATAAATCACTAAAAGCTAAATTTTTTTGCATCATATATTGCTTTCTTAGAATCTCTACAGCCACTTTATATCTTTCCCAATTCTCAGTTTTACATCTAAACCAAGTTTTATAACAATGCTTCTTATTTCTTATCTTTTCTTGCACACTCGACTCCACCACCAACTATTCTTATTAAAAGAAGCTTTTCCTTTTGATTCTCCAAGCACATCTTTAGCAACTTGCTTAATTTCACTTGATATTTTTTTCACATAACATTAGCTTCCTTATGAACATACCAAATTCTAATTTCTTGTAGCTTGCTCTTAAAAATATTTTTATTTGTGTTCTTTAATTGACCCCATCTAACCCTAAGATAATAATTTAGTTTATTTTTTCTCTTTCAACCTTTCATCTTAAAATCTAAAACTAATAGTCGATGTTGTACTTAAAATTTCACTTGGAATGACCTTACAATCTTTACAATCTAAACGATCTATTTTTCTTATCAGAAAATAATCAATATGTGTTTTACTAGATCCATTTTTATAAGTAATAATATGTTCATTTATTTTCTTAAATAAAGTATTAGCAACTACAAAATCATAAGCTAAGGCAAAATCTAATATAGTCCTACCTTCTTCATTAGTCACTCCAAATCCATAACCACCATGAATACTTTTAAAATCTTCTACCACTCTACCAACATGTCCATTTAAATCTCCCCCAATAAATATTTTTTCTTCAGGTATCTTTTGTATTAATCCCTCTAATTCATTCCAAAATTTCTCTTTTGAACTTACCTCCAAACCTACTTGAGGAGCATAGACACTTATAACATTGATAATCTTAGTATCAACAATAATCTTTAAAGCTATAATTCTATCTCCACATCTATAAATACTTATAACATTATCCTTCAAACTTTTATCTATAATCATACCTACACCATTTCTAGTTTGACTTTTACCAATACCAAAGTTTAAAACCTAAACTATCAATCTCCTTTCTCACTAACCCATTTAGTTTCTTGAACACATAAAATATTTATCTTTCTATGAACCATAATATCTATTAATTCCATTAATTTACCGTAAGAGTACCTATATTCCAAGATCCTAACCTAATTATAGTTTCATGGACTAACTTCTTTGCCGCATCCATAATGTGGGAACCCTTATTTAACACGCACGGCCGATATACATTTTCGCTATTCAGCCATCTGTCGCCTGGGGCCTAATTAACACAATGATTTAAAAGATTCATGTCATGATTATTTTGACAAATTTTACGCTGGCTGTCGACTACCTAACGCAACCCTCCACTTTTTGCATCCGGACTTGGGACCGGCAAAACTAAATAAAATAAAATAAACTAAAAATAAACCTAAACCTAAACTAAAAAATAAAACCTAAAAATAAACCAAAAATAAAAACTTAATCCTAAAACTAAAAAAATAAAATAAAAACATAAACCTAAACCTAAATGTAAAAAATAAAACCTAAACCTAAAAAGTAAAATAAAATAAAAAACCCAAATTAAAATAAATAAACTAAACTAAATAAAAATAAAAAATAAACATAAACAAAAATAAATAATAAAATAAACTAAATAAACCTAAACATATCACTTTACTTAATTTAAAAAAAAATCCTAAACACTAAAGCCTAAATAGTAAACTCTAAACCCTAAACCCTAACCCTAAATCCTAATACCCTAAACATTAAAACCTTAACCCTAAACCCTAAACCCTAAAAACCTAAAAACCTAAACCTAAATATAAAATATAAAAAAACCTAAACCTAAATAAAATAAAAAAAATAAAATAAAATAAAATAAACTAATACAAATAAACAAAAATAAAATAAATAAAGACCTAAACTAAACTTAAAAAATAAAATAAACCTTAGAATAAAAAATTTAAATAAAATAAAAATTAAACATAAAATGAAAATAAAATACACCTAAAATAAAAAAAATAAAAACTAAATAAAAACCTAAACGTAAAAAATAAACCTAAAAATAAATAAGAAATAAAACCTAAACCCTAAACTAAAAAAGAACGTGAAACCTAAAATAAAATAAAATAACAAAATAAAATAAACTAAACCTAAACTAAAATAAACTAAACTAAAATAAATAAACCTAAACTTAAACATAAAATAAACTAAACCTAAACCTAAACCTAAACCTAAATCTAAACTAAATAAAATAAAATAAACCTAAAACCTAAACCTAAAAAAAGAAAATAAAAACCTAAACCTAAACCTGAAAGTTAAAAATAAAACCTACACTTAAAAAATAAAATAAACATAAAACTCAACTAAAAAATAAACCTAAACCTAAACCTAAACTTAAAAAATAAACTAAAATAAAAACCTAAAGTAAAATAAATAAATCTAAAATAAATAAACTAAACTAAATAAACATGAAAAATAAACCTAAATAAAAATAAAAAAAAAATAAACTAAAATAAATAATAAATAAACTAAATAAACCTAAACCTACTAGTTTACTTAATTAAAAAAATCATAAACCTTAAATCCTACACCCTAAACCTTAAACCCTAAATGCAAAACCCTCAACCAACAACCCTAAACCCTTAACCCAAACACTAAACCTTAAACCTTAAAAGCATAAACCCTAAAACCCTAAACCCTAAACCCTAAACCTTAAACCCTAACCCTAAACCATAAATCCCAAACCCCAAACCCTAAACCTAAACCTAAAGTAACTAAATAAATTTAAAAATAAATCTAAACCTTAAAACCAAATACACCTAAACCTAAACCCTAAGAATGGTCAGAACATTGACAAACAGAACAACACTGCCAACCGTGCCCGCCTAGATCTCAAAGGGAAGCAAGGAAAGTTATCACAAGCAGGGTGGGGGGATCTGAGGTTCTAGTGCATATGGAGGTGGTGGTCAGAGCAGTGGTGGTTATGGAGGTGGGAAGAGCGAAGGAGGTTACAACTGTGGTGGCTGCGGGGGGAGAAATCGAGGATATGATGGTGGATCCCGCTGCTTGAGTGGCCAGGGTGGTTATGATGTGAACTAGAGAAATTGAAGAACGACTGATCTGATCTGTGGCTTATGGAAATGTATATTTATACCAGAGATGGTTCTAGTTATTTAGGGTTTTTGAATTACTCTATGCGTGCTCATTTTTTATCTCTATCATCGCTTTCTTCTTAAAAAACTTGGTGTGTTACTTGGTTGATGAAATCAAAAAGAAGAAATGTTGAATCTGAATTTGATCTCTATTAAAAAAACTAAAATCCCTAAACACTAAACTAAAATTGAAAGCTAAACCTAAAACCTAAACCCTAAACCCTAAACCCTAAAACCCTAAACCCTAAACCCAAAACCCTAAACCCTAAAACCCTAAATCCTAAACCCTAAACCCTAAACCCTAAACCCTAAACTATAAAGTGAACCTAAACCTTAAACCCTAAAAAGCTTAAAACCTAAACTTAAATTAAATAAACCATAAAAATAAAATAAATAAATAAGCCTGAACTAAAAAAATAAAAAAATAAAAATAATAAAAACATAAACAAAAGCTTAAACCTATACCTAAACCTAAACTTAAACCTAAACCTAAAAAGAAAATAAAATAAAAAATAAAAAATAAAGTAAAATAAAATAAATAAAAATCTAAACTAAACTAAAAAAATAAAAAACTTGAAAATAGAAACCTAAATAAAATAAAACCTAAATGTAATATAAAAATAAAATAAACCTAAAATTAAATTAAATAAAAACTAAATAACCTAAACCTAAACAATAAACCTAAAATATAACCTAAAAATAAATAAAACATAAAATCTAAACCCTAAACTAAAAAAAACCTAAACCAAAATTAAGATAAAATAAACATAAACTTAAACTAAAATATAATAATCTAAAATAAATAAAACCTAAACCTAAACCTAAAATAAACTAATCCTAAACCTAAACCTAAACTAAATAAAATAAAATAAACAAAAGAAAAACCTTAACCTAAACTAAAAAATAAAACATAAAAATAAACCTCAAATAAAAACATAAAACTTAAACCTAAAAAAATTAAAAATAAAAACTTAAACCTAAGTCTAAAAATAAAAAATAAAATCTAAACCTAAAAAAAAAAAACAAAAAAATAAACATAAACATAAACCTAAACCTAAAAATAAACAAAAATAGAAATCATAAACTGAATTAAATAAACATAAAATAAATAAGCTAAACTAAATAAACTGAAACGTACAAGTTTACTTAATTTAATAAAAAACCCTAAACCCTAAACTCTAAACCCTAAATCATAAACCCTAAACTAACCCTAAACCCTAAACCATAAACCCTAAAACTAAACCCTAAACCCTAAACCATAAAACCCCAACTAACTAAACCTAACTAACTCTAAACCAATTAAACTTAAAACCCTAAACTATAAACTAAAGTTTAAACTTAACTAAACTAAATTTAAACTAACAAAACCTAAACTTTAAACTAAACCTAACCTAAACACTAATTTAAACCTATAAACCTAAACTAAACTCTAAACCCCTAACCTAAACCTCTAAAGCTAAATATAAACATAAACCTAAACTTAAACCTTAAACTTAAAACTAAACTTAAACTCTAAATACTAAACTATAAACCTAAACTAAAACCTAAACTATAAACTAAAACTATTCCATACTTTTAAACCTAAACTGTAAGCTCCTAAACTTAAACCTAACTCACTTTAAACTTAAACACGAAACACTGTCAGAGTAACTTAAACTTAAACTAACCTAAACCTAAAACATTTAAAACCCTAAACTATAAACCCTAAACTTAACTTAAACCCTAATCAAACCTAAACTTGCTAACCCTAACCTATAAACCTAAAACTCCTAAACCTAACCCTAAAATGCTAAACCCTAAAACCCTAAACCCTAAACTCTAAACCCTAAACACAAACCTTAAATCCTAAAACTAAACCTAAACCCTAAACCCTAAACCTTCAACCCTAAACTCTAAATCCTAAACCCTAAAACCCTAAACCCTAAAGCCCAAATCCTAAACCCTAAACCCTAAAACCCTGAACCCTAAACCCTAAACCCTAAACCCTAAACCATAAAACATACAACCGTAGATCTTAAACACTAAACCCCTAAAAATGTAAACCTAAACTAAATAAAACCTAAAAATAAAATAAATAAAATACTTAAATTTAAACAAAATAATAACCTAAACTTAAACTTAATCCTAAAAATAAAATATAATTAAAAATAAAAAGTAAACTAAAATAAAATAAATAAAAACCTAAACTAAACTAAACAATAAAATAATCATAAAAATAAAAAACCTAAATAAACTAAAACTAAATGTAAAATAAAATAAAATAAAATAAAATAAAATAAAATAAAATAGAAACTAAATAAAATCTTAAACCTAAAAAATAAACCTAAAAATAAATAAAAAATAAAACCTAAACCTTAAACTAACAAAAACATAAACCTAAAATAAACATAAATCTAAATTAAAATAAACTAAACTAAAATAAATAAAACCTAAACCTTAAACTAATCCTAAACCCTAAACCTTAAACCCTAAACCCTAAATCGTAAACCCTAAACCATAAACCCTAACACTAACTCAAATCCTAAACAAAACAAAATCCTTAAATTAACCTTAAACTAAACCTAAAACCTAAAACCTAAAGCCTAAAGTTTAAACTAAAACCTAAACTACCAACTAAACCTGTTTAACCCTATACACTAAACTATAAAACCTAAAACCTTAAAGTTTAAACACTAAATCTAAACTTAACCTAAACTTAAACCCTAAACCTAAACCTAAAACACTAAACCTAAAAGTCTAAACCTTAAACCTAAACCCTATACTAACCCTAAACTATAAACATAACTAACTAACTATACCTAAACCCCTAAGCCCTAAACCCTAAAACCTTAAATCCTAAACCTTAAACCCGAAACCCTAAACCCTAAACCCTAAAACACTGAACCCTAAACCCTAAGGCATAAAACCTAAAACCCTAGACCCTAAACCCTAAACCCCAAACGCTACACCATAAACTCTAAACCATAAACCCTAAACCGTAAACCTTAAACCCTAAAATCCTAAAAACCTAAACTAAATAAAAGCTAAAATTAAAATAAATTAAATAAAACCTAAAAATAAAATATATTAAAAAAAACCTAAACCTATATAAAATAGAAACCTAAACTAAAACCTAAACCTAAAAAAAAAATAATAATAATAAATAAAAACTAAATTAAAATAAAATAAAAAAAACCATAACTAAACTAAAAAAATAAAATAAACCTAAACATAAAAATCCTAAATAACATAAAAACTAAACGTAAAATAAAAATAAAATAAACATAAAATAAAACCTAAATAATAACTTATACCTAAAAAATAACCAAAAAATAAAACCTAAAAATAATTAAAGAACTAAACCTAAACCCTAAACTAAAAGAAAACCTAAACCTAAAATAAATAAAAGAAAATAAACATAAACCTAAATTAAATTAAACTAAATTAAAATAAATAAAACTTAACCCCTTACTCCTAAATCCAAAACTAAAAACCCAAAACCGTAAACCCTAAACCCTAAGCCCTAAAACCCTAAACCCTAAACCCTAAAGCCTAAACCCTAAACCTGAAACCCTAAACCCCAAATCCTAAACCCTAAACCCTAAAATGAAAACCCTAAACCCTAAACCCTAAAAACCTAAAAACCTAAACAAAATATAACCTTAAAATAAAATAAATAAAAAAACCTAAACCTAAATAAAATAAAAATAAAAAATATAATAAAAACCTAAACTAAAACCTAAACCTAAACCTAAACCTAAAATAAAAATAAAAATAATAAAAACTAAACTAAAATAAAATAAATGAACACCTAAACTAAACTAAAAAAATAAAATAAACATAAAAGTAAAACCTAAACATAAAAGAAAAATAAAATCAACCTAAAATAAAAACTTAAACCTAAGCAATAAACCTAAAAAAATAAAAAATAAACCTAAACCTAAAATAAATAAATAAAAAATTAAACCTTGACTAAAATAAACTAAGCCAAAATAAATAGAACCTAAACCTAAACCTAAAATAAACTAAACCAAAATAAAAACCTAAACTAAATAAAATAAAATAAACTTAAAATAAACCTAAACCTAAAGATAAACCTAAAATAAAAACCTAAAACCTAAACCTAAAAAAATTAAAATACAAACCTAAACTTAAACCTAAACCTAAAAAATAAACTAAAATAAAAAATCTAAACTGAAATAAATATGCTAAACAAAATAAAAGTAAAAAATAAACATAAATAAAAATATAAAATAAACAAAATACACCTAAACCTATCGATTTCTTTAATTAAAAAAAAACCCAAATTGCTAAACCCTAAACCTTAAACACTAAATCCTAAACCCTAAAACCTAAATCATAAACACTAAAACTAAACTTAATCCCTAAACCCTAAGCCTACAACCCTAAACCCTAAACCCTAAAAAACCCTTAACCCAAAACCTAAAACCCAAAAAAACCTTTAACCCAAAACCCAAAACCCAAAACCCTAAATACTAAACACTAAATCGTAAACCTAATCTTAAACCTAAACTCCTCTAACCTAACTTAACCTAAACCTAATCTTAAACTATAAACCTTAAAACTCTAAACCTTAAACCATAAATAAACCCTAAACCCTAAACTCTAAACACTAAAAACCCTAAACCCTAAACCCTAAACCATAAACCCTAAACATTGTTAACCTAAACTCGATAACCTAAAACCCTAAACCCTAAATACTATAAACTCCTAAAGCCTACTAAACCTAAGACATAAACTTAAACTAACCTAAACTTAAACCCTAAACCTTAAACCCCTAAACCCTAAACCCGAACCCTAAACCTAAAACCCTATAATAAACACGCAACCCTAAACCTACAATTCTAAACCTGAAACCCTAAACCATAACACCATAAACCTAAACCCTAAACCCTAAACCGTAAAACCCTGAATGTTAAACCCTAAACCCTAAACCCTAAATCCTAAAAACTATAGCCGTAAACCCTAAGCCCTAAACCCAAACCCTAAACCCTAAACTATATACCCTAAACCATTAACCTTAAACCCTAAAAACTAAAAACTTAAACCTAAACTAAATAAAACCTAAAAATAAAATAAATAAATAAACCAAAATCTAAATAAAAAAACATAAACTAAAACCTAAAACTAAACATAAACCTAAAAATAAAATAAAATAAAAAATAAAAACTAAATTAAATAAACTAAATAAAAACATAAACTAAACTAAAAAAATAAAATAAACCTAAAAATAAAAAACCTAAATAATATAAAGATAATATGCAAAATAAAAACAACAAAATCCTTAAAAAAAATAAAAAAACTTAAAAATACCTAAATTGAAAAAATAAACCTAAAAATAAAACTTAAAAGGAATGAAAAAAAAGAAACCTAAACACATAAACTAAAAAAAAGCCTAAACCTAAAATATACAAAATAAAATAAACATAAACCTACGCTTAAATAAACTAAACTAAACTAAAATAAATAAAACCTAAATCTTAAACCCTAAACCTTAAAACATAAATAAACCCTAAACCCTAAACCTAAACCCTAAACGGTAAACCCTAAACCCTAAGACCCTATACCCTAAACCCTAAACCCTAAACCCTAAACTCTAAACTCTAAAAACCAAAAAAAAAACCTAAACTAAATAAAACCAAAAAATAAAATAAATAAAAAAACTAAACCAAAACTAAAATCTAAACCTAAACCTAAACCTAAAACTAAAAATAAAATGAAATAAAAAATATAAAATTAAAATAAATAAAATAAATAAATAAATAAACTAAACTAAAAAATAAAATAAACTTAAAAAATTAAAATCTAAATAAACTAACCCTAAACCCTAAACCCGAAACCCTAAACCGTAAACCCTGAATCATAAACCATAAAACTAACCCTAAATCCTAAATCCTAAACCCTAAAGCCTAAAACCTTGAACCTTAAACACTAAACTAACCCTACACACTAAACCCTAAACTTAAAACATTAAAGCCTAAAGCCTAAACAGTAAACCATAAACCCCAAACCTTAATCTATCCCTAAACCTTAAGCTAACCCTAACCCCTAAACCTAAAAAACCCAAAACCCTAAAGCCTAAACACAAAACCCTAAACCCTAAACCCAAACCCTAAACCTAAACCTAAACACTAACCTAAAACCTAAACCTAAATTTAACTCTAAACTAACTATAAACTCCTAAACCCTAAACCTAAACTTAACTTAAAACCTAAACTTAAACCTAAGCCCTAAATCCAAAATTGTAAGCCTCAAACCCTAAACCCTAAACCCTATACCCTATACCCTAAACCCTAAACCTTAAGTCCTAAACCCTAAACCCTAACCCTCACCTTAAACCTTTTACCATAAACCCTAAACCCTATAACCCTCAGCTTTAAACCCTAAACAAACCCTAAACCCTAAAAACCCTAAACCATAAACCTTAAACCCTAAAAAACTAAAAACTTAAACCAAACCTAAATAAAACCTAAAAAAGAAAACTAAATCCTAAATGAAAGAAACCTAAATTAAAATAGAAAAACTAAACCTAAACCTAAACCTGAAAATAAATAAAATAAATAATAAAAACTAAATTTAATTAAAATAAATAAAAACCTAAAATAAATTAAAAAAATAAAATAAATCAAAAAAACTTAAATAACATAAAAACTAGATGCAAAATAAAAACAAAATAAAACTAAAATAAAATAATAAAACTAAAAAAAACCTAAACTGAATAAAAAACCTAAAAATAAAACTTAAAACTAAATAAAAAATTAAACCTAAAGCCCTAAACTAAAAAAAACCTAAACCTAAAATAAACAAAATAAAATAAACATAAACCTACACTTAAATAAACTAAACTGAAATAAATAAAACCTAAACCCTAAACCCTAAATGCTAAAAACCTAAAAACCAAAACCTAAACTAAATAAAACCTAAAATAAAATAAATAAATAAGCTAAAACCTAAACGAAAAAAACCTAAACCCTAAACCCTAGACCGTTAAAACCCTAAACCATAAACCTGAAATGTTAAACCTTAAACCTTAAAATCCTATACCCTAAACCCTAAACCCTAAATTACTAAAAACCTAAACCAAAATAAAATAAAAACTATAAATAAAATAAATAAATAAACATAAAAAAAATAAAATATATAAAATAAAATAGAAACCTAAACTAAAACCTATACCTAAACCTAAAAACAAAATAAATAAATAAAAAAAAATAACTAAAATATAAAAAAACCTAAACTAAACAAAAAAAATAAAAAACCTAAATAAAATAAAAACTATACATAAAATAAAACTAAAAGAAACCAAAAATAAAATAAAATAAAATAAAAACTAAATAATCACCTAAACCTAAAAAATAAACCTAAAAATAAAACTTAAAAATTAATAAAAAATAAAAAATAAATCATAAACCCTAAACTAAAAAAGAACATAATCCTAAAATAAAAATAAAATAAACCTAAACCTAAACTAAATTAAACTAAACTAAAACAAATAAAACATAAACATAAACTAAAACTAAACCTAAACCTAAATAAATAAAAAATAAAATAAACAAAAAATAAACCTAAACTTAAAGTAATAAAATAAAAACTAAAAATAAACCAAAAATCTCAACTTAAAAAAATCAAATAGAAACCTAAACTTAAACATAAAAATAAAAAATAAATCCTAAGCCTAAAAAATAAAAGAAAAAGAAAAATAAATTATAAAATAAACTTAAACCTAAACCTAAACCTAAAAAATAAACTAAATAAAAAATCTAAACTAAAACATATAGACCTAAAATAAATAAACTAAACTAAATAAAAATAAAATATAACCTGATATAAATAAAAGATAAAATAAACTAAAATAAATTAAAAATAACATTAATAAAGCAGAGAAACCTAAACCAATTGATTTACTTAATTTAAAAAAATAAAAATAAATAAACAAATAAACAAAGCCCTAAACCCTAAACCCTAAATTCTAAACCCTAAACCCTAAAATTCAAACTCTAAACCCTAAACCCGAAACCCAAACCCTAAACCATAAACTCTAAACCCTAAACCCTAAACCCTAAAACCCCAATCCTAAAACCCTAAACCCTAAATTAACCTAAACCCAAAGATAACCCTAAACCCTAAAGCCTAAACGCTAAACCCTAAACCCTAAAGCCTAAAACCCTAAACCCTAATGCAAACACTTAAATCCTAATTAAGACTAAACATTAACCCTAAACCATCAAACCCTAAAACCCTAAACCCTAAACCCAAAACCCAAAACCCTAAGCCCTAAACCCTAACACTAAACCTTAAACCCTAAACCCTAAACCTAAACCTAAAGAAACTAAATAAATATGAAAATAAATCTAAACCCTAAAACCTAATAAACCTAAACCTAAACCTAAACCTAAACACTAATAATGGAAGAACATCAAGATCAACTAGGCTTAATCTAGATCCACATGGAGGCAAAGGCTAAGCCAGAGTGGTGGTGGTAGATCTAGAGGTGCTAGTGGATATGAAGGTGGTTGTAAGAGCAGTGGTGATTATGGAGGCAGGAGGAGAGATAGAGGTTACAGCCATGCTGGTCATGGAGGGATTGATCGAGGATATGATGGTGTATCCCATTGCTCGAGAGGTGGTGGTGGTTTTGATGGGATCTGAGAAATCAAGATCGCCTATCCGACCGCCATGGGAATGTGCCTTTAGAGAGATAGTTCTTATCTATGGGTTTTGATTTGCTCTATGCAAGCTCATTTTTTATCTATACCATCGCTTATGTCTTAGAAAACTTGGTGCGCTACTTTCCTGGTTAAATCGAAAAGAAGAAATGTTGAATATGAATTTGTTTTCTAATAAAAAAATAATCTTAAACCTAAACCTAAACCTAAAACCCTAAAACCCTAAACCCTAAACTTAAATAAACCTAAACACTAAACCCTAAACCCTAAACCTAAACTAAAACTTAAACCCTAAAACCTAAACTCTAAATTATAAACCCTAAAACTTAAAACTCTAAAGTTAAACTATAATTCCTAAAACTATAAACCCTAAATAAACTTAAACCCTAAACTAAACCTAAACCTAAACTAAACCCTAAACCTAAACCCTAAACCTAAACTAAACCTAAACCCTAAACCTAAACCTAAACTTAAACTTAAACCTAAACCTAAACCTTAACCTAAACCTAAACCTAACCCTAAACCTAAACCTAAACCTAAACCTAAACTAAACCCTAAAAATAAAATAAAAATATAAAACCTAAACCTAAAAATATAAAATAAAAACCTAAACTAAACTTAAAAATAAAAAATAAAACATAAACCTAAAAAATAAAATAAAAATAAAATAAAACTAAAAAATAAACCTAAACCTAAACCTTAACCTTAAAAATAAAAAAAATAATAAACCTGAACTAAAATAAATACACCTAAATTAAATACACTAAACTAGGTAAAAATAAAAATGGACCTAAATAAAAATAAAAGAATAAAACTAAAATTAATAAAAAATAAACAAAATAAACAAAATAAACCTAAACCTAATAATTTACTTAATTTAGAAAATTTTTTTATAAAATTAATAAAAAAACCCTAAACCCTAAACTCTAAAAACCCTAAACCCTAAGCCCTAAACTCTAAACCCTGAACTGAAAACCTAAACCATAAACACTAAACATTAAACCCTAAACCCTAAACCCTAAAACCTAAAACCCTAAACCCTAAAACCCTAAACCTTAAACTCTAAAACCTAAATTAACTCCAAATCATATGTTATCCCTAAACCCCAAACCCTAAAACCTGAAAACCCTATACCCTAAAGCCTAAACACTAAACCCTAAACCCTAAAGCCTAAACCCTAAACCCAAAACCCAAAACCCTAAACCTATTGGAGGTGCTAATGGATCTAGAGGTGTTGGTGGATATGGACGTGGTGTTTACAGGTTGAGGAGATGGAGGTTACAACTGGTGGTGGTGGAGGATGTGATATGATGATCCTACCGAGAGGCAAGGTGATTCGATGGGAACTAGAGTATCCAAGAATGGCATCCAACTGTCGCTGGAACTGCTTTCCACTAGATGTTCTATTCAAGGTTTTGATTTTCTATCGTTCATTTTTTATGCCATCGCATGTATCTTAGAAAACTTTGTTTGCTACTAGATTGATGAAATCAAAAGAAGAATTGAATATGAATTTGTTCTTTAAAAAACCTTAAACCTAAACCCTAAACCCCAAACTAAAACCTAAACTCAAAACTTAAACCCTACTAAAACCCAAAACCCTAAACTAACCTAAACCTAAAACCTAAACTAACCTAAACACTAAACCTTAAACTAACCTAAACCCTAAACCCTAAACCCTAAACTAACTTAAACTCCAAACCCTAAATCTTAAACCTAAACCCTCAACCCTAAACTTAAAACCCCTAAACCATAAAACCTTAAATCATAAACCCAAAACTCTAAACTAAACCCTAAACCCTAAAACCTAAAACTAAAACCTAACTTAAACTCTAAATCTCAGAACCTAATCCTAAATACTAAACTCTCCTAATTCAAACTCCTAAACCTAAACTTAAACTTAAACAAAACTTTCAAACCTAAACCTAAAACTCAAACCTTAAATCTAAACTAAACTAAACCTTAAACTCAAACTTAAACTTAAACTACAACCTAAACACTCAACACTAACTTGTAACCTAAACTTAAAACCTAAATTAAAACTATAAATATTAAACTATAAGACTAAACCCTAAACCCTAAACTCTAACCCTAAAGTTTAAACTATAAACTCCTAAATTCTAAACCTTAAACTAACCTCAACACTAAACTAATCCTAAATCCTAATCATTAAACCCTAAACCCTAAACCATAAAACCTTAAACCCTAAACTCTAAACACTTATCGTAACCTAAAACAAAAACTTTAAATTCTGAACCTTAAAACTTAAACCTTAAACCCTATTCCCTAAACAACCTTAAACCCTAAAACCCTAAAACCCTATAGCTTAAACCTTAAATCTAAACCGTAAACCCTAAGCCATAAATCTTAAATTCTAAAACACTAAATCCTAAACCCTAAACCCTAAACTAATCATAAACCATAAAGCTTAAATAAAAAATGATAAAACCTAAACCCTAAACCTTAAACCTTAACCCTAAACCCTAAACACTAAAACCTTAAACCCTAAAACCTTAAACCCTAATACCCTAAACCAAAACATTAAACCCTAAACCCTAAACCTTAAACCTTAAACCTTAAACTTAAACCTAAAGTAAGAAAAAAATAAAGCTAGACCCTAAAAGCTAATAAACCTAAACCTAAACCTAAACCTTAAGAATGGGAAGAACCTTAACGGCATGAACATCACCATCAACGTGTCATCTAGATCCTCGTGGAGGCCAAGGCAAACGACATCACAGTGGTGGTGGAATCTAGAGGTTTTGGTGGATATGGAGGTGGCGCTATGGAGGAGTGATGAGCAATGGAGGTTGTGGTGGTGGTGGCGTAGGAGAGATATGATGGAGGATCCTACTACTATATGCAGGTTAGTTCGAGGGAACTAGAATCAAGAATAGATGATCCATCCACTACTTTAAACTGTCTTTATAGGGATGGTTCTAGTTATCTAGGGTTTTTCATTTGCTCTATGCTTGCTAATTTTTTATCTATATTATCGCTTGTCTTTTACAAAACTTAATGTGCTACTTGCTTGATGAAATCAAAAAGAAGAAATGTTGAATCTGAATTTATTCTCTGTTAAAAAAAACCATAAACCCTAAACCTAAAACCTAAACCCTAAACCCTAAACCCTAAACCCTAAACTCTAAACACCTTAAACCCTAAACCCAAAACCCTAAACCTGAAACCCTAAACCCTAAAACCCTAAACCTTAAACCATAAAACCTAAATCCTAAAACCTATAACACTAAACCCTAAACCATTAACCCCAAACCCTAAACTCTAAACCCTAAACCCAAAAAACCTAAAAACCTAAACCTAAACAAAATAAAACCTAAAAATAAAGTAAACCTTAAACACTAAACCTAAATAAAATAAAGTAAAGTAAAATAAAATGATAACCTTAATTAAACCATAAACCTAAACCTAAAAATAAAATAACATAAACTAATAAAAAATAAATTAAAATAAAGTAAATAAAAACAAAAAAATTAAACTAAAAATAAATTAAACCTAAGAATAAAAAAACCTAAATAAAATAAAAACTAAAAATAAAATGAAAATAAAATAAACCTAAAATAAAATATAATAAATATTAAATAAAAACCTAAACTTAAATAATAAATGTTAATCTAAAACCTAAAAATAAATAAAAAATAAAACCTAAACCCTAAATTAAAAAAGACTTAAACCTAAAATAAAAATAAAATAAACCTAAACCTTAACTAAAATAAATAAAACATAAACCTAAACCTAAAATAAACTAAACCTAAACCTGAACCTAAAATAAATGAAATAAATTAAATTAAACCTAAACAAAAAATAAAACCTAAAAATAAACCTAAAATAAAGAACTAAAATCTAAACCAATAAAATAAAATAAAAACTAAAACCCTAAAACCTAAACCCTAAACCCTAAAAACCCTAAACCCTAAACCCTACACCCTAAACCCTAAACCATAAATCCTAAAACTTACAACCCTAAACCCTAAACCATAAACAATAACCCTCAACAAACCCTAAACCCTAAAAGCTTAAAAACCTAAACATAAACTAAATAAAACCAAAAAATAAAATAAACCCTAAACCCTAAACCCAAATAAAATATAAAAATAAAATAAAATAAAAACCTAAACTAAAACTTAAACCTAAACATAAAAATAAAATAAAATAAACTAATAAAATTAAACTAAAATAAAACAAATAAAAAACTAAACTATATTTAAAAAATAAAATAAACCTAAGAATAAAAAACTAAAATAAAATAAAACTAAACGTATAATAAAAATAAAAGAAACCTAAAATATAATAAAAACTAAATATAAAACTAAATATAAAAAATAAACCTTAAAATAAAACCTAAAATAAATAAAAAAGAAAACCTAAACCCTAAACTAAAAAAAACCATAAACCTAAAATAAAAATAAAATAAACCTAAACCTAAACTAAAATAAACTAAACTAAAATAAATAAAACCTAAATCTAAAATAAACTAAACATAAACCTAAACCTAAACTCAATAAAATAAAATAAACTAAAAATAAACCTAAACCTAAAGTAAAAAATAAAAACTAGAAATAAACCTAAAATAAAAACCAAAAACCTCAACTTAAAAAATAAAATAAAAACCTAAACCTAAACCTAAAAATAAAAAATAAATCCTAAACCTAAAAAACAAAATAAAAATATAACTAAATAATGAAATAAACCTAAACCTAAACCTAAAAAAATGAACTAAATAAAAAATCTAAACTAAAATAAAAAGACCTAAAATAAATAACTAAACTAAATAAAAATAAAATTTAACCTAAATATAAATAAAAAATAAAATAAACTAATATAAATAAAAAATAAACTTAATAAACTAAAGAAACCTAAACCTACTAGTTTACTTAATTTAAAAATCTATATAAATAAATAAATAAAAATCCTAAACCCAAAACCCTAAATTCTAAACCCTAAAACACAAACCCTAAACCCTAAACCCGAAACATAAACTCTAAATCCTAAAAACTCAATCCTAAACCGTAAACCCTAAAGTAACCCTAAACCCTAAGCAAAGCCTAAACCCTAAACCCTAAACCCTAAAAACCCTAAATAATAAAGCCAAAACACTAAACCCTAAACCCTAAACCCTAAACCCTAAGCCTTAAACTACACTAAACCCTAAACCCTAAAACCCTAAACCTAAACCTAAATCCCAAAAACCCTAACACTAAACCCAAATCTTAAACCCTAAACCTAAACCCAAAGAAACTAAATAAATATAAAAAATAAACCTAAACCCTAAAACCCAATAAACCCAAACCCAAACCCCAATCAATGAAAGAACCTTGATGGAAGGAACATCAAAGATCAACTATGCTCAAGATCTAGCAATGGATGAAGGCTAAGGTGGCAATTTTCGCAAAGGGTGGTGGGGGATCCGGAGGTGCTAGTGGATATGGAGGTGGTGGTAGAGTGGTGTTTATGGAGACAGAGGAGCGATGAGGAAACAACAAAGGTTATGGAGGGATGATCGTGGATATGATGGTGATCCCACTACGAGAGGTTATGGTGGTTCGATGGGAACTAGAGAAATTGATGACCGCCGACCTGCTTATGGAACTATGAGATAGTTCTAGTTATCTATGGGTTTTGATTTGCTCTATTTTCTCTTTTATCTATATCATCACTTCGCCAAGAAATTTTGATGCTTACTTGGTTAAATCGAAAAGAAGAAATGTTGAATATGAATTTGTTCTCTATTTAAAAAATAACCTTAAACCCTAAACCCTAAACTAAAACCTAAACCCTAAACCTAAAACCTAAACCCTAAACTCTAAACCTGACAAACCATAAACCCTAAACACTAAACCCTAAACCCTAAACCCTAAACCCTAAATCTTAAACCCTAAACCCTAAACCCTAAACCCTAAAACCTCCAACCTAAAACCCTAAACCCTAAACCCTAAACCCTAAACCCAAAAATCCCTAAACTCTAAATTCTAAATCGAAAACCTAAACCCTAAACCTTAAACCATAATTCCTAAACCATAAACCCAAAATCCTAAACCCTAAACCTACAATCCTAAAGACTAAACCTTAAACCCTAAACCCTAAAACACTAAACCCTAAACCCTAAACCTAAACCTAAACCTAAACTTAAACCCTAAACCTAAATCTAAACCCTAAACCATAAACCCTAAACCTAAACCTAAACCTAAACCTAAAGTTAAACCTAAACTTAAACCCTAAACCTAAACCTAAGCCTAAACTAAACCCTAAACCTAAAATACAAACCTAATACCTATAACTAAAAAAATAAAATAAAAAACTAAACCTAAACATAAAAATAAAATGTAAAGCCTAAACCTAAAAAATAATATAAAAATAAAACTAAAATAAAAAATTTGATCTAAAATAAATAAACTTAAAATAAAGAAACTAAACTAGATAAAAAAATGAACCTAAATAATAATAAAATAAACTAAAATTAATAAAAAAAATAAACTATATAAAAAAAATAAACCTAAACCTACTCATTTAATTAATTTAAAAAAAATTAAAAAATTTAATAAAAAACCCTATACCCTAAATCCTAAACCCTAAACCCAAAAAATCCTAAACCCTAAACCCTAAACCCTAAACCCTAAACCTTAAACCGTAAACCCTAAACCTAAAACCCAAGCCCTAAAACCCTAAGCCCTAAACCCTAAACCCTAAACATTAAACTCAAAACCCTAAACCCTAAACCCTAAAACCTAAACTAACCCTAAATCGTAAGCTATCCCTAAACCACAAACCCTAAACCCTAAAAACCCTAAACCCTAAAGCCCAAACACTAAACCCCGAACCCTAAAGCCTAAACCCTAAACCTTATCCTTAAACCTTAAACCCTAACCTTACTGGAGGTGCTGGTGGATATGGAGGTGATAGTTATGGAGGTGGGAGGAGCGACGGAGGTTACAGCCATGGTGGTGGTGGAGGGATAGATCTTGGATATGATGGCAAATACTACTGAGAGGCAAGGGTGGTTCATGGGAACTAGAGAACTAAAGAATGGTCGATCAAATCGCTAGGAACTATGTCTTTATAGTAGAGCCTAGTTATGTATTTTTTGGTTTCTATGTGTTTTTCTATCTATGTCATTTTATTTAGAAAGCTCTTTGGTTGATGAAATAAAAAAAGAAGAAATGTTGAATCTAAATTTGTTCACTATTAAAAAAAATCCTTAAACCTTATACTCTAACTCACAAATTGAAACCTAAACACTAAACCTTAAAACCTAAAAGCCTTAAAACCCAAAACTGAAACCTTAATCCCTAAACCCTAAACCCTAAACTAACCTAAACCTTAAACCATAAACCCTAAACTAACCTAAACCTTAAACCCTATATCATAAACCATAAACTTAAAACCCTAAACCCTAAAACCTTAAATCAAAATATTAAACTTAAACTAAACCCTAAACCCTAAAACTATAAACCTAAAATCAAACCTAAACCTAAACCTACAACCTTAAACCCTAAACCTAAAACCTAAACCTAAACCTAAACCATAAGTCTAAACCTAAACCTAAACCTAAACCCTAAATAAATTTAAACCTAAACTCTATACTTAAACTCCTAAACTTAAACCTAAATACTAAATACTAAACTATACTTAAACTAAACTAAACCTAAACTATCACCACAAATAAACCTAAACTTAAACCTAAATTTAAAACTATAAATTTAAATTTAAACCCTAAACTAAACCCTAAACCTAAACTAACCCTAAATTCAAAACTATAAACCTTAAAGTTTAAACTCTAAACTAACCCTAAATATTAAACCTTAAATAAACCTTAAACTAAATAAACCTAAATTTAAACTTAAACATTAAATAAATTAAACTAAACTAAACCCTAAACTAAACTAAACTTAAACTAAACTAAACCCTAAACCCTAAACCTAAAAACCTTAAACTTAAACTCCTAATAAAACTAAAAACATAAACTCTAAACTATAAACCAGAAACCTTAAACCCTAAACCCTAAACCATAAATAACCTTAAACCCTATAACCCTAAAACCCTAAAGCCTAAACCCTAAACCCAAGCCCTAAACCCTAAGCCCTAAACCCTGAATTCTAAAACCTAAGTCCCAAACCCTAAACCCTAAACTAATCGTAAACACTAAGCCAACACCAAACCCTAAAGCCTAAACACTAAACCTTAATCCCTAAACCCTAAACCCTAAACCTTAACCCTAATCACTAAAACCTTAAACCCTAAAACCTTAAACCCTAAAACCTTAAACCCTAAACCCTAAACTGTAGGCACTAAACCCTAATCCCTAAACCCTAAACCCCCAACCTTAAACTTTAACCTAAAGTAACAAAAAAATAAAGCTAAATCATAAAAGCAAATAAACTTAAGCCTAAACCTTAACGGCAAGAACATCACCGCCAACCATGCTCAGTCTAGATCTGACCGTGGAGGCTAAGGCCTAGGCGGTGATTATCGCAATGGTTGTGGGGGATCTGGAGGTTCTGGTGGATATAGAGGTGGTGGTTATGGAGGCAGATGAGCAAGGTTATAGTGGTGGTGGCGAGGGTATATGATGGCATGATCCCCCTACTGAGAGGCGGGGGTAGTTCTGATGGGAACTGAGAATCTAAAGAACTGACGATCCAATCTACAACTTATGGAACTTGGGATGTCTAGTTATCTAGTTTTTTTCATTTTGCTCTATGCCTGCTCATTTTTTATCTGTCATCGCTTATCTCTTACTAAACTTGGTGTGTTACTTGCTTGATGAAATCAAAAAGAAGAAATGTTTAATCTCATTTTGTTCCCTATTAAAAAAAGCCATAAACCCTAAACCCTAAACCCTATACTTAAAAAAATAAATAAACCCTAAACCCGAAACCCTAAATCCTAAACCCGAAACCCTAAACCCTAAAACCCTAAACCCTAAACCCTAAATCCTAAAACCTAAACCCTAAACCCTAAACCCTAAACCCCAAACCCTAAACCCTAAACCCTAAACCCTAAACTAACCCTAAACATTAAACCCTAAATCCTAAAAACCTAAAAACCTAAACCTAAACAATATAAAACCAAAAAATAAAATAAACCCTAAACACTAAACCTAAATAAAATAAAAAAATAAAATAAAATGTAAACCTTAACTACAACCTAAACCTAAACCTAAAAATAAAATAAAAAACTAATAAAAATAAACTAAAATAAAATAAATAAAAACTTAAACTAAACTAAAAAATAAAATAAACCTAAGATTAAAAACCTAAATAAAATAAAAACTAAACGTAAAATGATAATAAAATAAACCTAAAGTAAAATAAAATTAAAACAAAATAAAAACCTAAAACTAAATACTAAATGTTAATCTAAAACCTAAATATAAATAAAAAATAAAACCTAAACCCAAATTTTTTAAAAAAAGAGTTAAACCGATAATTAAATTAAATTAACCTAAACCTAAACTAAAATAAATGAAACCTAAACCTAAAATAAACGAAACCTAAACCTAAACCTAAACCTAAACTAAATAAAATAAATTAAACTAAAAATAAACTAATCTTAAACCTAAACCTAAACTAAAAAATAAAAACTAAAAATAAACATAAAATAAAAAATTTAAAACCCAAACCTAAAAAAAATAAAGTAAAAATTGAAACCTAAATCTAAAAATAGAAAATAAAACCTAAACTTAAAACATAAAATAAAAAGAAAACTAAACTAAAATAAATAAACCAAATATAAACAAACTAAACTAAATAAAAATAAGAATAAACCTAAATAAAATTAAAAAATAAAATAAACTAAAATAAATAAAAAAATAAATTAAATAAACCTAAACCTACTTGCTTACTTAATTTAAGAAAAAAATAAATTAGAAAAAAACTATTAAACCCTAAACCGTAAACCCTAAACCCTAAAAACCCTAAACCTCAATAAACTAAACCTAAACCCTAAACCTAAACCCTCTAAACACTAAACCCTAAACTTAAACCTAAAACTATAAACCTTAAACTCTAAACACTAAACCCCTAACTAACCCCTAAACACTAAACCTAAACTAACCTAAACTACTAAACTATAAACTAACCTAACCCTAAACTAAAACTTAAACCCAACCTAAATGTTAAACCTAACTAAAACTATAAACTAAAACCTAAACCCTACAAACTATAACCTTAAACCTAAACTTAAACCTAAACCTATAATCTAAACTATAAACCCTAAACCCTAAACTAAACTAAACTAAATCAACCTAAACCCTAAAACCCTAAACCCATACTTTAAACCCTAAACACCAAACCTTAAAATCCTAAATTTTAAACCCGAAAATGTAAACTAACCCTAAGCCCTAAGCTAACCCTAAACCTTAAAATACTAAGCACTAAACTTTAAATCCTAACCCTAAATCCTAAACCCTAACCCTAAACCCTAAACCCTAAACCCTAAAACCCTAACCCTAAAACCCAAAACCCAAAACCCAAAACCCTAAACCCTAAACCTTAATTGCTAAACTCTAATCCAAAACCTAAACCTAAAGTAACTAAATAAATAAAAAAAATAAACCTAAACCCTAAAAGCTAATAAAATTAAACCTAAAGTGAAACCATAAGAATGGGCAGAACCTTGACAAGAACATCACCATTAACCGTGATCGATAGATCCGACTAAGGCAAGGATTATCGAGTGGTGGTGCGGATCCGAGGTGGATATGGTGGTATTTATGGAGGAGGTATATGAAGGTTACAACCATGGTGGTGGTGGTGGTGGAGGGAGAGATCTATGATGGCGTGATCCCGCCGCCGAGAGGCCAAGGTTGTTCATGAACCGAACAATCAAGAATGACCGATCCGATCTCGCTATGGAAATGTCTTTATATAGCTCTCTAAGGTTTTAATTTGCTATGCTAATTTTTATTTGTGTTGTCGCTGCATCTAAAACTGTCCTACCTTGATGAATTCAAAAAGAAGAAATGTTGTACCTAAATTTGTTCACTGTTAAAAAAACCATTAACCTAAACCCTAAACCCTAAACTAAACATAAACCCTAAGCCTAAATCCTAAAACCTAAATCTTAAACCCTAAACCCTAAATCATAAACCCTAAAAACTCTAAACCAAAAACCCTAAACCCTAAACCCTAAACCCTAAACCTTGAATCCTAAAACCTACAACCATAAACCCTAAATCCTAAACCCCAAAACCTAAACCCTAAACCATAAACACTAAACCAACCCTAAACCCTAAACCCTAAAAACCAAAAATCCTAAACCTAAACTAAATAAAACCAAAAAAAAACCCTAAACCCTAAACCTAAATAAAATATAAAAATAAAATAAAATAAAAACCTAAACTAAAACTTAAACCTAAACCTAAAAATAAAATAAAATAAACTAATAAAAATAAACTAAAACAAAATAAATAAAAACTTAAACTATACTAAAATATAAAATAAAGCTAGGAATAAAAAACCAAAATAAAATAAAACTAAAGTTATAATAAAAATAAAATAAACCTAAAGTAAAATAAAATATAAACTAAATATAAACTAAACATAAAAAAGAAACCTTAAAATAAAACCTAAAAATAAATAAAAAATAAAACCTAAACCCTAATCTAAAAAAAAACCTAAACCTAAAGTAAAAATAAAATAAACCTTAACCTAAACAAAAATAAATTATACTAAAATAAAGAAAACCTAAACCCAAACTAAATGAAATAAATTAAACAAAAATAAACTAAACTTAAACCTAAACATGCCTAAACTAAAAAATAAAACCCAAAAATAAACATAAAATAAAAACCTAAACCCTAAACCAAAAAACAAAAAATAAAATTTGAAACTTAAACCTAAAAAGAAAAAATAAAACCTAAACCTAAAAAATTAAATAAAAATAAAACTAAACAAAAATAAATAAACCTAATATAAATAAATAGAACTTAATAAAAATTAAAAAAACTTAAATAAAAAAATAAAAAAATACTAAAATAAATAGAAAATAAACTAAATAAGCCAAAACCTAAAATTTAAAAAAAAAAATCAATATAAAAAACCCCTAAACCCTAAACCTACAACCCTAAGCCCTCGACCCTAAAACTACAGCCCAAAATGCTAAACCCTAAACCCTAAACCCTAAAAAATGATAAACCTTAAACCCTAAACCCTAAACATTAAACCCTAATCCCTAAACTTTAAACCCTAAACTTTAAACTAAACTAACCTAAACTTAAACTATAATCTAAACTAAACATTAAACTTAAACCTAAACCTAAACCCAAAAAATCTAAACCTAAACCTAAACTAAAAGTTTAAACCCTAAAACCTAAATAAACCATAAACTAACACTAAACCTAAACCCTAAACCCTAAACCCTAAAACTTAAGCTCTAAAACTAAACAATTAAACAAACTAAATGTTAAACCACTTAAATCCTAAAATCCTAAACCTAAACCCAAACCCTAAAACTAATTAAACCCTAAACACTAATACCTAAACCTATATCATAAATCCTAAACTTAAACTCTAAACCTAAAACCTAAACTAAACCTAAACCTTAACTCTATAAACCTAAAACTATAACTATACCATTAACCTTGAACCCTAAACCCTAATCCCTAATCCCTAAACCCTAACCTTAAACCCTAAACATAAACCTAAAGTAATTAAATAATTAAATAAATAAAATAAAATGAAAATTAAATAAATCCTAAACCTAAAAAATAAATGTTAATCTAAAACCTAAAACTAAATAAAAAAAACCTAAACACCAAACTTCAAAAAAAGTCTTAAACCTAAAATAAAAATAAAATAGACCTAAACCTAAACTAAAATAAATAAAACCTAAACCTAAACCTAAAGTAAACTATACCTAAACCTAAACCTATACTAAATAAAATAAATTAAACAAAAACTAAACTAAACATAAACGTAAACCTAAACTAAAAATTAAAACCTAAAATAAAAACCTAAAAGCTATACCTAAAAAAATAAAATCAAAATTCAAACCTAAATCTAAAAATAAAAAATAAAGCCTAAACATAAAAAATAAAATAAAATTAAAAAAACTAAAATAAATGAACTTAATATAAATAAACTAAATAAAATAAAATTAAATTAAATTTCAATTATAAAAAAAAAAATAAAAAATCTAAAAAATCAAAACTAAAACCTAAACACGAGCTTACTTAATTTAAAAAATAAAATTTAAAAAACCCTAAACCCTAAATTAAACCTTAAACGAAAAACCTTAAACCCTAATCTAAAACCTAAATAATAAACCCTAAATAAACTAAATTAAAACCTCCTACAACCCTAAACACTTAACCCTAAACCCTGAATTTTAAATTATTCTCTTTTAAAAAACCCATTAACCCTAAACTAAACATAAAACACAAACTAAAACTCCTCCCTAAACTAAACCCTAAACTTAAAACCTAAACCCTAAACCATAAACCCTAAACCCTATACAAAATAATAATAATAAAACACCTAAACCCAAACCCTAAATCTAAAACCCACCACCCTAAACCCTAAACCCTAAATCCCAAACCCTAAACCCTAAACCATAAACCCCAAACTAACCCTAAACCCTAAAAACCTAAAAACCTAAACCTAAATTAAATAAAACTTAAGAATAAAATAAACCCTAAACCCTAAACCTAAATAAATTAAAAAATTAAAATAATTAAAAAAAACTAAACTAAATCCTAAACCTAAACCTAAAAAAAATAAAATAAACTAATAAAAATAAACTAAAATAAAATAAATAAAAACCTAAACTAAACTACAAAATAAAATAAACCTAAGAATAAAAAACTTAAATAAAATAAAACTAAATATATAATAAAATAAAAGAAACCTAAATTAAAAAAATAAAAAAACTAAATAAAAATTAAACATAAAAAATATACTTAAAATAAACCTTAAAAACAAATAAAAAATAAAACCTAAACCCTAAATAAAAAAAATCTAAACCAAAACCTAAATCAAAAATAAACTAAACTAAAATATATAAAACCTAAATCTAAACCTAAAATAAACTAAACCTAAACCTAAACATAAACTAAATGAAATAAATTAAACTAAAATAAACTAAACCTAAAAACCAAAACTAAAATAAAACCTAAAATAAAAAAACCTAAACCTAAACCTAAAAATAAAATAAAACTAAAACCTAAACCTAAAATAAAAAATAAAATAAATCTAAAAAAATTAAAAAACTAAAATAAAATAAATAAACTAAACTATGTAAAAAATAAAATAAACCTAAATAAAAATATAAAATAAAACAATCTAAAATAAATAAAAAATAAACTAAATAAACCTAAACCTACTTACTTAATTTAAGAAAAAATCAATATAAAAAAACCCCTAAACCCTAAACCTACAATCCTAAACCCTTAACCCTAAACCTACAACCCTAAAGACTAAACCCTAAACCTTAAACCCTAAACTTAAACCTTAAACCTAACCCTAAACCTTAAACCCTAAACTATAAACCCTAAACCTAAACCCTAATCCTATAACCTAAACTTAAACCCTAAACCCTAAACCTAAACCCAAAACTTAAACTCAAACTATAACCCTAAAACTTAAATCCTAAACCTAATCTAAACCTAAAGTTTACAAATCAGAAACCTAAACCTAAACCCTAACCTAAACCTAAACTAAACCTAAACCCTAAACCTAAACCCTAAACTTAAACCCTAAACTAACCCTAAAACTAACTAACCTAAACCCTAAACCCTAAATCATAAACACTAAACTTTAAACCTTAAACCCTAAACCCTAACTCTAAATGTATAAACCCTAAACCCTAAACCCTAATCCCTAAACTCTAATCCCAAACCCTAAACCCTAAACATAAACCTAAACTAACTAAAATAAATAAATAAATAAATGTAAACCCTAAAAGCTAATAAACATAAATCGAAACCTAAACCCTAAGAATGGGCAGAACCTTGCCTCCAAGAACATCACCGTCAACCAGGCTTAGTCTAAATCTGGCATTGGAGGTGAAGGTAGAGGTGGTAGTTATCGTAGTGGTGGTTAGGGATCTAGAGGTGCTGGTGGATATGGAGGTGGCTATTATGGAGGCCAGAGGAGCGGCAGAGGTTACAACCATGGTGGTGGCAGAGGGAGAGATCAGTGATATGATGGCAGATCCCCCTCTTCAAGAGGTGGAGGTGGTTCTGATGGAAACTTGAAAACTAAAGAACGGCCAATCATCACATGGAACTGGTTCTTCCAATGAGATAATTCTAGTCATCTAGAGTTTCTCATTTTGCTCTATGTGTGCTCATTTTTTATTTATGTCATCGCTTATGTCTTAGAAAAGTTGGTGTGCTACTTGGTTGATCAAAAAAAAGATGAAATGTTGAATCAATTTATTCTATGTTAAAACCATAAACCCTAAACCCTAAACCCTAAACCCTAAACTAAAATATAAACCATTAAACTAAAACTAAAACCCAAACACTAAACACTAAACCCTAAACCCTAAACTAAAACATAAACCCTAAACCTAAAACCTAAACCTAAACCCAAACACTAAACCCTAAACCCTAAAAACCCTAAACCCTAAATTCTAAACCATAAACTAAAAAAAAAACCTAAACCCTAAATCCAAAAACCTACAAACCTAAATCCTAAACCCTAAACCCCAAATCATAAACCCTAAACCCTAAAAACCTAAAAACCTAAACCTAAGCTAAATAAAACCTAAAAATTAAATAAATAAAAAACTTAAACCTAAATAAAATAAAAAATTAAATAAAATAAAAACCAAAACTAAAACCTAAACCCAAACCTAAACCTAAACCTAAACCTAAACCTAAACTTAAACCTAAAATAATAAATAATAAAAAATAAATACTAAACTAAAATAAAATAAATAAAAAGCAAAACCAAACAAAAAAATAAACTTAAAAATAAAAAACCAAACTAAATAAAAAATAAACCTAAAATAAAATAAAATAAACTTTAAAAGTTCAAATAAGAAACTAAACCTAAATCTAAAAATAAAAAATATAATCTAAAAAAATAAAAATAAAACTAAAATAAAAATAAACCTAAACGTAAACCTAAACTTAAAAAATAAACTAAAAAAAAAACCCAAAAAAAATAAATAAACCTAAAATAAATAAACTAAACTAAATAAATATAAAAATAAACCTAAATAAAATTTAAAATAAAATAAACTAAAATAAATAAAAAATAAACTAAGTAAACTAAATGAAACCAAACCTACCAACTTACTTAACTTAAAAAATAAAAAAAAAGGAAAAAAGAAAAAAATCATAAACCCTAAACCCTAAAGCCCAAATCCTAAACCCTAAAACCATAAACCCTAAATCCTAAATCCTAATCTCTAAACCCTAAACTCTAAACTAAACCCTAAACTACAACCCTAAACCCTAAACATATAACCCTAAACCTTAAACCCTAAATCCTAAACCTACAACCCTAAACCCTAATCCCTAAACCATAAATGCTCAAAAACCCTAAACCCTGAACCCTAAAACCCAAAACCCAAAACCCTAAACCCAAACCTTAAACCCTAAACTACAAACCCTAAACCCTAAAACCTAAAACTTAAATAGTAAACCTTAAACTCTAAAACCCTAAACCCTAAACTCTAATTTAAACCTAAGCCTTAAACTAACCCTAAATCTTAAACCCTAAACCCAAAAAACCCTAAACCCTAAAGCCTTAACCCTAAACCCTAAACCCTAAATCGTAACCCTAAACCCTAAACCCTAATTCCCAATAGTTTTGATTTGGATTTCTCTCTCTAATATGCAAATCCATTTCATTGACCATAAATTCCTTTTTATTGTTGGTACTTTATTTTGTTGTTCATTGCAAAATGATTAGGCAAGGACTATGAAATCTCATCCTTCAGTGGCTAGAATCCTTGTTGAATTAGACATTACCAAGAAACACCCCAAAGAAATGTAGTTGGGATCTAAAAATTATGGTTACATGCAAAGAATTGAATTTAAAAATTTCCATGTCTTTTGTTCTCACTGGAAAATCCACGGGCATGATAATTCTAAATATTTCATTCTTCATTCTCACCTCAAAAAGAAAATCCCTATCAAAAAAACTTATGTTCCTAACCCTACGCCGACCAATGTTAAATATCAAAAAATTATTTTGGAAAAAAGGATTCTTTGAATGTTCCTAATAAGGATATTTTACATCTTACTTTTTCTATGAATTTGAAGGCTTCTAATGTGAACAATAATAACATTTCTAAACTTTTGAATGAAGATTTTGTTGCATCCAGCTTTGATCCTGCATCTAATGGTGAATATGGTTTAATACCTCATGATAATCAAGTTGATAAACCTGATTCCATATTCCAAATTCAAGATGATTTAGCTTCTCAAAAAGATTTGCTTTTATCGAATAATTTGGCTAATGATGAAGAAGGGTTTGGTGTTCCCACTTGCCTTCTTAATAAATCAGTTTCTGCTCCCTCCCTTGTTATTCCTAAAGTTCATTTGTCTTAAATAAATTCTAGTGTCTTGGAAGAAAGAGAATTCACTTCTCATCAAGAGATATCTCCTAAATTTGTGACTAATGTTGCTAAATCCTTTTCGAATGATGATCCAAAGGGCATAGAAAATGGCTTCCAAACTTTATATTCAAAAAAATATTGTTAAAAATTTTCTTCCCAAATTGCTAAGAAACACTATAGCTTTTCTCTTCTCCTAATTAACTTTACCCTTTTCATTTTTTATGTTTAATTTTAGTTTTGAATGTTAGAGGGATTGGTTCCCACTTATTCGTAATATTAGAAATCTTTGTCATATCCATAATATTTCCTTATTATTCTTGAACCACTTATTCATGCTAATAAAATTAATCATGTTGCTAGAATGATCAGTTTCAATAAAATTTTCTCTAATGTTAGTAATAAGGTTTGGTGTTTATGGAATAACTTTATAGACGTTTCTATTCTTGATGATTTTCATCAACTTATCAATGCTCAAATCTCTTATGGTGGTTATTGTGTTTTGGGCTCTTTGTTTATGCATCTTGTAATAGATATAGTAAAATCTTCTTTGGGATAACTTGACTAATTTTGCCACCTCTCCAAGAAACCTTGGTTTTTTGGTGGTGATTTCAACACTATTTTGTTCTCTTCTAAACGAAGTGGTGGTTCCTCTCCTAATATTCATTCCATGGAAAAATTTTCTAATATGATCCTTGATTCTAATTTGAATAATATTAGTTTTAAGGGTTCTAATTAAACTTGGCAAAACTCTAGACTTAGTAAAGATTGACAAGATTCTTTTAATAATTGGATTACAATGGATACTTTTATCATTAAAGAACCTTATTCATCAAGCTCTTTCATTTATTAAAATAATAGATTCTTTTTTAGATAAACATTCTAAACCTAAAACCTAAACCTAAAACCAAACCTAAATAAGTTTCTAAACCTAAACCCAAACCTAAACCCTAAACTAACCTAAACCTTAAACTAAACTAACCTAAACCTAAACTAAACTAACCTAAACTAAACCCTAAATCTAAACCTTAAACTAAAATCCTAAACCTAAAACTTAAATAGTAAACCATAAACCCTAAACTAAACCCTAAACCCTAAATAATAAACCCTAAACCCTAAACACTAAAACACTAAACCATGAACCCTAAACCCTAAAACCCTAAATCCTAAACCCTGAACACTAAACCCTACAACCTTAAACCCAAAATCCTAAACCCTAAACCCCAAACCCTAAACCCTAAAATAACCCTAAACCCTTTAGCCTACACCATAAACACTAAACCCTAAATCCTTAAAACATAAAAATATAGACCTAAACTAAATAAATGTAAAATTAAAATAAATAAAAAAACTTAAACCTAAATAAAAAAATGAAATAAAATAAAAACCTAAACTTAGTCCTAAACCTAAAAATAAACTTAACTAAAAAAATAAAATAAACCTAAAAATAAAAAAATAAATAAAATAAAAACTAAACCTAAAATAAAAATAAAATAAACATAAAATAAAATCAAATAAAAACTAAATAAAAACTTAAAGCTAAATAATAAACCTAAAAATAAATAAAAAATAAAACCAAAACCATAAACTAAAAAAAACCTAAACCTAAAATAAAATAAAATAAATTGAAACTAAAAATAAACTAAACTAAAATAAATAAAACTTAAACATAAACCTAAACCAAAACTAAATAAAATAATATAAACTAAAAATAAATTAACCTAAACCTAAACCTAAAGTAAAAAAATAAAACTTAAAAATAAACCAAAATTAAAACCTAAAACATAAACCTAAAAAATAAAATAAAATTGAAACCTAAACCTACAATAAAAAAAAATAAACCTAAACCAAAAAAAAAAAATAACATAAAAATAAAAATAAACTAAAATAAATAAACTAAACTAAAAAAAAATAAAAATAAACCTAAATAAATATAAAAAATTAAATAAATAAAACTAAATAAAAAATAAACTAAATAAACCTAAACCTATTGGCTTACTTAATTTATGAAATAAATAAATAAATAAAACCCATAAAACCAAACCAATAAACCCTAAACCCTAAAAACCCTAAACCCTAAATCCTAAACCCTAAACCCTAAACCCTAAAATCTAAACCCTAAACCTACAACCCAAAACCCTCAACACAAAACCTGCAAACCTAAACCCTAAACCCTAAAAACTATAAACCTTAAACCCTAAACCCTAAATCCTAAATCTTAAACCTTAACCTCTAAACCCTAAACCCTAAACTAACCCTGAACACTAAACCCTAATTTCTAAACCCTAAAACCTAAACTAACCTAAACCCTAAACCCTAAACTAACTCTAAACTAAACCTAAACCCTAAACCCTAAAACTATAAACCTAAACCCTAAACCCTAAAACTAAAACCTTAAACTCCTAAACCCTAAACTCCTATAATGTTAAACCCTAAAAAATCTTAAACCTAAACCTAACAATAAACCCCTAATCAGATCCTAAACCTAAACTAAACTTAAACTTAAACCTTAAACTTAAACCCTAAACAACCATAAACCCAAACCCTGAACCCTAAGCCCTAAACCTTAAATTCTAAAACCCTAAATCTTAAACCCTAAACCCTAAACTATCCATAAATCATAAGCTAACCCTAAATACTAAAGCTTAAATAGTAAACTTTAAACCCTATACTCTACGCGTAAACCCTAAACACTAAAATCTTAAACCCTAAAATCTTAAACCCAAAAACCTTAAACCCAAAACACTAAACCCTAAACACTAAACCCTAATCCTTAAACCCTAACCCTAAACCCTAAACCCAAAGCCCTAAACTTAAACCTAAATTAACTAAAAAAATAAAGCTAAACCCTAAAAGCTAGTAAACCTAAACCTAAACTTAGAACCTATGATTGGGCAGAACCTTGACAATAGAAACATCACCAAGTAGTACAACTCTACCATGGAGGCTAAGGTGGAGGCATATTATCAAGGTGGGGATCCTGAGGTGAATATGATGGTGGAGATTATGGAGATACGAGGTTATAGCCGGTGGTAAGGAGAGATCAAGGATTTAATGGTGGATCCAACTTCGAGAGGAGAGGTTTTGATGGGAACTAGAGAATCAAGAATGGATCCAAAAAAACTTATGGAACTATGTCTTTAAGTAGGGATGGTTAAGTTATCTGTGGTTTTATTCTCTCTATGCATGCTCATTTTGATCTATTTCATCTCTTGTGTTTTACAAAACTTGGTGTGTTACTTCCTTGATGAAATCAAAATGAAGAAATGTAGATTCTGAATTTGTTCTCTATTAAGATAAAACCATAAACCCTAAACTCTAAACCCTAAACCCTAAACCATAAACTAAAACATAAACCCTAAACCTAAAACCAAAACTTTAAACTCTAAACCCTAAACCCTAAAAACCCTAATCCCTAAACCCTAAACCCAAAACCCCATAAAATAATAAAGAAAAACCCTAAACTGTAAACCCTAAATCCTAAAACCTACAACCTTAAACCCTAAACCCTAAATCACAAACTCTAAACTCTAAACCCTAAAAACCTAAGAACCTAAAAACCTAAACCTTAGCAAAATAAAACCTAAAAATAAAATAAACCCTAAACCCTAAACCTAAATAGAAATAAAGTAAAATAAAATAAAAACCATAACTAAAACCTAAACTTAAACCTAAAAATAAAATAAAATAAACTAAAATAAAATAAATATAAACTAAATTAAACCAAAAAATAAAATAAACTAAGAATAAAAAACCTAAATAAAATAAAAACTAAACATAAAATGAAAATAAAATAAACCTAAAATGAAATAAAATAAAAACTAAATAAAAACCTAAACTTAACAAATAAATGTTAATCTAAAATAAATAAAATAAAACCAAAACCCTAAACTAAAAAAAGACTTAAACCTAAACCTAAACTAAAATAAACTAAACTAAAGAAATAAAACCTAAACCTAAACATAAAATGAACTAAACATAGACGTAGACCTAAACTAAATAAAATAAATTAAACTAAAAATAAACTAAACCTAAACCTAAAATAAAAAAATAAAACCCAAAAATAAACCTAATATAAAAACCTAAAACCTAAACCTAAAAAATTGAAATGAAAACTGAAACCTAAATCTAAAAATAAAAAATAAAATTTAAACCTAAAGAATAAAATTAAATTAAAACTAAACTAAAATAAATAAACTTAATATAAATAAACTAAACTAAATAAAATAAAAATAAACCTAAATAAATATAAAAAAATAAAATAAACTAAAATAAATAAAAATTAAACTAAATAAATTAAATAAACCTAAACCTATCGACTTACTTAATTTAAGAAAAAAATAAATTAAAAAAACCCTAAACCCTAAACTATAAACACTAAATCCTAAAAACCCTAAACCGTAAATCTTAAACACAAAACACCAAACCCTAAACCCTAAACCCTAAACCTCCAACCCAAACTAAACTACTAAACTAAACTTAAACCTAAATTATAAAACTAAACCTAAACCTAACTCTAAACCCTAAACCTAAACCCTAAATCCTAAAAACCCTGACTCTAAACCCTAAACCCTAAGCTCTAAACTTAAACTATAAACCTAAACTTAAACTAATCTTAAACTAATCCATAAAACTAAACTAAACTTAAACCTTAAACCTAAAACCTAAACTTAAACTATAAACTATAAACCTAAAACTTAAAACTTAAACCTAAACTCAAAACCTAAACCCTAAACCTATAACTAAACTAGATCTTAAACCCTAAACCCTAAACCCTAAACACTAAACCTTAAATCATATACCCTAAACAACCCTAAACCCTAAAACCATAAACACCAAACCCTAAAACTAAACTCGAAACCCAAAACTAATCTTAAACCCAAAACTAACCCTAAAAACTTATGGACCTAAACCTAAACTAAATAAAACCTATAAATAAATTAAACCCTAAACACTGAACCTAAATAAAATAATAAAATAAAAACTTTAACTAAAACATAAACCTAAACCTAAAAATAAAATAAAATAAACTAAGAAAAATAAAATAACATAAAATAAATAAAAACCTAAGCTAAACCAAAAAAATAAAATAAACCCAAGAATAAAAAACCTAAAATAAAATAAAAACTAAACATAAAATGAAAATAAAATAAGCCTAAAATAAAATAAAATAAAATTTATTAAAAATTTAAACCTAAATTACTAAACATTAATCTAAAACCTAAAAATAAAAAAAAATAAAACCTAAACCCTAAAATAAAAAAAAGAATAAAACTTAAAATAAAAATAAAATAAATCTAAACCTAAACTAAAATATACTCAACTAAAATAAATAAAACCTAACCTAATCCTAAAATAAACTAAACCTAAACCTACACATAAACTAAATAAAATAAATTAAATTAAAAATAAACTAAACCTAAACCTAAACCTAATAAAAAAAATTAAACCTAAAAGTTAACCTAAAATAAAAACCTAAAACCTAAACCTAAAAAAATAAAATAAAAATTGTAACCTAAATCTAAAAATAAAAATTATAATCTATACCTAAAAGATAAAATAAAATTAAAACTAAACTAAAATAAATAAACCTAATATAAATAAACTAAACTAAATAAAAAATAAAAATAAACCTAAATAAATATAAAAAATAAAATAAACTAAAATAAATTAAAAATAAACTAAATAAACTTAAACCTAGCAGGTTACTTAATTTAAGGAGAAAATTTTTTTAAAAAAACCCTAAACCCTTAATCATAAACCCTAAACTCTGAAAACTCTAAACCCTAAATCCTAAACTGTAAACTCTAAACCTACAATCCTAAACCCAAACCTGCAACCCTAAACACTAAAGCCTAAACAACCATAAACTTTAAACCCTAAACCCTAAACCCTAAACCCTAAACCCTAAACCCTAACCCATAAACCATAAACCCTAAACCCTAAACCTTAAACCATAAA
The DNA here is from genome assembly GCA_021442155.1 of Cymbidium sinense. NCBI lineage: Eukaryota > Viridiplantae > Streptophyta > Magnoliopsida > Asparagales > Orchidaceae > Cymbidium > Cymbidium sinense. The sequence goes on from CM038214.1 coordinate 197,667,282, forward strand.
CCCTAAACCCTAAACCCTAAACCCTAAACCCTAAATCCTAAACCTACAACCCTAAATCCTAAATCCTAAAACTAAAATCCTAAACCCTAAACCCGAAACCCTAAACCCTAAACCATAAACCATAAACTGACCCTAAACCCTAAAAACCTAAAAACCTAAACCTAAACTAAATAAAACCTAAAAATAAAATAAACCCTAAATGCTAAACCTAAATATAATAAAAAAATAAAATAAAATAAAAACCTAAACTAAAACCTAAACTGAAACCTATAAATAAAATAAAATAAAATAATAAAATTAAACTAAAATAAAATAAATAAAAATCTAAACTAAACTAAATATTAAAATAAACCTAAGAATAAAAAACCTAAATAAAATAAAACTAAACATATAATAAAATAAACTTAAAATAAACTAAAATAAAAACTAAATAAAAAACTAAACAAAAAATAAACCTTCAAAACAAACCTAAAAAAATAGAAAATAAAATCTAAACCCTAAATTAAAAAAAAACTAAACCTACAATAAAAATAAAATAAACCTTAAATTAACTAAAATAAATAAAACTTAAACCAAAACCTAAAATAAACTAAACCTAAACTTACACCTAAACTAAATAAGATAAATTAAACTAAAAATCAACTAAACTTGTACATAAACCTAAACTAAAAAATAAAACCTAAAAAATTAACCTAAAATAAAAACTTAAAACCTAAACCTAAAAAAATAAAAAAATGGACACCTAAACCTAAAAATAAAAAATATATATAATAAAATAAAAATAAACTAAACTAAAATAAAGAAACCTAATATAAATACACTAAACTAAATAAAAAATAAACCTAAATAAAATATAAAAATTAAATGAACTAAAATAAATAAAAATAAACTAAACCTAAACCTATCTATTTAAGAAAATTAATATTAAAACTAAACTATAAACCATAAACCTAAACCTAAACCATAAACCTAAATCTAAACCCTAAACCCTAAACCCTAAACTAAACCCTAAACCTAAACTAAACTCTAAACCTAAACTAACCTAAACTCAACCCTAAACCTACAACCTTAAACACTAAACCTAAACCTAAAACTATAAACTTTAAACCTAAACCTTAAACCTAAACTAAACTTAACCCTAAACTTAAAACTAAACCTAAACTAAACTTAATCTAGTCTAAACATTAAACCTAAACTAAAATAAAAATATAAACTAAACTATAAAGTTTAAACCTAAACCTAAACTACCTAACAAACCTAAACTAAATGCTAAAACCTAAACCCTAAACCATAATTTAAAATAAACTAACTAAACCTAAACTCTAAACCTAAAATTAAACCTAAACCTAAACCTAAACCTAAATACTAAACCTAAATAAAACTATAAACTTAAACCTAAACTAAACCTAAACTAAACCTAATCTAAACTAAACTAAACCTAAACCCTAAACTTAATAAACCTAAGTTAAATAAACTAAATGCTAAAAACATAAACTAAACTATAAATAACCTAAACCTAAACTAATCAATAAATAAACCTAAACTAAAATGCTAAAACCCTAAACTATAAATAAAATAAACTAAACCTAAACTAAACTAAACCCTAAACTAAACCTAAAAACTAAAACTAAATAAAATAAACCTAAACCTAAACTTGAAACTAAAGTAAAACCATAAAAACTAAACCCTAAAACCTAAACTTAAAACCTCAACCTAAACCCTAAACCCTAAACCTAAATCCTAAACATTAAACCTAAAACCTAAGTAAACCCTAAACCCTAACTAAATGCTAAACCTAAAACCCTAAATCATAAAACCTAAATTAAATCATAAACCTAATCATAAACCCTAAACCCTAATCCTAAACTAATCATAAAACATAAAATCCTAAACATAAACTTAAAGTAACTAAATAAATAAATAATAAACTTGAACCCTAAAAGCTAATAAACATAAACTAAAACCTAAACCCTAAGAATAACCATGATGATAAACATCAAAGGTTCTACTGGTGTTGGAGGCTAAAATAATCATATGGTGGTGGGAGATTTGGAGGTGTGGATATGGAGGTGGAAAAATAAGAGGTTACAACTTGGTAAAGAGAGATCAGTGGACATGAAATCCCACTACTGAGACAGGGTGGTTATGGGAACTAAAAAAAAGAATGGCCAACTGACCGCTAAAATAAAGATTCTATCTAGAATTTTTATTTGCTCTATGTGCTAATTTTATCTATGTCATCCCTTATGAAAACTTGTGCTACATAGTTTATAAAATTGAAAAGAAGGAATGTTGAATCTAAATTTATTCTATTTTAAAAAAAACCCTAAACCCTAAACCATAAAGCCTAAAACCCTAAACCCTAAGCCCTAAATTCTAAACTCTAAACCCTAAAATTACAACCCTAGACCCTCAACCCTAAACCTACAACCCTAAACACTAAACCCTAAACCCTAAAAAACCATAAACTTTAAACCCTAAACCTAAACCCTAAACCCTAAACCTTAACCCCTAAACTTTAAACCATTAACTAAACCTAAACATTAAACCCTAAAAACTTAAACTAAATGCTAAAATATAAACTTAAACTATAAAGTTTAAAACTTAAACTAAACCCAATCTTAGACTAAATGTTAAACCCTAAACTAAAATGCTAAAACCTAAACCCTAAACTATAAAGTTTTAAAACCCTAAACTCCTAAACCTAAACCCTAAATCTAAACCCCTAAACCTCAAACCCTAAATAGCCCTAAACCCTAAAACCCTAAACCTTAAACCCAAACTTGAAACCCTAAAGCTTAAACCATAAACACTAAACCCTAAAACCTTAAACTCTTAATTAACCCTCAACCCTAAGGTAACCCTAAACCCTAAACCTTAAATCCTAAACATTAAACCTTAAACCCTGAAGCCTAAACCCTAAACCCTAACTCTAAATGCTAAACCCTAAAACCCTAAATCATAAAACCTAAATTCCTAAATCATAAACCCTGAATCATAAACCCTAAACCCTAATCCCAAACCCTAATCATAAAACATAAACCCTAAACATAAACTTAAAGTAACTAAATAAATAAATAATAAACTTGAACCCTAAAAGCTAATAAACATAAACTAAAACCTAAACCCTAAGAATGGGCAGAACCATGATGATAGGAACATCACCATCAATGAGGTTCAGTCTAGATTTGGTGTTGGAGGCTAAGGCGGAGGTGGCAGTTATCATATTGGTGGTGGGAGATTTGGAGGTGCTGGTGGATATGGAGGTGGAAAAAAGTGCGACAGAGGTTACAACTGTGGTGGTAGCGGAGGGAGAGATCAGGGACATGATGGTGAATCCCACTACTTGAGAGGCGAGGGTGGTTTTGATGGGAACTAAAAAAACTAAAGAATGGCCAATCTGATCTACTGCTTATGAAACTGTGTCTTTACAGTAGAGATAGTTCTAGTTATCTAGAATTTTTTATTTGCTCTATGTGTGCTAATTTTTATCTATGTCATCCCTTATGTCTTAGAAAACTTGGTGTGCTACATAGTTTATAAAATTGAAAAGAAGGAATGTTGAATCTAAATTTATTCTATTTTAAAAAAAACCCTAAACCCTAAACCCTAAACCCTGAACCCTAAATCCTAAAAACCCTAAACACTAAATCCTAAAGCTAAAACCCTAAATAAAAAAATAAAAAAAACTCGTAAACCCTAAACATTAAACTCTAAATCCAAAAACTTACAACCCTAAACCTTAAACACAAAAACCCCAAACCCTAAACCCTAAACCCTAAAGCCAAAACCCTAAAAACCTAAACCTAAACTAAATAAAACCTAAAAATATATATAAATTAACCTAAACTTAAGAAAAATAAAAATAATAAAATAAAATAAAAATAAGAACTAAAATCTAAACCTAAACCTAAACCTAAACCTAAACTAAAAAGTAAAAATAAAATAAAAGAAAAATAAAACTAAACTAGTTAAAATAAATAAAACTTAAACTAAACTAAAAAATAAAATAAACCTAAAAATAAAATAAAAAAATAAAATAAAAACTAAACCTAAAATAAAAATTAAATAAAAACCTAAACCTAAATCTAAAAAGTAAAAAGTAAAATCTATAAAATAAAATAAAAATAAAACTAAAATAAAAAATAAACCTAAACATAAACCTAAAAATTAAACTAAAATAAAAATCCTAAACTAAAATAAATAAACCTAAAATAAATAAACTAAACTAAATGAAAATAAAAATAAACCTAAATAAAAATAAAAAATAAAATAAAATAAATAATGAATAAACTAAGTAAAACCTAAACTTATCAATTTACTTAATTCACAAAAATAAGATAAAAAATAAAAAATAAATAAAAAAGAAAAAACCTTAAACCCTAAACCCTAAAAACCCTGAACCCTAAATCCTAAATCTTAAACCTCAACCCTAAACCCTAAACCCTAAACCTAAACTTAAACCTAAACCCTAAACTTAAACCTAAACAAAAAACTAAAACCTAAATTTAAACTAAATGCTAAAACCCTAAACCCTAAACTGAACCCTAAAACCCTAAACTATCCTTAAACCTAAAACCTAAAACTAGAAACTCAACTCTAAAACCCTAAATCTTAAACCCTAATTTAACCTAAACCTTACACTAACCCTAAACCCTAAACCTTAAACCTGAATAAACCCTAACCCCTGAAGCCTGAACCCTAAACCATAAACCATTAACCCTAACCCTAAACCCTAACTGTCAACCCTAAACCATAATTCTTAATCATTCTAGTTTGGATTTCTTTCCCCAATATGTGAATCCATTTCATTAACCATCAATTCCATTTTATTTGGTCAATTTTTTCAAATTGATTAGCATCGACTATGAAATTCATCCTTCAATGGCTAAAATCCTTGAATTGGACATTACCAAGAAACACCCCAAAGAAATAGTTGGATCTAAAATTATGGTTACATGCAAAGAATTGAATTTAAAAAATTTCCATGTCTTTTGTTCTCTATAAAATCCACGTGCACGATAATTCTGAATGTTTCATTCTTCATCCTCACCTTAAAAAGAAAATCCCTATTAAGGAAACTTTTGTTCCTAACCCTAGGCTGACCACTATTAAATATATAAAAACTACTTTGGGAAAAAAAGATTATTTCAATGTTTCAAATAAGGCTAATTTACCTTTAACTTTTTTGGTGCAATTGAAGTCTTCTAATGTGAACAATAATAGCTTTTATAAACTTTTGAATGAGGATTTTTTTTCCCTCTGATTCAATCCTTGCATCCTTACTATCTTTGATATATAAAAATGAAGTTTTAATGGAGAACATAAATGAAGAATTTAATACTATGCATCATTCTAATTCAATGGTGAATATGGCTTTAATACCTTATGATAATCAGGTTGATAAACCTGATTCCATATTCCAAATTTAGGATGATTTAGCTTCTCAAAAAGATTTGCTTTTATCTAATAATTTGGTTAATGATGAGGAAGGTTTTGGTGTTCCCACTTGCCTTCTTAATAAATCAGTTTTCTTGTCCCTCCCTTATTATTCAGCACTCATTTATCTTTAATAAATTCTAGTGTCTTAGAAGAAAGAGAATTCACTTCTCATCAGGAGATTTCTCCTAAATCTATGATTAATGTTGCTAAATCTTTTTCGGATGATGATTTAAAGGGAAATGAAAATGGCTTCCAAACTTTATATATGAAAGAGAAAAAAAATGTTAAAAAATTTCTTCCCAAATTGCTAAGAAACACTAAAGGCGTCACCTCCTTCTCTTCTCTCAATTAACTTTTACCCCTTTCTTTTCTTTAAGTTTAATTTTTAATTTCAATGTTAGAGGATTGATACCCTCTCTATTCATAACCATAATATAAATATCTGTCATATCCATAATATTTGCTTACTTATTATTCTTGAGCCACTTATTCATGCTAATAAAATTAACCATGTTGCTAAAATGATCGATTTCAATAAAACTTCTAATGTTAGTAATAAGATTTGGTGTTTTTTGGAATAACTTTATAGACATTTCTATTCTTGATGATTTTCATCAAGTTGTCAATGCTCAAATCTCTTACGATGGTTATTGTGTTTTGGGCTCTTCTATTTATGCATCTTGTAATAGATCTGGTAGAAATCTTCTTTGGAATAACTTGACTAATTTTGCCACCTCTATCACTAAACCTTGGTTTGTTGGTGGTGAATTGAACACTATTTTGTTCTCTTCTGAATGAAGTGGTGGTTTCTCTCCAAATATTTATTCCATGGAAGAATTTTCCAAGATGATCCTTGATTGTAATTTTAATAATATTGGTTTTAAAGGTTCTAATTATACTTGGCAAAACTCTAGACTTTGGCAAAGGTTGGACTAGATTCTTTTTAATACTCATTGGATTACTCAATGGCCTATTACTTCTATAGATCATTTAAGCAAAACATTGTCTGATCATGCCCTTCTTTTGGTTTCTATTAAAAATAATTCTAATAGATTAAAGAATTTCTCTCCATTTACATTTTAGAACATGTGGATTCAGCATATTAATGTTGACCTCACTTTTAAAGTAAGTTCTCAACCTCCCCTTCTTAGACCTAGATCTTAGACACTTTCCTTAGTCATAAGACACTTCTAGTGATTAGGTGAACACTTAAACCTAGAGACTTAGAAAGGTTAATCATAGGATTAGGCTATGGATTAAGGAGACCTACTCTATAGCCTAAATTCACCTTCACCTTCTCAAACCAAATCAACAAATTCAATTTCAATTAATCAAATTCAAATCCAAATCAAATATGATTGAATCCAAAATTAATGAGAGAGAGAGAGAGAGAGATTAAACCATTTCTAAACATCAAACAAAATTTATTTAGAATTAAATCTAAATAAAAACTAAAAATAAATGTTATATATAATATATTAACCATTAAATCAAAATAATTAATTTATCAAATTATGAATCCATATTATCAACAATTATTAATCATAATTAAAATTATCTTATTTTATACACAACTTATAAATTTTCATTCAATTATTTACTAAAGTTATTAAAATTATGTAAAACTTTTAAAATCATTTTTTTAAGAAAATCATGTTTCACCAAATTTAAAAAAATGAGAAAAAGACAAAACTATTAAATGACCTACTCCTTGCTAATTTATGTGATCATGATAACACATAAAAAATTCAAAAAAAGAAATAAAAATGGGGAATGTGGGAGAAGTTGAGCATGTAGGACAAAGTTGGCATCTCTCTCTCTCTCTCTCTCTCTCTCTCTCTCTCTCTCTCTCTCTCTCCTAGTAGAAAACATGACACACTAAAAAAAATGAGGCCCCATCTTTGTTCTTATCTCCCTTGGGCAAGAGAAGCCAAAGCCCTCTCTTTCCTACTTCACTTAAGAGCAGCTCTCCCATCCCAACCAGCCCTAAGAAAATAAAAAATAAAAATCTCTCTGAGCACATCTCTTCCCTGGACGCAAAGCCAAAAGTGAACTCTCCCTCACATCCATCTCTTCCTCTCAACCAAGTGAAGCCCAAGCGACATCCACTCCTTCTTCCTCCCGGTAGGTGACCTCTCTTCCCTCACTTTCTCCAAAATTGAGACACACAGTAGCATGTAGCAAGTATCTGATTGAGACTTCCTTGATCCCAACTAGCCCCCATAAATCTGGCTACCTACAAAAAGAACATGAGACATCCCATGAATTTTCTATTGATCGATTGAACCATGCCACTCACATGGCCTAGCCACAAGTGAACTCCCCTCTATGCCTCCATCCTCTTTCATAAAGACCTCAACTTTCCAGCCCCAAGTGTCGGTCTCATTCTTCATCGCTTCTCCCATTGCATCGCTGCTCACAAAAGAGCCTCTTTGAAGGTCTTCGGTGGATGGTTCTCTGGATTCAATGTGAAGAAACAATCCCTACCTAAAATTGTCAAGGCCATTGATTTGGTCCTCCACGAGCCCTTCATTGAGGTCAGTTCGAAGAAGATCCAGAAGATCATAGATGACATGATTGCAATCATGTAAAAGGCCCCTAGTGTCAAACTCGATGCTCCATAGATTGGTATTCCTTTGAAATGAAATGAGTGAACATGGAATAGGTGCAAGTATTGATGCGTAGTATGTAATTTAATTGCCACGAAAGCCATCCTCAATGATCTATACAAAATTCCAAATCAAAGGCACTATTGGTAGCATCTGGAGGGTTCTTTAATGATCCATAGTGGTATGCTCAGCTTCTAGAGGCTTTTGAACCTACTGTTATCAATACCCTAAGACAACATATATATATATATATATATATATATATATATATATAATCTTTTGAAGAAATAAAGGAATACATTAGCTATGCTCCTAAGAGTGAAACTGATGCACAAGACCATCGACCTTTTGATCTGGTAATAATTAATCCAAAGCTTCAGAAGAAGGGAAGAAAAACTTGCTTTATTCTTTGAAAGATGTTTGAGCATTGATGGATTTAGAGCTATGGTACAGTGGCATCTATGAGTGAAGGTGACAGGTCATGATCATTTTGGTCAATCAATAAAAATTATTGCTTTTGGATGGATGGCTCGCATATTACAACATGAGTTTGATCATTAGAATGGGACTATATATGTGGATAAGATTGTTCTGAGAACATTCAAAAAAGTCAAGAATCTAGATTTTCCTCATCCAGGATGCCTAAAGCCAAGTGTCTATGAGAAAGTGAGGAGGAAGGAAACCATAGGAGAAAATAAAAAGAATGATAGCTGAAGAATCTACCCAATAAGCACCTCAATAGGGCTTTATTTCTTCCAAATGAAGCCACCTCTTGGTCAGAATCCATCGGACATTAGCTCTGATGAGGTATAATTCTAAAAAGCCTTAGGGATCTCATGTTTGATGTGTTGAATGTAAGCATCATTAGGATCCAACCTTTAGAGCGCACTTTACTTTTAATCCTTTCAATGAGAGTTTGAGACAAAAGTAAGACTATTCATTTTATGTGTTTGAAGTGAATAGTTTTGATTAGTGAATAGCTTAGTGATTTGATTGCACCTATCAAGCCATGATTAACTCATGTGCCATTTGATCTTTGATCAATGATCACGATTAATCAATATTTTATTTTTATTAAATTTAATCGATCTAAAAAAAAGTTAATCAATCTTTAGAATAAAAAAAGAAAGAAATAATATGTGATCAAATAAATTCCAAAAAAATGTACAAATTAAATTATCATAAAATTTAAGTAAATCTTTGAATAAAAAAAATTAACTAAACCAATAACATTATAAATATTATAATCAAATATAAAAATTTGTTTAAACACAATTTATTAATGTCAATTATAAAAATCAATTTAATCCCTAATTGTTATATATTGATCATAAAAGTCAAAAAGAAAATTTAGTTATGAGACATATCCTTAATTATAATTAATTATATTATTAATTGCAATTGACTAAGCTTTATTTAATTAGTTATTCATATAAAATATTAGAGCAAAATGATTAGGACTTCTTTCTTAGTTGTTTCCTATAATTTATTTCATTAAAAGATTGGACCTATGGAATATGATTGGGACCTCTTTCCCAACCCATTCCTTAAATCCATTTCATTTGGAGGATAATTAATCAATTTGTCAAATTAAGTAAGAGAAATTGATTAATTAAATTAATTAATTAAAATCAAAATTATAATCATATATCTTCATTAATTAATTCATGGATAGATCTTTAGGTGTTTAATAATAAAGAGAGTTAATGAAATTATGATTTACCCATATGTGTTGGAAAATCATAAAAGTAATTAATTAAGTTTCTTAATCTAATTAGTCAATAATGTGAGCTAATTGCATTAGGCCCTTTCATTTCTTAGGATCATTGTAAGTTATTTTACATGCATATCATGTTGGCTCATAATAATTTAATTAATTACTTTAAAGTAACATATGTTAGAGTTAATTAGTGGATTTAATGCATATTACAACCTAATTAATCCATACAATCCACTTAATTACATTTTATTAAACCAAATCAATTCACAAACATGGGAATGGGTTAGGATCAACAAACTTTCCTTCATTTCATTAAATCAAATCGAAACATAAAAGTTAAAAGTGACATAAGAAACTTTGATTTGCATGAAATTTTTTATTTGATATGATTGTCCTAGGAATTAATTTAATTGAATGAAATCATGTGTTTATGTTTAGTTATTCCTCTCCATTCATATTAAATGTTGCATGTCATTTGATTCATGCATTCATCTTTTGCAAAATTAACTAAATCAAATGGTTCCCTTTATGTCAAGCTTGCATGTGTTGATTTTATTTAATATAAGTGTGGCTATTATCACTATTAAACCAAAGTTATTTTCAAAAGTTTATAAGTCAACTACAACATTTGGAGTAATAATATTTATAAATATTTATAATCTTGCATGTGTCTATGGCTTAGAACATGTGATATGGAGTTCTCTTTCTTTAGTCTATATGAATTTACATAAAGTTTGAATGTTAACAAGTGTATAGTCCATTTGAAAAGGACACAACATTTGTTTGAATTCATTCCAATGTATTTCTATGTTAGAATTTACATAGAACTTTAGCTCAAATGTATAAATAATTCAATTAAAGAAATATAATTTTTGCATGATTTTCCATTCTTGTAGTCACTTGTACATTCATGTGTATTCAACAATAGTGGATATATCTAGTCTGGACATTCCGGGGATGCAAGGCTTTAAGTAGCCCCAAGGAGGTCTTTACCTCACTCCCCTAGTATAACAATGGTGAAGTATTTGCTTAAAACTTTTATACACTTGTATGTGCATTTAGCTAATGAATGAAAATCTTCTTTTCAACTTTAGCTCACATTTATAAATAATTCAATTGAAAGAAATACAACTTTTGCATGATTTTTAATTCTTGTAGTCACTTGTACATTCATGTGTATTCAAGAATAGTGGGTATATCTGGTTTGGACATTCCAGGGATACAAGGCTTTAAGTAGCCCCAATGAGATCTTTACCTCACTACCCCAGTTTAACAATGGTGAAGTATCCAAAACTTTTATACACTTGTATGTGCATTTAGCTAATGAATGAGCATCTCCTTTTCAAGTTTAGCTCACATGTATAAATAATTCAATTGAGATAAATACAAATTTTGCATGATTTTCCATTCTTGTAGTCACTTATACATTCATGTGTATTATTCAAGAATAGTGGGTATATCTATTACGGACATTCTGGATGCAAGGCTTTAAGTAGCCCCAATGAGGTCTTTACCTAGTTTAATAATGGCAAAGTATCCACTTAAAACTTATATACACTTGTATCTTTAGCTAATGAATAAAATCTCATTTTCAACTTTAGTTAACATGTATAAATAATTCAATTGAAATAAATACAACTTTTGCATGATTTCCCATTCTTGTAGACATTTGTACATTCATGTGTATTCAAGAATAATGGGTATATCTAATCAGGACATTTTAGGGATGCAAGGCTTTAAGTTGCCCTAATGAGGTCTTTATCTCATTCCCCTAGTTTAACAATGGAAAAGTATCTACTTAAAACTTTGATACACTTGTATATGCATTTAGCTAATGAATTAAAATCTCATTTTCTACAAATATACACATTTACATTCATCATCTAAGTGTGCTAAAAAATATTGTATGTGCAGGTATATTTAGGATTAATATCATATGCATGTTACATGTGATGGAGAGGAATGATTGAAGATATTCCATGTGATAGTAATTCAATTGAATTAATCCTATGATACCTTTCATATTAAATAAGATTATCAAAAGTGAGCCTAAACTTAGAATTAAGTTAAAATTTGTAATAAACCATTCACTAAAGAGAAGTAAATCAAATTAACATGCTTTAGAAAGTGGCTTAAGGTAGGGATGAAAGAGGGCAATCCTCTTTTCTTCTCTTTATAAAACTTAGTTGCTAAGTGTAATCAAATGAAACAAAAGAAAACAAAAATTAAAATTCTTAAATCAATTAAATAACTTCAAGTGAAACCAACCCTTCATGTTAAATTAAATCCTTCTAAACATAGAAAACTATAACTCTAATGCCTAGCAAGACATACCACACAAGCCATAACACACTCATTAGAATTAAGTCCCTACTTCTAGCTTTATGTTAGGGTGGTGCTTGGTGATGTATATTTTGTTTGTGATGTATTATTGTAGGCTATGTTAGGGTGTATGCCTCATAGATGGTAGGCCATGATTAACCTAATCAATTTTTTATAGAGGATTATATTTAAGGGGCCGATTAAAAATAAATATAAATGCTCTCTTTGCAGGTTGCTTAAGCCCCTAGGAATTATTCAAGTTAGGACAGGTGAGCTTGGTTACCCATGTGCAAGGTGCTAAGCCCAAATTTTATATCTCGCTTAGTATGTATGTTTAACTTACCTGTTTTTTGTGTAGTTAGATTTACTTTTCCTATTCTTAATGTACTTTTGCAATTAAATTAGGACTAGTGCTATGGGGATAAGGATGAGCATTGGCTAGAAGGCTTTGTCCATGTGATGTCTTTGAGTGGAGCAAATTAAATCAAAGAAAATATAAAGACATGAAGAATGAAGAATGAAGATTCATTCATTTATAAGTTGTAATTATTATTTTGTAATTTTGGGTTGTATAAGGGTAGAGCTTCTACCATCTTTTTTTTTTGGGGTGTATGGCGATACCCGCATCATCCATTCTTTCATGATAGTTATAAAATTGGTTGATGATTGTCAAGGATGTGTCCTAGAAATGACATGCTTTTCTTAGTTTCTTAGATGATTGATTTTTGAATGTGTGGTCTGGATGCAATTAGGCTCTTAGGAAAAAATAAATTTTTCACCCAACTATAACTCATAAATAAAGTTTTAAATAATTCATAACCTCACATAAATCCTAGGCATTAAATCAAAATAATTAAAATATTTAGCAATCCCTTAGTTGAATGTTGTATGTCCCACATCATTCATGTATATTGCTTTACTCTAACTAAGAGAGGGCTTCCAACCTTGCACGATAAAGGTAGGCTTGACTTTTGAGGGCCTCCTCTATGGTGGAAAACACCTCTTTCTTGCTGATTTAGCTAATAATCTAACTTCATCATGCATATAGGCATACAAAATTCCAAAACCTTTGTCAAAATGAAATGTCCAAAATCAAATAAAATTTGAAAAGATTTGCATTTGTAGATTAAGTCATTACTCATACCACTCATGCTCTAGTATCTTGGAGTGGGTTTAAGGACTTTTCTCTTTCTAAATTAATAATAGCTATCTTGCAAATGCATAAGACTTTTTACATGGTTTCAAAATCATAGAAGGAGTTAGTGGCGCCACTCTATTATAAGCCCACATGGTGGTTTTTCTCTCTTATGGAGGTGAACCTTATGCCCATTTTCTCTTAGGCGTAGGTCATGCTTTGGCTTATGCCAATGCTCTAGATAAAAAATTTATTTATTTCCTTCAAGCTACTAGCATAAATCCTCACCTCTTAATTTAACCTTGTGTTCTTGGATTATAAGTCAGCTTTATAATAAAATGTTAATTTCAATAAAATTAATCTCTTCAACTTTAACATATAAAGTCCAACCATAGGATAGATTAGAATGCTCACTAGTCTTTCTAATATCATGAGCATTTCCTACTCATTCCCTTTGGCTTCAATAATAAGTCTTCTCCTTGAACAATCCTATTTAATTTTCCAGTACAAACAATCTTTTGATAGTCTATCCTTGAAATCTTTGGAGACCTTAATTTCTACTTTAATCAATAGTATTATTAAGAAATTCCCATTCCTTAGGATGTAATTAACTATGGGGGCTTGCCTCCATAAGGAATTTAATGAACCCAACTTAAAAACCTACTTTTTTCCATGTAAAGTAGGGAAAAATCTCTAGTATATTGAATATCATACCTTAGGAGTCCTTATTAGGTGATTAGGTCCATTATAGGGTGATGATTTCTACCTTTCGAGATAGTGCATCATTCTTTAATGTCGTACCCAATCACTTCAATATGTACCCCCTAAAATCTTCATGGTGTCCTTCATCTCAAAAATAAACACCATAATTAATTATTTTTAATGTTATGGCTAACAATTGGAAAGCTCCTTCACATCCTGATAATTCAATTAGGGGGATTAATAGACTCTGGTTTAAACTGAAATGACATAAAGAAAATCTGGTTTGATGGAACAAGCATTATTTTTAAAATATTTTTGCTAATATGAAGGATATGGAAAATTTGGTTTATGATCTTGAAGTTTCTGTTATGATGAAACCTTCCAAGATTTTGGACTTGAAAGAGGCGAAGGATAAACTTATTAATTTTCAAAATATGAAAGAAACTTATTGGCATCAAAAAGCTTCTAGTAAACATATTGCAGATGGTGAAAAGAATACTAGGTATTTACATGCTTTAGTTAATAAAAAGAGAGCTTTAAATACTATTTAGAAAATTAAAAATGATAATGGATAATGGATTATGAATAATAATGATATTAAGGATTCAATTATTAATTATTTTAGAAATATGTTCCAAAAGAGTTGCTCTTATGATGTTATTTCTAAATCACACTTGATTCCTTCTATTATTACCAATGATGACAATGCTTTGCTTACTATTTTGCCTAATGAAGATGAAAATTTTAAAGTTCTTAATAGCATGAACATAGATTATGTTGTTGGACTGAGGGTTTCACTACTCAATTTTTCAATATTATTGTTTATTATTAAAAAATGATTTGATTGATGTGGTTGATTTCTTTAATGGTAATCCTTTTCTAGATATTTTCTAGTACTACAATTATTCTCGCATTCTTAAGAAAGATAACTGGACTATTGAGTGAGTTTAGACCTATTAGTCTTTGCACATTCTTCAATAAGGTAATTTCCAAAATTATTGCCAACAGGCTTAGTCCTCTTCTTCATGAGATTATCTTTCTCAACCAAACTAGTTTTGTTAGAGGTAAATATATTTTCTATAATATTTTACCTGCCTAATAATTAATTCATGATTTAGATGCTAAGACTAGAGGTGGAAACATTCTTTTCAAATTAGATATTACGAAGGCTTTTGATAATATCTCTTGGGATTTCTTTTCTGATATTTTGAATTTATTTAGGTTTTCTGATATAATTATTTTTCCTATTAAAAATTATATTAATAATGCATGGTTTTCTATTTTTCTTAATTGGGAAGCTTTGGGTTTCTTTCCTTCCTCCCATGGCTTAAGACAAGGGGATCCTTTATCTTCTACTACATTTATCATTGTTGTTGAATACTTATCTAGGAGCATTAATGATTTATTCTAAAATAATCCTAGTATCTATTACAGAACTCTTGGTGATTTTCATATTTCCCATTTAAGCTTTATGAATGATTTCATTATTTTTTGCAATGCTTCTATTCATCATATCAAGAATCTTAAAATTCTTTTAAATATATTTTGTAGAGAAAGTGGTCTTACTATCAATGATTACAAAACCTATTTTATTACTTCTTCCAGTATCTCCAATAATAAAATCAATCAAATCTTGCATATCACTAATTTTAAACATCAACATTTACCTTTTAAGTACTTTGGTGCTCCTCTTTTCGAAGGTCCAAAATGATCGCATCTTTTTGATGAGTTAATTCAAAAAAATTTAAATAAAATTTCTATTTGGGAATCTAATCTACTCTCATTTGGTGGTAGGCTCACTATTCTTAATAGCTCTCTCAATTCAATGCCTCTATATTTGATTCAAACTATTATTCATACTAATTCTACTCTTATCAAAAGTGATTGCTTTCTTAAAAAGTTTTTTTGGGGAACTAATAATTCTACTAAAAGAATGCATTGGACATCCTGCATAAATGTTGTGGTCGTTTGGGTGAAGGTGGTCTTGGTTGCAAACCTATTTGTGATGCTATTATTGCCTTCTCTCATAAGCTCTTGTGGAATTTTAGAAAGAATTATAGCCTTTGGGCTAATTTTAAGGTGTAAAAATACTGCCAATGTAAACACCCTCTTATCTGTGATTATAAATTTGGCGACTCTCTGATTTGGAAATGGCTTTACTCCATTAAATGGGTTGCTGAATCCTTAATATCTTAGGGTGTTCATTCGGGTTCATCTTTCTTTTGGCAAGAAGATTGGATTGGCAATGGATCCATTTACTCCCTTTTATCTACAAACTCTACTGCTACTATCAAAGTTAACTCTTTTGGCTTAATAATAATTGGAATGAAAACAAACTTAAAATTATATCTCTATTTCTCTTTTGATAACTTTAGAAATGCCCTATTTTTTTTTAACAAACCTGATCAAAATTTATTTAAGCTCCCTTACAATGGTGAATTCATTCTTAAAGAGGTTTGGAATTTTATGAGAGATAAGCAGAGCTCCTCTAATGTTTTCATTAAACTTCGAAACAATATTCATTCCCATTTCTTATTTGATTTTAGCTTGGAGGATTTTGAATAACTTTATTCTTGCAGATTTCTTGTTCTAAAATAAAGGGTTTTATTTACCTTCTAATTGATATTGTTTCTTTCATGTTGAAAATGTTAATCATGTTTTTCTCAATGTTGCCATGGCTTTCAAATTATGGATATGGTATGATGATTTATTTAACATTAACTATTTTCATGGTTTCCTTTCTTTATGTCAAATTCTTTTTTCTAAAAATTGTGAATGGTCATTTCAAAATCTTAATTGCTATTACTTTTATTTTGGTTCATTTGGATGGATAGAAATGATGCTAAATATCATGGTATTCCTATGAATCATAAAATGATCCTGGCTAGAACTAAAGTAATAATTCATGCTTTGTTTAATGCTAATTTAATTAGTAACATCCATTTTAGAAGTTACAAATTTGTGGATAAAAAATTAGGTCTCATTCTGCCTAATGCTTCTTTCAATAAGGCTATTAGAATTATCCATTGGATCAAACCAAATGAGAACTTTATTAAAATCAATACTGATGGTTTAGTTTCACCTAATAAATATGGTTGTGGTGGTATTATTAGAGATTCCAAAGATACTATCATTTGTGATTTTTCTTATCCCGTCAAAGTATGTTATGTTATTTATGCTCGTCTTATGGTTGTTAATAAAACTATTGATAGTTTTTTGAGCAAAGGCCTCTTTAATATTTGGATTGAAGTTGACGCTCTTCTTTTACTTAATATGCTCACTCCTAATAAAATGGGAAATATTGACTAATTTTATCTCCTTAATCACCGTAAAACCCTCCTCTCTTAAGTTTACTGCAAAATTTCTCATATTCATTATGAAGGTAACGCTTGTGCGGATTTCCTAGCCAATTTGGGTGATGAATTAGATGAGCTAACTATATTAGATAATTAAAACTTACCTAAGCCGTTGATAGGCTTGGTTAATCTAGATTGCTCTGGACTGCCTTACTTCATACTTTAACTTGTGGATTTTTTTGTTGGTCTTTGGCTATGGTGTTTTCTTTGAGCCTTTTTATTGATTACTACTTTTGTGCTTTCCCATATTGAAATTGCTCCTTGCTATTCTTCTTTAGGGTCTTGGGTAACCTCATTTTCTATGAGTGCTACCTTATTTGGTGGATGCTACTGTTTATTTAAACCCTCTGCCTGGTTGTCTTGGGTGGTGTTTGTTTGAAGGCTATTTTTAGTTTTCTCATTTCTATCTGAGTGTTGGGCTTTTTGGCGCTTTTCGCTTTTCTTTTTTGCTACTACCGATTGGTTGTTCCTCTCACTTGTGGCTTGAAGCTTGATGTTTTGTGGTTGTTACATTCTTATTTTCTCTTTGGTGGTGGTTGTTTGTTCTTTGGGGTCTAGAAGGGACCTTATTTGGCTCGGGTTAGGTTCCTTTCCACCCTGGTTTGCTGCTAGTGGGTTGGTGGTCCTCCAAGGCTTGCCTTTCCTTGGTTGTTTTCCTAGCTGGGTGATTACCACAATTATTTTTTGGTTGTTTTTGGTGGCCTCCAATTAGGTTGTGGCTATGACTGCCATCAATCTTTCCCTCTGAATGAGGTTAGCCTCATATCTAGGCTGGTTGCATCCTTATCTGAATTGGATATTTTGCTATGGTTTGGTTGTGGCCTTGTTATCTAAGTTGATTGGCTATGTTGGTTGGCTGGGTTGGTTGACTGGGTGGTTGTGTTGGCTGGTATTACCTTTTCCCTTGTAATGGTCTTCCTCTATTGGCTGCAGCTTCTTATCTTTTGCTTTTTCTTCTATTTGGGTGGCAGCTTAGCTGTGGGTCTATTTTCTCCTACCATAAATGTTGTTTGCTAGTGGGCTAGGCGGCTTTATTGGTTGTTTGCTTCTGTTTTGTTGCTAGTGAGCTCTTGTAGTTTTTTTATCTTGGTTTTTGGTTTGATGTCATTTCGGGTTGGCTGGTTGAAGGTTGTTTATTGGTTGTTGTTTCTCCTTGGGTGCTAGTGACATGGTTTGGTGTCTTGGATTTTATTTTGGCAGTGGATATTACCTCTTTTAGGTGTATTTTTCTCTCCTTGTTTATTAATTCCGGCCTCTTAGTTTGTGGTGGTGGTTTTGCTGTAACACTTGCTTTTCTTCGTGGTAGCTTTGTTGGATGCTCCTTTAGTCTTTTTTCTTATCTAACTTGGCGAAGGTACGACACACCCTTTTATCTTTTGCTTGTCTACTTAGGTTATCCTCTGCCTAGATTGGATTGGTGGCTGCTATTGGTGTTAGTTGTCCCCTATATTTGGGTATTGGTTTGTTGTTGCTTTGGGGACAATCTTAGGATGGTTCTTTGGCTTTGGGCCCATCTTTTCTGGACTATGTTGTTATCCCTGTTAATGGTGCTTGCTCTTTTTGGTATTTCTCCTCCCTTTTGGTGTTGGGTTTGGTGGTTTTCCTGCTGTCCCTAATGGATGGCTATTGATCTGCCTTACTGGGCTTGGTTATTTTGGTGGCTTTGTCATTGGATGTTCTGTTTGTTGGTTGGAAGACTTTGTAGCATTGTTGGATGATGATCTCTGGATGACTACCTATATGAGGTATGCTGGCTATGATGGCCTTGATGTTTTCCTCCGTTTCTTATTTTGGCTGGTAGCACTATATGTAATTATAACCCTTCTTTTGAAGTTTGGATACTTACATATAGTGTTGCTCCTTGAGATGATTATGACTAAACCTAAGCATTTTCTTTGCTTTGCTCTTTCTCTTTATGCCTACTTAATTGTACTCATATGGATCTTCTGTTGTTGCTGATTTGGTTTTTCTTTTGCTTCCCTTTATTTAATAATGTAATAGTTTGGGAACTCATCTCTTCAGGTTTTATTATAGCTCTTTGAGCATTAGTTTAGAGATTTATCCCCTTTATGGACTTTGTACTCCTTATTTGGTGGAAATAAAATTCCCCTAATTTTCCCAAAAAAAAAAAACCTAAACCAAAACCTTAAACCCTAAACCCTAAATTAAAACCTAAACACCAAAATAAAAATAAAAAAACCTTAAACCTTAAAACTAAATCTAAACACTAAACCTAAACCTAAACCCTAAAACCTAAATCATAAATAAAATAAAATAAAAATTAAAAACCTAAACACTACACCTAAAACCTAAACCCTAAACCCAAAACCCTAAACCCTAAAAGCCCTAAACCCTAAACCATAAACTCCCTAAACCCTAAACCCTAAAACCTTAAACCCTAAGACCTAAATCCTAAACCCTAAAACCCTAAAACCAAAACCCTAAATCCTAAACCTAGAACTTTAAACCCTAAACCCTAAACTCTAAACCCTAAACCCTAAACCCTAAACCCAAAAAACCTAAAACCTAAACCTAAACTAAATAAAACCTAAAAATAAAATAAATAAATAAACTAAACAAAATAAAATAAAATAAATAAAAAAATCACTAAAATAAAAAATCCAAACCGATCAAACCTAAAATAAAATAAAATAAAATAAATAAAATCTAAACTAAAAAAAAAAATACAAAACCTTTAACTAAATCCTAAAATAAATAAACCTAAAAAAATAAAATAAAATAAATAAATCTAAAAAATAAAATAAAAGAAACCTAAAATAAAAATAAAACCAAAACTTAAACCAAAAATAAAATAAACTTAAACCTAAAAATTAAATTAAATT
Organism: Cymbidium sinense; assembly: GCA_021442155.1. Taxonomy (NCBI): domain Eukaryota; kingdom Viridiplantae; phylum Streptophyta; class Magnoliopsida; order Asparagales; family Orchidaceae; genus Cymbidium; species Cymbidium sinense. The sequence goes on from CM038214.1 coordinate 197,687,411, forward strand.
AAATTAAATTATAACTAACCTAAAAAAATCCCTAAACCTAAACCAAAACCTAAACCTAAAATAAACTAAAATAAAACCTAAACTAAAATAAATAATCCTAAAACAAATAAACTAAACTAAATAAAATAAAAATAAAATTAAATAAACTATAAATAATCCTAAAAAAACTTAAACCTAAACCCTAAACCCTAACTAAAAACCCTAAACCCTAAACCTAAAAACTTAATAAACCTAAAACCCTAAACCTTAAACCCTAAACCAAAACCCTAAACCTAAAACTAAACCTATATAAACTAAACCTCCCTAAACCCTAAACCTAAACCTTCTAAACCCCTAAACCCAAACCCTAAACCTAATCCTAAACCCAAATCCTAAATGTAAATAAATAAAAAATCTAAACCTAATGGAACTTGAAGAAGAACATCACCCAAGGTACTAGAAGTTGAAGATCCACTTTTCTCCATGGAATTGTGTCACAAGAGACTGCTCTAGTTATCCGGTTGATTTACCTTTATGCTCATTTTTTATCTATGTTGTCGCCAGGTCTTAAAACTTGGTGTGTTACTTGGTTGATGAAATTGAAAAGAAGAATTATCAATATGAATTTGTTCTCATTAAAACCACACCCAAACCCTAATATAAAACCTAAACCTTAAACCTAAAACTGAAACGTTAAACCCTAAACCCTAAATAATAAAAAACCTAATCAGAAACCCTAAACCTTAAACCCTAAAACCCTGAAACTTAAACCCTAAACCCTAAACCCTAAATCATAAACCCTAAATCTTAATAATATTAAAAAATTAAAGTGAAGAAACCTCACCGAGCCCTCTCTAGCAATTTTACTTTCTTGCTCTCATTTTGGGTTTTGGACACTGATTCTTTGAGTGATTCTCACCGATCCTTCTCGATTCAATCTAGCTAATTTTGTGTCTTTCTTAGAGTGATGTCATGGCTTAGCATCTTCTTTAATGATTCTTGGGGAAAACTGAAGGTCCTATGGATCCTACTAAGGCATCATTTACCCATCACCGCTTGAAATCATTGAAAGACATTCTAAAAGGATGTCGTGGAGTCCCTAGAACTTATTTTGACTTCTTTTTGATGCATGCCTGTGGTTATGTGTTCTGATCTAGTTGTAGAAAATCTTGTTAAGCCGTTTGAATTCACCTTGGTTGGAAAGTTTATTCTTCGTAGGCATAATCTAGAAAACATTTGCTCTTTCTTTCATAGTCTGAAACTTTTACATGCTTTCATGATTGGTTTAATTGATCCTCGCCACATTTTGATTCAGTTGATAAATAATTTAGATTACTCTTGTGTTTTCTCTCATCATTCTTATTTTTTTTTCAATTACCAAATGAGGTTGTTGAAATGGTCTCTAATATTTGATATTAAAGAAGAATCCCCAATTATTCTGGTTTGGATTTCTCCCAAATATGCAAATTCATTTCAACAGTGAATTCCTTTACTGTGCCTTATTTGGTTGGCCATTGCATTGATCAAGCAAATTTACAAAATCTCAGCCTTCAATGGCTATAATCCTTCTTGAATTGGATATTACCAAGAAACACCCAAAATAAATCTAGTTGGGATCTAAAAATTATGGTTATATGCAAAGAATTGAATTTGAAAATTTCCCTGTCTTTTGTTCTCACTACAAAATTCATGGGCTTCATAATTCTAAATGTTTCATTCCTCAACCTCACCCAAAAAATAAAATCACTATTAAGGAAACTTCTATTCCAAACCCTAGGCCGACCATTGTTAAATATCAAAAAACTACTTTGGAAAAAAAAGGATTCTTTGAATGTTCCTAATAATGCTGATTTACCTTTTATTTCTTCTGAGCAATTGAAGGCTTCTAATGTGAACAATAATAGCTTTTCTAAACTTTTAAATGATTATTTTGTTTCCTCTAATTCGATCCTTGCAACCTAGATGGCTTTGATTGATGAAAATGAAGCTTTAATGGAGAACATAAATGAGGAATTTAATATACTGCATTATTCTAATTCAATGAAGAATCTGGCTTTAATACCTCATGATAATTAGGCTAATAAATTTGATTCCATATTTCAAATTCAGTATGATTTAACTTCTCAAAAAGATTTGCTTTTATCTAATAATTTGGCTAGTGATGAAGAAAGGTTTTGTGTTCCCACTTGCCTTTAATAAATCGCTTTTGCTCCCTTGCTATTCTCAAGCTCATTTATCTTTAATAAATTCCAGTGTCTTGGAAGAAGGAGAATTCACTTCTCATCAATAGATTTCTCCTAAATCTATGAATAATGTTGCTAAATTATTTTCGGATGATGATTCAAAGGGCAAAGAAAATGTCTTCGAAACTTTCTATTCGAAAAAGAAAAAAATGTTAAAATTTTTTTTTCAAATTTCCAAGAAACACTAGAACTGTTGCACCCTCCCTCTCTTCTCTCAAGTAACTTTTACTCCATATTTCAACACTATTTTGTTCTCTTCTAGATGAAGTGGTGGTTGCTCTCCTAATATTCATTCCATGGAAGAATTTACCAATATGATCTTTAATTGTAATTTGATTAATATTGGTTTTAAGGGTTCTAACTATAGTTGGCAAAACTCTAAACTTTGGCAAAGGTTGAACTGGATTCTATTTAATACTCATTGAATTACTCAATGGCCAATTACTTCTATCAATCATTTACGCTGAACCTTGTCTGATCATGCTCCTCTTTTAGTTTCTATTAAAGATAATTCTAATAGATTAAAAAGTTTCTCTCCTTTTAGATTTTAACATGTGGATTTATCATATTGAGTTTTTTAATGTTGTGGCTAATAGTTGGAAAGCTCATTTACATCCTGATAATTCTATTATGGGGATGAAAATACTTTGGTTTAAGCTTAAAATACTTAAACAAATTTTGGGTTGGTAGAACAAGCATTATTTTAAAAACCTTTTTCCTAATATCAAAGATATGGAAAAAATTACTTTGTGATCTTGAAGTCTCTGTAATACTTCTAAGATTGACTGAGGTAAAAGATAAGATTGTTAATTTTCAAAATATGAAAGAGACTTATTGATGGCAAAATGTTTCTAGCAAACACATTATAGATGGTGCATGAAAACTTGCTATTTCCATGCTTTAGTTAATAAAATGAGAGCCTTAAATAATATTCAAAAAATTAAAGATGACAACGGTGAATGGATTACAAACAATAATGATCTTAACAATTTAGTCATTAATTACTTTAGAAATATGCTTAATAAGAGTTTCTCTTTTGAAGCTATTTCTAATCACATTTAATTCCTTCTATTATTACCAATGATGATAATAATTTTCTTACTCTTATGCCTAATGAAGAAGAAATTTTTAAAGTTCTTAATAGCATGAACATATATTCTATTGCTAGTTTGGAGGGTTTCACTACCCAATTTTTCTAAAAATGTTGGTTTAATATTAAAAATTATCTGATTGAGGCTATGGTTAATTTTTTTAATGGAAATCTTTTTCCTAGATATTTTTCTAGCTCTTCTAATGCTCTCATATGTAAGAAAGATAACCTAGACTATTGGAGTGATTTTAGACTTATTAGTCTTTTCACGTTCTTCAATAAGCTGATTTCCAAAGTTCTTGCCAATAGGCTTAGTCTTTTACTTCATAATACTATCTCTCCTAACCAAATTGGTTTTGGTAGAGGTAGATCTATGTTTGAAAACATTTTACTTGCCCAAGAATTATTTCATGATTTAGATGCAAAGACTAGAGGTGGAAACATTCTTTTCAAATTAGATACTACCAAAGCTTTTGATAATATCTCTAGGATTTCCTATTTCATATTCTAAATTTATTTGGGTTTTTTGCTAAATTTATTTTTCTTATTAAAAATTATATTAATAATGTATGATTCTCTATTTTGCTTAATGGGGAAGCTTTGGGCTTCTTTCCTTCTTCCCATGGCATAAGATAAGGGGATCCCTCATCTCTTGCTTTATTTATTATTGCTTGTTGAGTACATATCTAGCATCGATGAGTTATTCTTAAATAATCTTAGTATGTACTACAAAACTTTTGGTGGTCTTCCTTTTTCCCACTTAAGCTTTGCACATGATTTTATTATTTTTTGCAATGCTTCTATTCATCATATCAAGAATATCAAGATTTTTTTAAATAAATTTGGTAGAGAAAGTGGTCTTTCTATCAATGATAACAAAAGCTATTTTATTACTTCTTCAAGTATCTCCAATAATAAAATTAATCAAATTTTATCTCTAATTTTAAACATCAACACTAACCTCATAAGTACTTGGGTGCTCCTCTTTTTAATGGTCCAAAATCATCCCTCTTTTTTGATGAGTTAATTCAAATAATTTGAAATAAAATTTTTGTTTGGGAATTCCATTTACTTTCCTTTGGTGGCAGGCTTACTATTCTTAAAAGCACTCTCAATTCAGTCCCTCTTTATTTGATTCAAACTATTATTCCCACAAATTCTACTCTTATCAAATTGATCGCATGCTTAATAAATGTTTTTGGAGGTCCAATAATTCTATTAAGAGAATGCATTGGACTTCCTAGCATAAATGTTATGGTCCTTTGGGTTAAGGTGGTCTTGGTTGCAAACCTATTCATGAAGCTATCACTGCCTTCTCTCATAAGCTCTGGTGGAATTCTAGAAAGAATGATAGCCTTTGGGCTAATTTTATGATGGAAAAATATTGCCAAGGTAAACACCCTCTTACCTGTGCTTATAAAGTTTGTGACTCTCTAGTTTGGAAAAGGCTTTGCTCCATTAAATGGGTTATTGAACCCTTAATATCTTGGGGTATTCATTCGGGTTCTTCTTTTGGCAAGACAATTGGATTGGCAATGTCCCTATCGACTCCCTTTTATCTACACACTCTACTGTTGATATCAAAGTTAACTCTTTTTGGCTTAATAACAATTAAAATAAAAACAAACTTGAGAATTACATTCCTTTTTTTTTTGGACAAGTTTTGCAACATCGCTATTTTTTCTAATAAATCGGATCAAATTCTTTTCAAGCTCTCTTACAATGGTGATTTTGTTCTTAAAGAGGTTTGGAATTTCATTAGAACACCTCTAATGTTTTCATTAAACTTTGGAACAATATCATTCCCATTTCTTATTCTATTTTAGCTTGGAAGATTTTGAATAACTTCATCTTTGTTGATTCCTTGCTCTAGCTTAAAGGGTTTTATTTACCTTCTAAGTGTTATTGTTGCTTTCATATTGAAAATGTTAATCATGTTTTTGTCAATGGTGTTATTGCTTCCAAACTTTGGATATGGCATGATGATTTATTTAACACTAACTATTTTCATGGCTCTCTTTCATTATATAAACTTCTTGAAGTTTGTTTCCATAAAATTGTGTAAGGTCATATCAAAGTTTTAATTACTATTGCCCATATTTGGTTCATTTGGATGGATAGAAATGATGCTAAATATCATGGTATCCCTATGAACCATAAAAGGATTCTTACTAGAACTAAAAAAAATTCATACTTTATTAAATGCATATTTTATTAGAAATCTTCACTTTAGAGGTTATAAATTTGTAGCTAAAAAATTAGGTATCACTTTGCATGATGATCCTTCCTACAAGAGTAATAGGATGATACATTGGATTAAGCCTAAAATTTTTTTCTTAAGATCAATACTGATGGTTCTGTTTCCCCAAAAAAATATGGTTGTGGTGGAATTCTTAAGGATTTTAAAAGTACTATCATTTGTGCTTTTGCCTACCCCCTCAAACCTTCTTCTGTTATTTATGTTGAGCTCATGGCTGTTAACAAAGCTATTGATATTTGTTTAAGCAAAGGCCTCTTTAATATTTGGATTGAAGTTGATGCTCTTCTTTTACTTTATATGCTCAATAATAATAAATATGGGGAATGCTGACTTAATTTATCTTCGTAATCAAACTAAAAAGCTTCTTTCTCAAGTTTGCTACAAAAATTTTCACACTCTTCGTGAAGGTAATGCTTGTGCTGATTTCTTGGCTAATTTCGGAGGGGAATTAAATGAGCTCACTTTATTTGATAACCATAGCTTACCTAAGCATATGTGTGGTCTAGTCAATCGGATAACTGTCTTACCTCATTTTAACCTTATGCTACTTTGTTGATCTTTTTTTCTATGGTGGTTTTTTTAATCAAACTATTTTTTGGTTGTTTATTTTGTGCTTCCCTCACCGGAAGTGGTTTTTTGAGTTTATTTCTATACTTAAACCCCTTCCTCTTAACCCCATTCTATACTTGACAAACCCTTTTTTGGGTCGTAGTGGTTATAATTGATTTCACTCTCATCTAAGACTGGTGGTTTTCTTTCTATGGTTCATGCTATGCTTCTTTTGTCACACAGCTAGTGATTTTTTGAGGGTCTCCTATTTGGTTGTGGTTGTGGCCATTTTTGGCCTACCCCTTTTATTAATGGATGTTGGGTTTGCCTCTAGTTTTGGTTGGCTATGGCCTTATTCGAATTGGATTTTTGGCTACTATGGTTAGCTCTACTAGTTGCTGTCATTTGTTTCTTCCATTTTTCTAGTTATTTTGGGTTGTTATTTTCTCATAGCTGTTGTTGGCCTCTTCTGGCTTGGCTTAGTTTTTGGTTTTTTTTGGTTAATGTTCTCCTTTCCTAGTTTTCCATGAGGGCATTTACTGGTTGGCTTTTTCCCTGCCTTATGGATTGGAGGTAGCTGTTCTATGGTTGTTGTCTTCCTATTTTCTCTTTTGTGATGATTGTCTACTCTTTGGGAATTGGAAAGGGTTTTGTTTGTCTCTGGCCTTGTTCCTTTCCTTATACTTTTGCTGCTTGTGGTTGGGTGGTCCTCCTTGGCCTTCGTCTAGCTGGGTGACTACCATTTTTGTTTCTTGGTTATTTTTGAGATCTCCAGGTGGGTTTTGGCTTTGTCTATTGTTGTTCTTTCCCTCCTTTTTGGGCTTTGTATTGGCTTTGTCTGCTAGTTGATTTTGTTGGCTGACTAGGCTAGATGGCTATTTTGGCTGGCTAGGTTGGTTGGTTGGGTGGATGTGTTGGCTTTGTTTGATGGTTGGTTTATATGCTTTTGGTTGGGTTCTCTAGTTGGGTTTTTGGTCTGCTCCTAGGTTAGTTATCCTCTCTTGGGTGCATCTGCTTTTCTTTTGTTTTTGTTCCTAGTTTGGGTGTCGTTTTTTTTGCTCGATTTCTCTTCTTTGCTCATCTGTTGGTGCTGGGTATTTTATGGCTATTTTGATGGTGGAGGATATGAGTTCTTGTGGTTTTGGTGATGTTTTAGGACTTGTTATCTAGGGTTAGCTGCTTGAGGGGTTTTTTGTGGCTGCTGTCTTGCCTTGCATGCTTGTGTTGTGGCTTGGTGTATTGGAATTTATGTTGGCTATTGGTATTGACTCCCTCTAGTTTATTTATCTCTCCTTATTTCTTGATATTTGCCTCTTGGTTGGTGGTTGTGGATTTGTTATTTTTTTGGCTGCCTTGGTGGTGATTTTGATGGTAATTTTTGGATACCCTCTTGGCCTCTCTATCCAATGGCTTTCCTATCTCTACTGCTACTTATCTCCTACTATTTTGCTATTTGGGTGGAGGTTTTGCTCTTTGATTTGGATTGCTAGTGCTTTGGAGATAGTTGTTGGTTGTTGTTTTGCCTTTGGGACTGTTTAGCTCGTTTGTGTTGTTCCCCATATTTATGCTAACTGCCCCTTTTCGTGTTTATCTTTCTATTGGTGGTGCCTTCGGTGGAGTTACTGCTTGGTTTATTTTAGCTTGGCCACTGATCCTATTTTTTTTTTTTTTAAGGAAACCCCATTATACGGGGGTATTTTATTGCCACAAAAAAAGGTTACAAGATCCTTAAAGAGGATAAACTCGAATCTTTGCTAAAGAGCTACAATCACTGAGTAAGTCCCTATCTAAGTACATCCAAAGCAAGAGAAAACATTAAAGCAATCAAAAGATACAATATGGCTAACATAATAATCGAAAGGAAGATTAAGGCCAATGCTCTAATGGTTGTAAGAGAGCTTGATAATATAGCAAACTGCAAGAGAACAAGGAGAATCACACCAGTGACACTAGAGAGGAGATTTGTAAAATAATACAAATAGAGATAAATGAAAACAATAAAGCAGAGCGATAATAGGGAAAGTTGATAAAGAATCTCAATCACACCAAATTGGGGAGATGCAAAATTGAGCATCCAAACTTCATTAGAAGGGTTACATCATGAGCTACTACCATACCAAAGGAGTGAAAATATCACGACCATCATAGCCAACAAACCCAGGAGAGGTAACACCAGGTTGTTGATATTCTTATGAACTTTATTACCTACAATCCTAAACACAATCATATCTAAAATAGAGTGGTAATTTGAAGAGCTAAATGGTAAGTTGTCTAATTCAAGAAAGATATCTAATATAGTCATCGACATGAGTATATAAACATGGGAATAAGTCATCTTAGCTAGAGCCTCATATCCAAGTGAAACCATATAAACCCACCACCAAAAAAAATAGCGGATGAGATAATTCTTTGCGATCTAATCAAGTCAATGATCTTATAGTTAACCTTCCCATCATAAGACATATAATTGAAACTTTGAGAAACAACTTTATGTCCATATGAGTAATTGAGAAAGACAATTATAAAGGAAGCGCATAATCAACACGAAAAGGCAACCAACCAAAACTAACCCAAGTAAGGACATTTAGAGCTACCTAGCAACATAAGGGTCAAAATTCAGATAATCCAAACAAGATAGCAGAGAACAAGACAATAAAAGGCGAACTTCCCATAACACCACTCTTTAATAACTCAAACCCCTGGACCGAGATAGAATAGAGACAATTAATGCAAATTAAGATTCAGATGAACAGCTGTAAAATATAAATAAAACCAAACATAAACAAGTAATGCAACAATGTAAAATAGAATGCAAACAAGATAGACAATGGATAACTAAAGCAAAAATAGCCAAAAGACAACAATGAAGCGACAACATTTGAGACGGAAGGACTACTGATTGGCCATAAAACCTCCCAATCAAAGTAGATATTAGGCCATAAAATAATATCTTGAAGGCATAACAAGAAATCTCCAAAAATCACCATCGAGAAAGCGAATTGTTTCTGAGCGAAGGACCCAAAATCTTGCGACCAACATAGAAGGAGCCAACAAGGGTGGCGGATAAACCAAAAATTTCAGACATGAAACAATCAAAACAACAAAACCATAGCATGTCATGCCTCCCATCCAATATAAGAGCAGATGTAGGTTTATCGAGAGAGGATGAAAACATGATAGATCATAATAGATGATAAGCAACTAAAGACCAAAAAGTTCAAAAAAGTCCACCAAGCAATCAACAACATCTACAAGGTAAACGCAACACAATCCTACCAATAAAGACACTAAGACCAGCTGGCCAAGAGGCCACCCAAAATTATATATAAGTAAATGGAAGGATAGATAATGAAGCACCCCAAAATTACATTGGAGAAATTAGATGATAGCAGGTGCTTAATCACCATAATCCAACACAAGGATAGTGACAATAATAACCAATAGATTGTCATTAATCCCATTATGCTTATAAGATAAACCATTGATGCCCTTCCAGAAACAAAAAAGGATATTTAAAAAAGGCATGTTCACAACATAACAAATGGAGAGAAGACCACAGGACAAACAATAATCCGGATGTTGGCATCTTAGATAAGGAAAAAAGAAAACCAAAATTAGTGAATACAAAATTACCCACAATCACAAATGATAATGATCCATTGAGAAAATCCAACTTCTGAAAAAAACAAAATCGAGGCAGAAGATTTGAAAATAAGGAACCAAATCACCTCAAAAAACTACCACATAAGGAACATTCATAACAATAACAATATCCCTATTAAATTCTTGGAGAAATACCCCATGCCAAAAATAATTAGAGTATACCAACCATAGTTTATGATCAAGTAGAGCATTGATAAGGCATAGTGATGCACAATAAGACTAAAAGGGATATTATAGCGTTAAGGCAAAGCCAAATAGCTAATCGGATAAACCAAATCCACAAACATCCAAAGTCTTAAGATGTAACATCAATATAGTACCACCTAGAAATAGCACTCCAATCAAGAAGGTACAAACCAATAATGATAGATTACAATATAAACAAAGACTATAGATATGATTCAAAATAACCAACCAAACTAAATAATTAAATCGAGAGTCACTCCCCTTAGAGCAACTATTGCAACATAAGTCACCATTAAGGGTAAGAAGGTCTAAAAATGAGAAAGCCCAAGAACATCGATAGCGAGGAAGAAAGAAAGCACACGACAAGATCCCACCAAAGAAACCTGATAAAATAATGATGAATGGGATCCAGTTCCAGAAAACAACATCGAGGATGATAAGTATCAAAAAACCAAATGTCCTCATCATGCACAAAAATAAAGTAAAATATAATTCCCGTAAAAGAAAAATGTCAAGGAGAGTTAGGACACAACGAAAACCAAAAAAAAGAAGAGAGATGAAGAGAGTTAGATTAGGTAAGGAAGCAAATTGTCCAAGTTAACACCACGGTATTTGGGTAATGTAAATTGATTAAAGAGGATAATACTATCTAATCTACTTTTAAGTTGCAAGGTCTGCACATCGTTACCTTCATGCTAAACATGAGTGATGGTAAAATTTTGTGAAGAGCCCTAGTTTGCTTGAGGAGGTAGTACAAACAAGCATTGCTCATATTGGTAGAAGTCAAAGGTCAATGTGAAGACCATCCACCTCTATCCAAATATTGAGCTCATTTTGAAGACAAATTTCTAGAGCTTTGTGGACAGCCATAAGCTCGGTGAAAAGCATCTTTGGAAATAAGGGGATAAGCAAATGCACATAGAACAATACCCTTAGAATCCCAAGATGCCTCCACAACCATTATGAGACGAGCCATCGGTATAAATTTTAATAATATGATCAAGAGGTTTTTCCAAAAACTATTCTATCATTTCGATAGTAAGGCCTGCGGAAGGTTGAGGCCCAGTTTATTAGCAAGATTTACCTTTAAAATTCTTGTGATGGATTAAATTGGCTTTAAATAAGTCACAAATTTTGTTTTTAGTTCTCAATAATCTCATGTGATTCATATGAATCCACAATGTTTAGCTTCATTTGGTCCATCCATATGAACTAAATAAGAGTAATGGCGTTATGATTTTAATATGACCTTTAATTGCATTGTCAAAGTAAACTTCAAGAAGTTGATATATAAAAGAACAATTAAAATTGATAGTGTTGAATAGATTGTCATACCAAATCCAAATTTTAGAGGCAATAGTCCCATTAACAAAACATGGTTAACATTCTCAATATAGAACAACATTGACATTTAGAGGTAAATAAAACCCTTTACAACAAAGAGTCAGAATAAAGTTTTTTAGGATGCAAGTAAGAGCAGTAAGAAGAGGGGATATTGCTATTCCAAATTTTGGAGAACACAATAGAAGAATCTCGATTGTCTTTAATGTGAATCACACATTTTAAGGTTGAAATCCCCATTATGAGATAACTTAAAGATAATGATCATGATTGTTTGGAGTGATAGGAATACTAGTAATCATATTTAAGAAAGTGGAAGGAATAGAATCTAATCTTTTCTTTCATGGTTTTGCTAGAAATTAACTCTAATATTGGAGGTGGAGTGAGTGTAGAGTAAGTCATCAATGGAGCTAGAACCACTCCAATTGTCTTGCCAAAAAAGAATTGCCGAGTTTATGCCCCAAAAAAAGGATTGATCCCATTTGTGAGAACAAAGTCTTCTCCACAGAGAATCGATTTAAAGGACAAATGAGAGGATGTTTACCCAATATTTAGAAGTCATGAAATTACCAAAGACTATTTTTGCTCCAAGTTCCACCAAAGTTTGTAGGAGAAGGCATGGATAACTTCTTTGATGGATTTACCCGGACCTCCCTCTTCAAGAGTACCACAACTATTAGACTAGGATGACCAGTGCATTCTTTTAGAGGATGTATTGGTTCCCCAGAAGAATTTGTTTAAGAGATGCTCAATTTTGTTTATGGTAGAGTAGCACAATGGTTTGAAGAAGGTATATGGGCATGGAATTTAGAGTGCTCTTGATCAAGGTAAAAAGAGAGTAAATGAAATTCCCAAACCGAAATTTTGTTAGAAATTTTTTGAATTAGATCATCAAAAGGTGTGATCTTTTATGGCCTTTGAGCTCCAAGGTAATTAGAGAGTTGATTTTGCATAAAATTAGTAATTCTGGATATTTGGTTAATTCTATTAGGAGAAATCTTAGTTGAAGAAATAAAATAGCATTTTCCTTCATTAAGAAAAAGACCACTAACTTTACCAAAATCATTTAGAAGGTTCTTGATGGTTTTAACATGTTGAATGGAATCGTTGCTGAAGATAATGAAATCATCAGCAAAGCTAAGATGAGAAATAGGGAAACCTCCATGAGTTTTAAAAGAAATATTAGGCTTATTAGCGAAAGATCATTAGGCTCCTTGTATTCAATAGCGATGATAAAGAGAAGGTGATAGTGGGTCATCTTGCCTCAAACAATGGCTAGAAGGAAAGAAACCTATGGACTCACCATTCATGATAACCGAAAACTAGACATTCGTGATACATCTTTTTATAATCTGGATAAAATAATCAGAAAAACCAAACAAATTCAGGATTTGAAAGAGAAAGTCCCATGAGAGATTATCAAAGGCTTTAGCGATGTCCAGTTTGAATAAGATGTTGCCTCCTCTAGAATTGATATCAATGTCATGAACCATTTCTTGGCGAGAAGAATATTATCCGATATTGTTCTGTTTAACAAAACCAGTTTGATTAGGGAGATGATTTTAGGAAGCAAAGGGCTAAGCCTATTATTATTTATTAATTTAGCAATGAGTTTTGAAAAAAGGTGCAAAGACTAATCGGTCTAAAATTAAGATTAGATTGTTAGTTTTGGGAATAAGGACAATAGAAGTGCTTGAAAAGTATTTGGGAATGGCCATCAAAAGAAATCAATAACATTAACTAAATCGATTTTAATAAATGGCCAAAAGTCTTTGAAAGAAATTGAGATAGCCATCAAATGACATGAGTCGTTCATGTTCTTAAGAGTATTACTAATCTCCTCTTAAGGACACATAGTGAGTAAATGATTATCCTCATTGATCATAGAAAATAAGATGGGTATTTGATAAAGTATCTAGCGGCTTAGAATTTAATAAAGTTTGGAAATGATGAATCTCCTTAATATCATTGTTATCGGTTATCCATTCACCATTAGAGTTCTTAATTTTCTTAATCGAGTTTAAGGCTTTTCCGTTTATTACAAATGGCATGAAAGTACACGGTGTTTTAAATCACCTTCCAATATGTTTTCTTGCGCTTTTGGCCAATAGGTTTCTTCCATGTTTTGATAATTAAGCAAGTTATTCTTGGCAATGTTCAACTCCTCAAGTTTACTAGGATCTGTTGAGCGATCTTCAAGAGAACAAACCTCTTGTTCCATTGCTTTAAGATTTGTTAAAAGATTTTAAAATGTGTTTGTTCCACCAATTAAGATTTTGTTTAAGTCTTTTGAGCTTAAGCCATAAGTCATACCTTGAAACAATTATCGGGAAAATAGGGGCCATCCAATTAGTGATAGCGACATTGGTGAAGTCACTATGTTGGGTCCACATGTTTTGAAATCAAAAGAGTGAAGCGGGTTTGGGGGATTATTGAAGGAAATCAAGAGAGGAGCATGGTCAAACAAAGTTCTTCTCAAATGCTCAGCTGGTAGAAGACCATTGATTGATCCAAAGAGAATTAAAGAGGGCCTATGAAAGCGTGCCAAAGCCTAGAGTTGTGCCACGTGAAGTTAGACCCAGTGAAACCAATGTCGGTGCAATCAATTATCATATTTGAAGTCCTCCATGGAATGAAGGTTAGGAGAACATCCTCCCCTTCTTTCGAACTAGCTATGATAGTATTGAAATCACCTCCAACCAACCAGAAGGTTAAAGAGAAGCGAAGGTGTGTAAGTGATTCCAAATGATGTTCCTACCACTCTATTACAAGAGGCATAGATAAAAGAGCCAAAAGCGATAAGTCACCTAAGGAGATTTTGACATTAACCAATTGGTCAAGATTATCAATGATGGAAATGGTGATGGGGTTGTGCCAAAAGCACCAAATTTTATTATTAAGATTGAAGAGAAATTATGAAAGCTAAGGGATCTAGCGACAAAAGCAATCTTAGAGGAATTATTGAAAGGTTCAATAAGAACAAGTAACTTGATATTATGAACACGACAAGACTCTAACGATTTGAGACGGGAAAGAGACCCACAACCCGGATATTCCAAATAAGAAAATTAATCATAAGGGGACAACCAAAAGGGAAAAGTAAAAAAAAGAGAAAGGAAAGAGAGGAGAGAAATGATGGCACATTACTTGTTTGGGGTGGAAGAAGAACGAGTGATTCTAGAGAGGTTATTATTAGAAAATTTTGCTTTGAAGGGTTTTTGTTTTAACAATTTGAAAGGGTCTCTCAGAATCCAAATTATCTCCATCAGAAAGAGATTGATTTATGGGTTCAATAGTAGAAGAATCTATCAATGATTTAGAAGAGGGATTTCACCTTTTAATATCGGATAAGTGAGAAATTGGGATCAATTGGATATCACTCTGAAGGGAAATAGATGTGGAAGTTTTGGCACCATTAAGTAATACAAATTTCAGTATGTTACGAAGCCATAGGGTCATCATTATTAATTTGGTCTATTATATGATTCCCATTCAAATTGTTTAATTGGGTGTCCAATATGAGGCTACCATTCAGATTTTTAGTAGGATTTAAATGAAGCAAAGAGCTATCATGGGAAACTGGATTATTACAAGCAGGGGTGAAGTTAGGTAAATTGCCATTGGTAACATCACACCCCTCATTGGTTGTTTTAGTACTAAGGTCAGATTGTTTGCCACTAGATAGATCAAGGAGGTGTAGGTAGGAGAGGTTCTTTTGGGTATCTTTAGGCGTATGCTAGAGTATTGGTTTTCCAATTCCATTAATGGTAGTCATATTCTGTGGTAAATTTTTCCTGAGATTAGGATGAAGCACAAAGCAATCTGAGTGGTCGTGTCCGTGAATCTTGCAGTGAGTGCAGAAAATAGGAAAATTTTCAAATTCGACTTTTTGACTTTATCCAAATTTTTTAGAGCTAATCCAAACCTCTTTAGGATATTTCTTTGTGATGTCTATCTCAATGAGAATACGAGTGACAGATGGCCTAGATCTATTGGCCGTTGCTTGGTCTATTTGGAGAGGTCTACCAAAAAGGCCGCCAACAGCAAACAAAACTTGATGAGTGACATAATGTATTCGCATGTTAGGAAAAGCAAGCCAAAGAGGGACAATGGGAGATTCTTCTTTGACATCAAATAGGGGCGACCATTTTTGCATTTGACAATTATGCACAAAATAAGAACAACGAGCGAAAACCCGTGAGTAATCTAAATCATTAGAAAGTTGAATAAGAATGTGACGGGGATCGATCAGATAGAAAGAACCCATTAATTTCAAACTATGAAAGAAAGTGCAAATGTTATCAAGAGTTGGGCATCTAAGGGAGAATTTACCCACCAAAGCGAACTCAAAAGGCTTAGCAAGTTTCTCAACATCCGATCAACACATTCCGCAATCCGATAAGAAGTCAAAATGAGATTTAAGCATTCGAGCTAGGGATCTTACCGATAAAGCATCTTTGAATGATTTAATAGCCTACATTAGCAGTGCAATGAATCTAGAAAACCAGAGTCGAGAGAGCAAAGTGGGTCTTGTCGGCTGACGGGCGAGGATTCCAGAGACCGAGCCTCCGCCATTGCTCTAATCCAAGGCGTCACATCTGAGGAGCTCGAGCGTCTTTCGGAGAAGCCTTGAGAAGTGCCCAAATACTCGAAGCGGCCAATCCAGGGGAATGCAAAGTTACCAAAATGCTTGAGAGAACCTTTTAGGGTTTTGTTGGATGGAGATTATATTTTCAAATAAAATCATTTGGCCACTGATCCTGTTGTAACTTCTGGGATGTTGGCTTTAAGTGATTAGTTTATTGTGGATTTTGGTTGGTGGGTTGGGTTTGTTCAGCTAGTGACTATTTTTCTATTTATTTGGTGCGAGGCGGATCACTATGGACTATTTTGCCTTGGATGGTTGCTTATATCAAGTATATTGGCTATGATGGCCTTGATGATTCCTCATCTTCTCTCTAGTTGGTAGCATGCATATGATTGTAACCCTTCTCATGAAGTTCAGATGCTCATTTGTAATATTGCCCTTGAGATGATCTTAATTGAGCCTGAGCCTTCTCTTTCACAGCTCTTCCTAAATTGTCTACTTTATCTTTTTCTCTTGAGTTATGACCATTACCTTTATAGTATTTTATAGATTTCTTTTGCAGGTTGGAACTTCATAGATGGAATGATCTTTACTCAGTCAACTCAATCTTGTTGATGTGGATCTTGCTTATCTTGACTTCTCAAAAGGATCATGGTTTCTTTAATCTTTTATTACTTTAATGAGTTATATTAGTCTTATTTTGGGTCTTTTCTCAGTTGCTTTTAAGCTATTGTAATTGCTCTATAATTTTTATCGTTGTACTTAGATGGGGGTTTAGCTCTTTAGGTTTCTTATAGCTCTATGAGCAGTAGAACTTTGTGCTTTACTCCTTTTAAGGACATTATATCCTTTATTTTTATGGTAATAAAATTCAAACTTTCCCTAAAAAATCCCTAAACACTAAATGCCAAACCCTGAACCCTAAACCCTAAACTCTAAACCCTAAATCATAAAAGCTAAAACATAAACCTAAATAAAATAAAACCTAAAAATAAATAAATAAAATACCTAAACCAAAATAAAATAAAATAAAATAAAAACCTAAACTAAAACTGAAACCGAAACAGAAAATAAAATTAAAAAAATAAAAATTATAATAAAATAAAATAAATAAAAACCTAAACTAAACTAAACAAATAAAAAACCTAAATAAAATAAAAACTAAACCTAAACTAAAAATAGAATAAACCTAAAATAAAATGAAATAAAATATAAACCTAAAAAAATATAAAATAAAATAAAATAAATAAAAAATAAAACCTAAACCCTAAACAAAAAAAAACTAAACCTAAAATAAAAAATAAAATAAACCTAAACCAAAACTAACATAAATAAAACCTAAACCTAACTAAAATATACTAAATCAAACCTAAATAAAACTAAAATATAAAATAAACCTAAAATAAAACCTAAAACCTAAACCTAAAAGAACCTAAACCTAAACCTAAAAATAAAAAATAAAACCTAAGCCTAAAATTAAAAATGAAATAAAACTAAGATAAAAATAAACCTAAAACCAAAAAAAACTAAAATAACTAAAATAAATAAACACGAGAAGAAAAACTATACTAAATAAAAATAAAATAAATCTAAATAAAATTTAAAATAAAATAAACTAAATTAAATAATAATGACTAAATAAACAAAATAAACAAAATAAACCTATGGTTTGCATGATTAAAACCCAAACCTAAAAAAACCCTAAACCCTAAACCCAGGCTAAACCTTGCCCACCCTAAAACCCAACCTAGCCCAGGCCAAACCTAAACCCTAAACCACCCTGGGCCAATCCTGACCCCAAACCCTAAACCTTCCCAAAACCTAAAACCTAAACTAAATAAGACCTAAAACAAGATAAATAAACTTAAACCTAAATAAGATAAAATAAACAAAATAATAACCTAAACTAAAACCTAAACTCAAACCTGACCTAAACCTAAACTTAAACTTAAACCTAAAATAAGATAAAGATACAATAGAATAAATAAATCATAATTTAAAAAAAACTATAAAACCCTAAACTAAACTCTCCTTAAACCCTAAACCCTAAACCTAAAACCCTAAACCCAAAACACTAAACCAAAACTTTAAGCTAAAATAATGTAAAATAAAAACAAAATAATAACCTAAGCCTAAAAAATATACCTAAAAATAAATAATAAATAAAACCTAAACCTTAAACTAAAAAAAACCTAAATCTAAAATAAACAAGAAAATAAACCTAAACCAAAAAATAAATAAACTAAATAGATAAATAAAAAACCTAAAAATAAACTAAACCTAAACCTAAACCATAAAATAAATTAAAATAAACTAAAATAATAAACCTAAACTAAAATAAAACCTTAAAATAAACCTAAATAAATATAAAAACCTAAACCTAAAATTAAAAATAAAATAAAATAAAACTAAGGTAAAATAAACATAAACCTAAACTTAAACATAAAAATTAAACTAAAATAAAAAAGTTAAACTAAAATAAATAAACATAAAATAAATAAACTAAACTAAATAAAAGTAAAAAATAAACTTAAATAAAAATAAAAAATAAAATAAACTAAAATAAATAAAAAATAAACTAAATAGTCCAAAACATACTAGTTTACTTAATTTTTTAAAAAAAAACCTAAACCTAAAATAAAATAAAAAAACTATAGTTAAACCTTAAATCCTAAATGCAAAACCATAAAATAAAAAAACCAAATCTAAACTAACCTAAACCCTTAACCTAAACCCCAGCCAAACCCTAAACAGACCCCTACAAAAAAACCTATACCATAAACCCTACAACCCTAAACACTAAACCATAAACCCTCAAAAACATAAACCCTAAAGCCAAAATACTAAACCCTAAACCCTAAACTATAAACTTATTTTCACTTTTTGGCCTGAGCTAGGTTATGTATTTTACCTCTAGTTTTTGGGTTGGCATGGTTATTTTGGTTCATCTTTCCAGACATGGGTTGGCTATTTTTGCTTGGTGGCTACTATCTTCTCTGCCTTGTTACTCTAGTTGCTTGTACTAGGTGTGTTGTTTGTAGCACATTTTACATTATTATTATGCTTCCTGTCAGGGTAGTTTTTGTTTCTAGTGAAGTTTGGTTTTTTTGGCAAGTCTTAGTTAGCATCTGTTGTTTCCTTTCTACGGTTCTCAAGCTTATTTTGGACCTCTATTGTATTGTGCTTTGTTGGTTTTCTGCTTTTCCTTGGCTGCTGGGGATGCTTCCTTTGTTGGTTACTTATTATAGGACAATCTCTAAGGGTTGCCTTATGGCTGATTTATGTAGCTGGTTTGGTTGGAGGACTTGTAGTTGTCCTTGGAATCTTGGTAGGTTGATTTTATTCCTTGTTGGTGTTTTCCTTATTCTTGGAAAGTTTGTTGGAGCCTTTAGCTTTGCTGGCTAAAACTTTGTTGATCCTTTTAGATTGGACATTTTGGTTTTTGGTGATTGGTGGCTACCTTTGGCCCCCTTTTGTATGACTATATTATCTTCTGTTGATTTGTACTAGAAGCAGCTTATGTTTCCTTCAGTTAATGGTTTCATTTTTGACTTGTTTAGTCATTTGTGGTAGCTCACCCTAGTTTGGTTTTGGCTTGGTGGGACTTTGGGGTCTATCTTGTTTGGTTGGTTGTTTCTCTAATTAAGTTTGTGCTAACTGTTAGTTTTCCCTTGTTTGGAGCTTGGATGGGTATTTGGATAATGGCAGTTGGTGTTCTTTAACTTCTACTCTTGTGATTGTCTACTTATTTGTTTGGTGGTTTGGCTACTAGTTCTTTGTTTCCCTTTGTTAAATGGTGATGAACTTATAATTATGTTGATGTTGTATCTGTTTAATGACTTTGATGTTACTCATCTTCAGTTTGCTGTATATACATTGAAACCCTTCTTTATGAAGTTTTGAGCTTTTATTTTATTTCTATATCCTTTTGGCTATGACTTTTCCATTGTATGGTGAAGATTTCTTATAGGTTCAGAATTTATTCGGATGCTTTATCTTTACTTTCTCAAAGATATCATGAACTATTGGCTCATTCTTTTATTATTTTAATTTGTTTTAGTCTTACTCTATGTATTTTTCTCTTATGATTTTTAGCTGTTGTATTTGCTCTTTTATTTTGTTTTCTTTTTCTAATGTACTTAGATGGGAGTTTAGCTCTTTAGGTTTCTTGTAGTTCTGAGAGGAGTAGAATTATAGAACTTTACCCCTTTTAAGTATATTGTATCTTTTCCTTCTATGGTAATAAAATTATAACCAACCCCCCCCCCAAAAAACCCTATACTCTAAATCATAAACCCTAAAACCCTAAATCCTAAACCCAAACCCTAAAACCTAAACCCTAAACCCTAAACCTTAAAAATCCTAAACTCTAAACCCTAAACCCTAAACCCTAAAAACCTTAAACCATAAAGCAGAAACCCTAAACCCTAACCGTAAACCTTAAACCCTAAACCCTAAATCTTGAACCCCAAACCATAAACCTAAACCTAAAGTAACAAAATAAATTTAAAATAAACCTAAACCCTAAAACCTAGTAAACTTAAACCCTAAGAATGGGTAGAAGCTTGACAATAGGAACATCACCGTCAACAAGGCTAAGTCTAGATCTGGTGGTGTAGGCGAAGGCAGGGGTGGCTGTTATTGTAGTGGTGGTGGGGGATCTGGAGGTGCTAGTGGATTTGGAGGTGGTGGTCAGGGCAGTGGTGGTTATGGTGGCGGGAGGACCAACGGAGGTTGCAGCCGTGGTGGAGGTAGAGGGTGAGATTAGGGATATGATGGTGGATCCTGCTACTCGAGAGGCCGGGTGGTTCTGATGGGAACTGGAGAAATTCAAGAACGGCTGATCTGATCTGCTGCTTATGGGACTATCATTATAATAGAGACAGTTCATGCAATCTAGGGTTTTTGATTTACTCTATGCATGCACAATTTTGATCTATGTAGTCTCTAGTGTCATACAAAACCTAGCGTGTTACTTGGTTGATGTAATCGAAAAGAAGAAATGTTGAATTTGAATTTGTTCTATGTTCCAAAAAAAAGAACCAAATACCTTAAACCCTAAGCTAAAACCTAAACCTTAAATGAAAAAATTAAACCCTAAACCCTAAAAACCCTAAACCCCTCTAAAACAAACCACAAACCCCACCTAAACCCTAAACCTAAACTCTAAACCCTAAATCATAACTTAAACCCAAACCTCCACAATCCATAAACCCTAAACTAATCCCTAAACCCTAAACCTCAACCCCAAACCCCAAACCCAAATCCCACAAACCCTAAACTCCCCTAAACCCTAAACCAAAGGTAAAACCTAAACCTAAACTAAATATATCCTAAAATAAAATAAATAAACAAACCTAAACCAAAATAAAAATAAAACCTCAACTAAAATGTAAAATAAACCTAAACCTAAACTTAAAATAAAATTAAATAAAAAAAATAAAACTAAAAAGCTAATTAGATAAATAAAAGCCTAAACTAAACTAAAAATAAAACAAATTAAAAAAACTAAACCTAAAATAAAATAAAATGAAATAAAAACTAAATAAAAAACATAAACCTAAAAAAAAATAACCAAAATATATGTAATAATATAACCCAAACTAAAAGCTGACCTAAAATAAATATGAAATAAACCTAAACTTAAACTAAAATAAACTAAGCTAAAATAAATAAAACCTAAACCTAAACCTTAAACTAAACTAAATAAATTAAAATAAACTAAAAATAAACCTAAACCTAAACTAAAAGTAAAATCTTAAAATAAACCTAAAAAACTAAAACCTAAACCTAGATAAAATAAAAAAAACCTAAACCTAAATAAAAATAAAATAAACTTACAAAAAAAATAAAATAAAACTAAACTAAAATAAACTAACCTAAACCTAAAAATAAACTAAAATTAAAACCTAAACTAAAATAAATAAAAAAATAAATAAACAAAACTAGATAAAATAAAATAAACCTAAATAAAGAAAAAATAAAATAAATAAAAAAAAAAATAAAAAAAATTAAAAAAAAATTAAATAAACCTCATGGGTTTACCAAATTCAAAAAAAATTTAAAAAAAAACAAAATAATAAAATAAAATAAATAAAATAAACCCAAACCCTAAACCCTATTAACCCTAAATACAAACTCTAAAACCCTAAACCCTAAACCCTAAACCCAAATCCCAAAACCCTAAAACCTACAACCCTAAAACTTTAAACCCTAACCCCAACCTTAGGCTAAACCCTAAAAAAAAAACCAAAACAACCTAAAACAAAATAAAACCTAAAATAAAAAAATAAATAAATAAACCTATATAAAAAAAAATAAAATAAAATAAAAAACTAAACTAAAACCTAAACCTTAACCTAAACCAAAACCTAAAAGTAAAATAAAATAAAAACTAAAAACTAAACTAAAATAAAATAAATAAAAACTGGATGAAATTAAAAATAAAATAAACCTAAAAATAAAAAACCTAAATAAAATAAAATAAAACATAAAATAAAATAAAATAAACATTAAATAAAATAAAATAAAACTAAATAAAACCTAAAACTAAAATAAATAAAAATAAAACCTAAACACTAAACTAAAAAGTAACTTAAACTTAAAATAAACAAAATAAAATAAACCTAAACCTAAACTAAAATAAAATAAACTAAAATAAATAAAACTTAAATTTAAACCTATAATAAAGTAAACCTAAACCCTAAACTAAATAATATTAAATAAACTAAAATAAACCTAAACCTAATCTAAAAATAAAACCTAAAAATAAACCTAAAATAAAATATGTAAAACCTAAGCAAAAAAAAATAAATTAAAACCAAAACTAAACCTAAAAAATAAAAAATAAAACATAAACCTAAAAAAAATAAATAAAATAAAACTAAACTAAAAGTAAACATTGACCTAAACCTAAACCTAAAAATAAATTTAAATAAAAAACCTAAACTAAAATAAATAAACTAAACTAAATAAAATTAAAAAATAAACCTAAATTAAAATAAAAAATAAAATAAACTAAAATAAATAAAAAATAAACTAAATAAACTAAGTAAACCTAAACATACCAATTTACTTAATTTTTTAAAAAACTTTAAACCTAAATTAAACCATAAACCCTAAACCCTAATCCCTAAAACAAAAACCATAATAAAACACCTTAAAATACCCCAAACACTAAACTCATACTAACAGACCCTAAACCCCATACGAAACCCTAAACTAAAAACCCAAAACCTTACAACCCTAAATCCTAAACCCTAAACCCTAAACCCTAAACCCTAAAGCTTAAACACTTAGCCCTAAACTCTAAACCCTAAGACTAAACCCTAAACCCAAAACTTATTATCACTTTTTGGCCTAAGTTGGGTTATTTTTTTGACCTCTAGATTTTGGGATGGCCTGGTGGTTGCTACCTTATGGTTCTTGTCTTTCCAGCCTGGGTTGGCTATGTTCTTTTGGCTTTGTGGCTATTGTCTTCTCTACTTTGTTACTCTAGTTGCTAGTGGATGAGATGTTTCTGCTCTATCTTTATTCTATTTTTGGTTTATTGGCTCTCATCTTGAACTCAAATTACTTTTTCCTGGTTGATGGTTTCATTTCTGAGCTATTTAGTCATTTGTGGTTGCTCACCCTCGTTTGGCTTGGTGACTGCCACTTTTTGGCACTTTGGGTTGAGGGCTCCTATCTGGGTTTGGTTGGTTATTTCTCTATTAATTGGCATTGGCCAGGTGCTTGCTAATGGATGGTACTGGTTTCCCTTGGTTTGGAGCTTTGATGGGTATTTGGATAATGGTTATTGTTGGTGTTCTGACTTTATTTTAGCCTATCTCTCTATGTTGTTATGATTAGTCTGTTGTAGTTTTTTTTGGTGGTTTGGCTTCTATATGGTTGTTGGCCTATTGCTCTTTGTTTAATGGTTTAGGATCTAGAACTATATGGACTATTGGCCTTGGATGTTTGCTTGTATCAGATATGCTGGCTATCATGGCTTTGATGTTACTCACCTCTTCTCTCTGGTTGGTAGCATTACATATGATTGTAGCCCTTCTTTATGAAGTTTGGATGCTCATATGTATTGTTGCCTCTTGGGATGTTCATAAATGAGCTTGAGCATCACAACTCTCTCATTTTCCTCACTTTATCCTTATCCTTTTTAGCTATGAATTTTTTGTTTGTAGTGTTTTACATATTTCATTTATAGGTTGGAACTTTACATAGGGAATGGTCATTACTCAGTCAACCTAAGTGTTGTTACTATGGATCTTGTTTATCTCGCTTTCTCAAAGAAATCATTACTCTCGACTCATCCTTTTATTATTTTTAGGATTTGTTTTAGTCTTACTCTATGTCTTTTTCTCTTATGCTTTTTAGCTATTCTATTTGCTCTTTTGTTTTCTTTTCTTTTTCTCATGTACTTAAATGGGAATTTAGCTCTTTGGGTTTCTTATAGCTCTGAGAGTAGTAGAATTTTAGAGCTTTACCATTTTAAGGACATTATATCTTTTCCTTTTATGGTAATAAAATTATATCTTTCAAAAAAAAATCCTAAACCTTAAACCTTAAACCCTTAGCCCTAAACCCTAACCCTAAACCATAAACCCTAATCCCAAACCCTAAATGTAAACCTAAAGTAACTAAAAAATGTACCTAAAACCTATGACCTAATAAACCAAAACCTAAATGTAAACTCTAAGAATGAGCAAAGCCTTGACGAAAGGAACATCACCATCTACCAGGCTCAATCTAGATCTAGCAATGGAAGTGAAGGCGGAGGCGGCGCTTATCACAGTGGTGGTGGGGGATATGGAAGTGCTGTTGGATATGAAGGTGGTGGTCAGAGCAGTGGTGGTTATTGAGGCGAGAGGAGCGATGGAGGTTACAGCCTTGGTTGTGGCAAAGTGAGAGATCAGGGATATGATGGTGGATCCCACTACTCAAGAGGATGGGGTGGTTTTGATGGGACCTAGAGAAATTGAAGAATGATCGATCCAATCTGCATGTGGAACTATATATTTATAGTAGAGATGGTTCTAGTTGTCTAGGGTTTCTGATTTGCTCTATGCATGCTCATTTTTATCGATGTTGTCACTTGTGTCTTAGAAAACTTGGTGTGATACTTGGTTGATGAAATCAAAAAGAAGAAATGATGAATCTAAATTTGTTCTCTATTAAAAAAAACTAAAACCCAAAATGCAAAACTAAAACTTGAACCCTAAACCTAAAACCAAAACCGTAAACCCTAAACTCTCACACCTAAAACCCTAAACCCTAAACATAAACCCTAAATCCTAACCCTAAACAAATAAAAAATAAACCTAAATAAATATAAATAAAATAAAATAAAATAACATAAATAAAAAATAAACTAAATAAAATTAAGCCTACCAGTTTATTTAATTTGAAAAGCGAAACCTAAAATAAAACCTAGAGCCTAAACCCTAAACCTAAACCCAAAACACTAAACCCTAAAACAAAACCCTAAATCCTAAAACCCTAAACCCTAAATCCACAGACCCTAAACTTAACTAACCTAAAAATGCTAAGCATAAACTAACCTAAACCCTAAACTTGAAACCCAAAACCCTACAACCATAAACCCTAATCCCTAAACCCTAAAATTTAAACTTTAAACCCTAAACCCTCAAAACTGTAAACCCTAAAGCCAAAATGCTAAACCCTATTTCTTAAACACTAAACCCTAATCATAAACCCTAAACCCTAAGCCATAAACCCTAAACTTATTTTTCAATTTTTAGCTTGAGCTAGGTTATGTTTTTGACCTCTTGCTTTTGGGTTTGCCTGGTGGTTGCTACCTGGTAGTTCTTGTCTTTCCAGCCTAGTTAGCTTTGTTTTTTTGGCATGGTGACTGTTGTCTTCTTTTGCTTGTTACTCTGGTTGCTGGGGGATGAGATAGTTTTTGCTCTAGCTTTATTCTATTTTCTGTACTGGTTTGTTTATTGGCTTTCCTCTTGAACTCAAATTACTTTTTTTGGTTTTTCATGGTTGGATGGGTGGCCTTCTGAGTGAGAACTACTATTGGTTGTTGCCTTTCTAGGCCTGCTTTTGGAGAATTTCCTACCTATTTTTTTTGGGGTTTCCTCCTAGTTCCTTGTTGTTTGTCATTGGATACTTCTTTTGCCTTGGTTTTGTGTTTGGTTATTCTCTTCGGATTAGCCTCTATTGGGTATGTTATTTGCAACACATTTTATTTTGTTATTATGCTTCCTGTCAGGTTAGTCTTTGTTGCGGGGGAAGTTTTGTTTTTTGATTGGTCCTGGCTAGCTGCTATTATTGCCTTTCAATGGTGGATGTGCTTCTTTTGGACCACTATTGTGTGGTGCTTTGTTGGTATTCTACTTTTCCTTGGCTGATGGGGATGCTTCATTTGTTAGTTTTTATTTTAGTTTAATTTATTTTAGTTTAGGCCTTGGTTTATTTTATTTTTTATTTTGGGTTTATGTTTTTTTTATTTTGCGTTTAGGTTTTATTTATTATTTATTTTTAAGTTTAATTTTTAGGTTTTTTTAGGTTTAGGTTTCTATTTAGTTTTTATTTTAGGTATATTTTATTTTTATTTTAGGTTTAGTTTTTATTTTATTTAGGTTTTTTAGTCTTAGGTTTTTTTTACTATAGTTTAGGTTTATTTTTAGTTTATTTTATTTTATTTAGTTTAAGTTTTAGGTTTAGTTTAGTTTAGGTTTAGGTTTAGGTTTTATTTATTTTAGTTTAGTCTATGTTAGTTTAGGATTAGGTTTATTTTATTTTCTTTATTTCAAGTTTAGGTTTTTTTATAGTTTAGGGTTTAAGTTTTATTTTTTAGTTATTTTTTGGTTTTATTTTTTCATTTATTTTTTAGGTTTAGGTTTTTATTTAGTTTTTATTTTATTTTATTTTATGTTTAGTTTTTATTTTATTTTGGTTTCTTATTTTTAGGTTTATTTTATTTTTTAGTTTAGTTTAGGTTTTTATCTATTTTATTTTAGTTTTGTTTTTATTTTTTATTTTATTTTATTTTATTTTTAAGTTTAGGTTTAGGTTTAGGTTTTAGTTTAGGATTTTATTTTATTTTATTTTAGTTTAGGGTTTATGGTAGTAGGTTTAGGGCTTATGGTTAGTTTTAGGGTTAGTTTTTTGGGTTTTAGGGTTTAGGGTTTAAGGTTAGTGTTTAGGTTTTAAGGTTTTAAGTTTAGTGTTTAAGCTTTAGGGTTTAGGGTTTTTGGGTTTTAGGGTTTAGGGCTAGTTTAGGGTTTCAGGTTAGATTAATGTTTAGCATTTTTAGGGTTTAGGGTTAGTTTAGGGTTTAAAGTTTAGGGTTTTAGGGTTTAGGGTTTAGGGTTAGGAGTTAGTTAGGGTTTAGGATTAGGATAGGGTTTTACAATTTAGGGTTTAAGGTTTAGAGTTTAGGGTTATAGGTTTAGTTAGTTTAGAGCTTAGGTTTAGATTTAGTTAAGGGTTTTGTGTTGTAGGTTTAGGGTTTAGGGTTTAGAGTTAGTTTTAGGGTTTAGGGTTTAGGTTTTAGGGTTTAGGATTTAGTGTTTAAGGTTTAGGGTTTAGGGTTTAGGTTTTAAATTAAAGAAACTAATAGGTTTAAGTTTATTTAGTTTATTTTATATTTTTATTTAGGTTTATTTTGTATTTTTATTTTTTTTAGTTTATTTTTTATGTGTATTTATTTAGTTGAGGTTTTTTATTTTAGTTTATTTATGAGGTTTAAGTTTAGGTTTATGTTTTTTTAGTTTAGTTTTATTTTTATTTTATTTTTTAGGTTTAAGTTTTATTTTTTATATTTAGGTTTAGGTTTAAGTTTTTATTTTACTTTTTTTAGGTTAAGGTTTTAGGTTTTTATTTTTGGTTTATTTTTAGATTTTATTTTTAGTCCACGGTAGGTTTAATTTTAGTTTATTTTATTTTATTTAGTTTAGGTTTAGGTTTAGGTTTATTTTATTTTAGGTTTAAGTTTAAGTTTTATTTATTTTAGTTTAGTTTATTTTAATTTAGGTTTAAGTTTATTTTATTTTTATTTTAGGCTTAAGTTTTTTTGTTTATGATTTAGGTTTTATTTTTAGGTTTATTATTTTGGTTTAGGTTTTTATTTGATTTCTATTTTATTTATTTTAGGTTTATTTTATTTTTTTAGTTTAGTTTAGGTTTTTGTGTATTTTATTTTATTTTATTTTAGTTTTCAATTTTAATTTTTTTATTTAGGTTTAGGTTTAGGTTTAGGTTTACATTTTAGTTTAGATTTTAATTTTCTTATTTTTTTCTTATTTTATTTAGGTTTAGGAAATTAGGTTTTTAGGGTTTACTGTTTAGGATTTTGGGTTTAGGGTTTAGGCTTTAGGCTTTAGAATTTCGGGTTTAGGGTTTAGGGTTTAGGGTTGTAGGTTTTAGGGCTTAGGGTTTAAGGTTTAAGGTTTAGGGTTTAGGGTTTAGGGTTTAGGGTTTAGGTTTTATTTATTTTAGTTTAGTTTATTTTAGTTTAGGTTTATGTTTATGTTTATTTTATTTATTTTAAGTTAATTTTTTTTAGTTTAGGGTTTAGGTTTAATTTTTTATTTTTAGGTTTATTTTTTATGTTTAAGTTTTTATTTAATTTTTATTTATTTTATTTTGGGTTTATTTATTTTATTTTATTTAAGCTTTCTATTTTTAGGTTTATTTTCTTCTTTCAGTTTAATTTAGATTTTTATTTATTTAATTTTATTTTAGTTTTTATTTTTAGGTTTAGGTTAATGTTTAAGTTTAGGTTTTAGTTTTTGTTTTCATTTTTTTTTAGGTTTAGGTTTTTTCTTTATTTTATTTTTAGGTTTGATTTAGTTTAGGTTTTTTGGGTTTAAGGTTTAGGGTTAAAAGGTTTAAGTTTAGGGTTTAGGGTTTAGGGTTTAGGGTTTAGCGTTTAGGGTTTGGGGTTTAGGGTTTAGGATCCAGGTTTGTAGAATTTAGGGTTTAGTTTAGGTTTTTATTTAGTTTTTATTTTATTTTATTTTAGGTTTATTTTATTCTTATTTTCAATTTATTTATTTTTAGTTTAGTTTAGGTTTTTATTTATTTTATTTAATTTATTTTTATTAGTTTTTTTTTATTTTTAAGTTTAGACTTTGGTTTTAGTTTAGGTTTTTGTTTTATTTTATTTATTTATTTTATTTTGGTTTAGATTTTTTTATATAGTTTATTTTTAGGTTTTATTTAGTTTAGGTTTAGGTTTCTAGGTTTTTAGGGTTTAGGGTTTAGGGTTAGGGTTTAGGGTTTAGAGTTTAATATTTAGGCTTTAAGGTTTAGGGTTAGCTTAAGGTTTAGAGTTTTTTTTTAAATTAAGTAAACATGTAGGTTTAGGTTTATTTAGTTTATTTTAATTTTAATTTTAATTTATTTTTTTATTTTTATTTAGTTTAGTTTATTTATTTTAGTTTGTTTTTTATTTTATTTTTTATTTTTTAGGTTTAGGTTTAGGTTTATGTTAAGGTTTATTTTTTAGTTGAGTTTTATTTTTATTTTATTTTTAGGTTAAGGTTTATTTTTAAGTTGAGTTTTATTTTTATTTTATTTTTTTTGGTTTAGGATTTCTTTTTTATCTTTAGGTTTAGGTTTATGTTTTTATTTTATTTTTTTAGGTTTAGATTTTAGGTCTTATTTTAGGTTTATTTTTAGATTTTATTTTTTAGTTTAGGTTTAGGCTTATTTTTAGTTTATTTTATTTTATTTAGTTTAGGTTTAGGTTTAGGTTTACTTTATTTTAAGTTTAGGTTTAGGGTTTAGGGCTAGTTTAGAGTTTAAGGTTTAGGGTTTAGGGTTTGGTGTTTAAGGTTTAGGTTTTAGGGTTTAGGGTTTAGGGTTTAGGGTTTAGGGTTTAGCTTTTAAGTTTAAGGTTCAGGTTTTAGTTTAGGGTTTAGAGTTTTTGGTTTTTTGTAATGGCAAACAAATTCAACATTTCTTCTTTTCGATTTCATCAACCAAATAACACCCCGAGTTTTCTAAGACACAAGAGACGACATAATTAAAAAATGAGCATGCATAAAGAAAATCAAAAACCCTAGATAATTAGAACTATTTCTACTGGGAAGACACCTTTCCATCAGCAGCTGATTGGATGGACCGTTCTTCAGTTTCTCTAGTTCCCATCAAGACCACCCGAGCTTCTCCAGTAGTAGGATACACCATCATATCCCGATCTCGGC
Organism: Cymbidium sinense; assembly: GCA_021442155.1. Taxonomy (NCBI): domain Eukaryota; kingdom Viridiplantae; phylum Streptophyta; class Magnoliopsida; order Asparagales; family Orchidaceae; genus Cymbidium; species Cymbidium sinense. The sequence continues at coordinate 197,717,487 of CM038214.1, forward strand.
CACCACCATGTAACCTCAGCTCCTCCCGCCTCCATAAACCACCTTTCCGACCACCACCTCCATATCCACGGCACCTCTAAATCCACCATCTGCTTGATAACCACCCTCCACCCAAGATCTATCAGTGGTTGACGGTGATGTTCATGCCATCAACGTTCACCCATTCTTAGGGTTTAGGTTTAGGTTTATTTGGTTTTAGGGTTTAGGTTTATTTTTTAATTTTTTATAGTTACTTTAGGTTTAGGTTTAGTATTTAAGGTTTAGGGTTTAGGGTTTAGAGATTAGGGTATATGATTTTAGGGTTTATGCTTTTAGGGTTTTGGTTTAGGGTTAGGGTTTAGGGTTTAGGATTTAGGGTTTTTTAAGGTTTAGGGTTGTAGGTTTAGGGTTTAGGGTTTATGGTTGTAGGTTTAGGGTTTAGCGTTTAGGGTTTAATATTTAGGGTTTTGGGTTTAGAGTTAGTTTTATAATTTAGGGTTTAGGGTATAGGGTTTTAGGTTTAGGGTTTAGTGTTCTTTTTCTAAAAAAAAATTAAGTAAACTGGTAGGTTTAAGTTTATTTAGTTTATTTTATTTTATTTTTATTTAAGTTTATTTTTTGGTTTAGGTTAAGGTTTATTTTTATTTTTTAGTTTTGTTTTATTTTTATTTTATTTTTTAGGTTTAGGTTTTATTTTTTATTTTTAGGTTTACGTTTAGGTTTTTATTTTGTATTTTTACGTTTAGGTCTTAGATTTTTGTTTTATGCTTATTTTTAGGTTTTTCTTTTTAGTTTAGGTTTAGGTTTATTTTTAGTTTATTTTATTTTATTTAATTTAAGGTTTAGGTTTAGGTTTAGGTTTTATTAATTTTAGTTTAGTTTATTTATGTTTAGGATTAGGTTTATTTTATTTTCTTTATTTTAGGTTTTGGTTTTTTCTTTTTAGTTTAGGGTTTAGGTTATTTTTTAAGTAATATTTTTACATTTATCTTTTAAGTTTAGGTTTTTATTTAGTTTTTATTTTATTTAATTTTAGGTTTATTTTATTCATATTTTATCTTTAATTTTGATTTTATTTTGGTTTTTTATTTTTAGTTTTATTTACTTTTTTAGTTTAGTTTAGGTTTTTATTTATTATATTTTAGTTTAGTTTTTTTTTATTTTTAGGTTTAGGTTTAGGTTTAGGTTTTAACTTAGGTTTTTATTTTATTTTATTTTATTTTGTTTAAGTTTTTTATTTAATTTATTTTTAGGTTTTATTTAATTTAGATTTAGGTTTTTGGGTTTTCAGGATTTAGGGTTTTGGTTTTAGAGATTAGGGTTTAGGGTTTAATGTTTGGGGTATACGGTTTATGGTTTAGGGTTTATGGTTTATGAATTAGGGTTTAGGGTTTAGGGTTTATGGTTCAGTGTTTTAGGGTTTAGGGTTTAGTGTTAGGAATTTTTTGTTTTTTTAATTTTTAATTTTTTAATTTTTTTTAAATTAAGTAAACTGGTAAGTTTAGGTTTATTTAGTTTATTTTTTATTTTTATTTAGGTTTCTTTTATTTTTATTTACTTTAGTTTTATTTTTTTTTAGGTTTTATTTTAGTTTATTTTTTAGGTTTAGGTTTAGGTTTATTTTTTAGTTTAGTTTTTTTTTTATTTTAGTTTTTAGACTTAGGTTTTATTTTTTATTTTTAGGTTTATGTTTTGGTTTTTATTTTATTTTTTTAGGTTTCGGTTTTAGGTTTTTATTTTAGGTTTATTTTTAGGTTTAATTTTTATTAGTTTAAGTTTATTTTAATTTAATTTTTTTTTAGTTTAGGTTTTATTTATTTTAGTTTAGGTTTATTATATTTTAGGTATAGGTTTTTTTTTTTTAGTTTAGGGTTTAGGTTTTATTTTTATTTATTTTTTAGGTTTATTATTTTGGTTTAGATTTTTTTAGTTTTATTTTATTTTATTTTAGGTTAATTTTATTTTTATTTTAGGTTTAGTTTTGATTTTATTTAGTTTTTTTATTTTTTTTAGTTTAGTTTAGGTTTTTATTTCTTTTATTTTAGTTAAGTTTTTATTCTTTATTTTATTTTCTTTTTAGGTTCAGGTTTAGGTTTATTATTAGGTTTAGGTTTTAGTTTATGTCTTTATTTTATTTTATTTTCATATTTTATTTTGGTTTAGATCTTTTTATATATTTTATTTTGAGGTTTTAATTAGTTTATGTTTAGATTTTTAGCTTTTTAGTGTTTTGGGTTTAGGGTTTAGGGTTTAGGGTTAGTTTAGGGTTTAGGGTTTAGTGTTTAGAGTCTGGCGTTTGGGGTTTAGGGCTTAGAGTTTTTTTTTTGGGTTTATGGTTTACGATTTAAGGTTTAAGTTTTGGGGTTTAAGGTTTAGGGTTTAGGGTTTTATGGTTAACAGTTTAGGGTCTAGGGTTTAGGGTTTAGGTTTTAAGTTTAGGGTTTAGGGTTTTTAGTTTTGTTTTAGGGTTTAGGGTTTAGGTTTTAAGTTTAGTTTATGATTTAGGGTTTTTTTATTTTTCTTTAATAGAGAGCAAATTCTGATTCACAACATTTGTTCTTTTGTTCAATTTATTTATTTAGATTATTTTTATGTATTTTAGTTTATTTTATTTCATTTATGTTTATTTTTTATTTTTATTTAGTTTAGTTTATTCATTTTAGGTTTATTAATTTTTGTCATAGTTTTTTATTTTAGTTCATTGTTTTGTATTAGGTTTAGGTTTAGGTTTATTTTTTAGTTGAGTTTTATTTTTATTTTATTTATTCAGTTTAGGTTTTATTTTTCATATTATGTTTAGGTTTAGGTTTTTATTTTAGGTTTATTTTTAGGTTTTCTTTTTTAATTTAGGTTTAGGTTTATTTTAATTTTAATTTATTTTATAGTTTAGGTAGAGGTTTAGGATTTATTTATTTTAGTTTGGCTTATTTTAATTTTGGTTCATGTTAGTTTTATTTTTTTATTTTATTTTTCTTTTAGGTTTAGGTTTTTTTTTTAGTTTAGGGTTTTGGTTTTATTTTTAGGTTTATTTTTATTTATGTTTATTTTTTATTTTTGTTTAGTTTAGTTTATTTATCTTAGGTTTATTTATTTTAGTCTAGGTTTTTTATTTTAGTTTATGTATTTTATTTTAGTTTTTTTTGGATTAGGTTTAGGTTTAGGTTTAGGTTTTTTGTTGAGTTTTATTCTTATTTTATTTTTTAGGTTTAGTTTTTATTTTTTATTTTATGTTTAGGTTTAGGTTTTTATTTTGTTTTTTTAGGTTTAGGTTTTAGGTTTTTATTTTAGGCTTATTTTGAGGTTTTATTTTTTCATTTAGGTTTAAGTTTATTTTTAATTTCTTCTATTTTATTTAGATTAGGGTTTAGGTTTAGGTTTAGATTTTATTTATTTTAATTTAGTTTATTCTAGTTTAAGTTTAAGTTTTTTTATTTATTTATTTTATTTATTTTAGTTTCCTTTTAGGATTATGTTTTATTTTAGTTTAGGTTTAGGTTTTATCTTTAGGTTTACTTTTTATGTTTAGACTTTTATTTAGTTTTTATTTTATTATATTTTAGGTTTATTTTGGGTTTATTTTATTTTTAATTTACATTTAGTTTTTATTTTATTTAAGTTTTTTGCTCTTAGGTTTATTTTATTTTTCAGTTTAATTTAGGTTTTTATTTTTTTTATTTTTTTTATTTTAGTTAGTTTTTTTTGGTTTAGGTTTAGATTTTAGTTTAGGTTTTTATTTTATTTTATTTATTTTATTATATTTAGGTTTAGATTTTTTTATTTTTTATTATTAGGTTTTAATTAGTTTAAGTTTAGGTTTTTAGATTTTTAGGGTTGAGGGTTTATAATTTAGGGTTTAGGGTTTTGGGTTTAGGGTTTTAGGGTTTAGGGTTTATGGTTTAGGGTTTAGTGTTTAGGCTTTAGGGTTTAGCATTTTTATGGTTTAGGGTTTAGGGTTTAGGGTTATTTTAGGGTTTAGGGTTTAGGGTTTAGGGTTTATCAGGCTTTAGGGTTTAGGCTTTAGGATTTAGGGATTAGAGTTTAGAGTTTAGGAATTTAGGGATTAGGGTTTATGATTTAGGGTTTAGGGCTTAGGGTTTGAGGGTCTATGGTTTTAGCATTTAGGGTTTAGGGTTTAGGAATATGGTTTTATTATTTTTATTATTTTTTATTTTTTAAATTAAGTAAACTAGTAGGTTTAGGTTTATTTAGTTTATTTTTTATTTATTTTACTTTATTTTATTTTTTATTTTGATTTAGGTTTATTTTTATTTTTATTTAATTTAGTTTATTTATTTAAATTTATTCTTTAGGTTTAGTTTTAAGTCTAGGTTTATGTTAATTTTATAGTTTAGTTTAATTTTTAGGTTTAGGTTTTTATTTAATTTATTTAGGTTCAGGTTATAAGTTTTTATTTTAGGTTTATTATAGGTTTTCTTTTTTAGTTTAGGTTTAGGTTTATTTTTAATTTATTTTATTTTATTTAGTTTAGGTTTAGTTTATTTTAGGTTTAGATTTAGGTTTTATTTATTTTAGTTTAGTTTACTTTAGTTTAGGTTTTGGTTTATTTTATTTTTTATTTTAGGTTAAGGTTTCTTTTTTTAATTTTGAGTTTAAATATTTTTAATTTATTTTTAGGTATTTTTTTAGGTTTAGATTTTTATATATTTTTTATTTTATTATATTTTTATTTCAGGTTTAGTTTTTAATTTATTTAAGTTTTTTATTCTTAGTTTTATTTTATTTTTTTAGTTTAGTTTAGGTTTATTTTTAGTTTATTTTATTTTATTTAGTTTAGAGATTAGGTTTAGTTTAGTTTTGGTTTATGTTTAAGTTTTATTTATTTTATTTTAGTTTATTTTAGTTTAGGACTATGTTTATTTTCTTTCCTTTATTTTAGGTTTAGGTTTTTTTTTAGTTTAGGGTTCAAGTTTTATTTTTTATTTATTTTTAAGTTTTATTTTTATATTTATTTTTTTATTTAGGTTTTTATTTAGTTTTTATTTTATTTTATTTTAGGTTTATTTTTTTTATTTTATGTTTAATTTTTATTTTTTGGGTTTTTTATGTATAGGTTTATTTTATTTTTTTGCTTAGTTTAGTATTTTATTTATTTCATTTTAGTTTATTTTTTATTTTTTATTTTATTTTAATTTTAAGTTTAGGTTCAGGTTCATGTTTTAGAGTAGGATTTTATTTTATTTTTCTTATTTATTTTATTTAGCTTAAGGCTTTTTTATTTATTTTATTTTAAGATTTTATTTAGTTTAGATTTATATTTTTAAGTTTTTAGGGTTTAGGGTTTACGATTTAGGGATTAGGGTTTAGTGTTTAGGGTTTAGGGTTTAGGATTTGTGGTTTAGGGTTTATTATTTAGGGTTGTATGGTGTAGGGTTTATGGTTTTAAGGTTTAAGCTTTATGGTTTTAGGGTTTAGGGTTTAGGGTAAGGATTTTTTTTAATTTATTTTTTATTTTAATTATTTTTTTGAATTTGAGTAAACTTTTTATTTTGATTTAGGTTTATTTTTATTTTTATTTAGTTTAGCTTATATATTTTAGGTTAATTTATTTTAGTTGAGGTTTTTTATTTTAGTTTATTTTTTAGGTTTAGGTTTAATTTAGCTTTTTATTACTTTAGTTTTATTTTTATTTTATTTTTTAAGTTTAGGTTTTAGTTTTTTAATTTTATGTTTATGTTTTGGTTTTTATTTTATTTATTTAGGTTTAGGTTTTAGGTTTATTTTTATATTTTATTTTTCAGTTTATGTTTATTTTTAGTTTATTTATTTTTCTAGTTTAGGCTTAGGTTTAGTTGAGGTTTTATTTATTTTAGTTTATTTTATTTTAATTTACGTTTAGGTTTATTTTATATTTATTTTAGGTTTAGTTTTTTTATTTAGAGTTTAAGTTTTATTTTAGGTTTAGGTTTTATTTATTTAGTTTCGATTTTGGTTTAGGGTTAGTTTATTTTAAGCTTAGGTTTAGGCTTTATTTATTTCATTTTAGTTTATTTTAAGTTTAGGTTTAGGTTTTTTTTAATTTTTTTATTTTAGGTTTAGGGTTTTTTTAGTTTAAGGTTTAGGTTATATTTTATATTTATTTTTAGGTTTTATTTTATGGTTTATTATTTAGGTTTAGGTTTTTATTTTATTTTATTTGAGGTTAATTTTATTTTTATTTTAGGTTAAGTTTTTATTTTATTTAGGCTTTTTTTTTTTTTAATTTAGTTTAGGTTTTTATTTATTTTACTTTAGTTTAGTTTTTATTTTTTATTTTATTTTATTTTTTAGGTTTAGGTTTAGGTTTACGTTTAGGTTTTAGTTTATGTTTTTATTATATTTTGCTTTGCACTTTTTATGCATTTTATTTTTAGGTTTTAATTTAATGAGGTATAGGTTTTTAACTTTTTAGGGTTTATGGTTTAGGATTTAGGGTTTAGTGTTTATGGTTTAGGGTTTTATGATTTAGTGTTTAGGGTCTAGGGTTTTTAGGGTTTAGGGTTTAGGTTTTAGGTTTAGGGTTTAAGTTTTAGTTTAGGGTTTAGGGTTTTTAGTTTATTTTTTAATAGAGAACAAATTCCAATTTACAACATTTATTCTTTTGTTTAATTAGTTTATTTTATTTTTTATTTTTATTTATGTTTAATTTTTATTTTTGATTAGTTTAGTTTATTTATCTTAGGTTTATTTATTTTAGTTTAAGTTTTTTATTTTAGTTTATTTTCTAGGTTTAGGTTTATGTTTAGGTTTATTTTTAGTTTAGTTTTTTATTTTAGTTTTTAGGTTTAGGTTTTATTTTTAATTTTTAGGTTTAGGTTTAGGGTTTTATTTTATTTTTTTAGGTTTAGGTTTTAGGTTTATTTTTACATTTTATTTTTTAGTTTAAGTTTATTTTTAGCTTTTTTTTTTAGTTTAGGTTTAGATTTAGGTTTAAGTTTTATTTATATTAAATTCAAACAGCCAAAATTCAACTATTTACATGGGCAAGTCAAAAATAATCAAATATGACTCTTAATATATTCAAACCATGCAGCATTAATGTTTGAAAAGTCATAATAAATTCAATTTTAATCAAACATGGGTCATGTAACCTATCAAATTAAAGGAAAGAAAAATCCAAGGCATCCGTTCGGGATGAAATCAGATATAAATTACTTGAATATAAAATGACTTTGGCTAAAATACAAATTTCCACATATTTTTGTTTATTTTGAAACATGACATTTAAATATTATGATATAATTTATATATAATCATACATATGTTAGTTATCATATAACTTTAAAATTAAATATATTATATAAACTAATTACACTTAATAGTCATAATTTATTATCATTTATTATTTTGACAATTCAAATGCTATGTATGAAACATATAAGTGAATGTTAATTAGATAGAGATTTATATAAATTAACCTCATTATCATTATTTAAAATAAATAAAAATAATATGTTAAATTTTGAGCAAATTGATTCATGCCAATGAACTCATGAATTTCTAAGATAGTTATAAATGCATATAACCAAAAATATTGTATCTTGAGCTTCACATTATCCATTTTGATCGATCTTTCATTCTTATTCTTGCAATTTCCTCAAACATATTGTGAGATGTATTGGATATGTAATTAGTAATTAATATATAAAATAAATAAAATATACATTAGAACATCAAGCATTCATTTGTTATCATCAAAATTCATCGAATTGAACATAAGGCTCATTAAGCCAATATAAGATAGTTTAAGACCTTAAGATTAACCTTGAGCAGTTTGATGCCCTTATTTTAGATTGTGAGGTGTTTCTTAAGAAGGATTTAGAATTAGATTATTTCCAATGACTGGTTTGCTTCTTCCTATGGTGTTGATCAAAGTGGTAGGACCCTACCACTACAATAATTAGCTTCTATGATATATTCTAAAAGAGAGGTAGAATTGATGTCTACCAACTCTTTTATGGTTACCTAAAATTTCTTTTATTAGATCTGATGATTCTAACTCTTTGTCGATAGTGACGCTAAGAAATTCCTCAAATTAAGCAAAAACTGTTACAAAAGAAAGAACCTAAGGCCGACTACAGTTCTTGAAAATTACCTGACCGAGAAAGATTTTCAATGCTGGTGATGATCCGAGTGCAATCCTGAGGGCAAGAAGAAGCTTTGGAATGGGTTCGGGCTCTTGCTTTACTTTAGAATAATATATCCACCAATGGTCACCGCTTCCTCATAGAAATCCACTTATTTTTGATGGATTTTGCTCAAAAACCAAGTGGGAATGGTTGTTGGTTGGTTTGGGAGCTCTAGGAGAGTGAAATGAGTGTCTTTGCCTCTCTATTTTGTCTCCTTTGGCCAAAAATCACCTCATTCATGGTGATTTTGGCTCCAATAGTGTCCTTGGCTTACAGTGGTTGGGATTCTCCTTAAGTGACTTAATTTGGTTGGCCAAGGCATTTGAGGTGGCTGCTATGAAGGCCAAGTGGGTGTCCTAGCAAAGAGAAGTGGAGACCCTTCATGCTAAGTGTTATAATGGGGGGGGAGGAGGTGTTTCACCTCTATGAGTCATGGCTGACCCAACCACCTCCTGAGTCAGGTTGGATAGTGTCCTGGGATCCTAGGTGGATCGATGGATGAGTACCAAGTGGCCAAGGAAGAGAAATGACCATTTACATAAGTTTTTTGTCTTATATGATACCCTTAGCCCATGGGTTGAGTGGTCATTTGGCATTGAATTTGATTTAGACAAATTTGAAATGAGCCAAAAGTGAGTTGGACCAAATTTCATGTCATTTGGATTTCATTTGGTTATGTTTGGCTCAATTTAACCCATTTGGGTCAAATTAGAAATGGGTTAGGTTGACCAATTTGTCAAATTAGGTCAAAGCACGGGTTAGGTCAAGTTAATATGATAATTTGGAGAGGATTGCATGCTTTTGTTTGATTGAATTTGGATTTAATTTGGGTTTAGTCTAATTTAACCCTTTATGTTAATTTAGGTCAACTTAGGTCAAGATGGCTAATTTGGCTAAGTTTGGCTCAATTGAATGTCAAGTCATGTCAAAATATTGATTTTGGGTTGATTTGAATCATTGGTTTCAGTGGATTTATCTTAGGTTGTAATTTGGCTAGTTTGGGTTCATATAGGCTAAAAGGTTAGCTTGGTCAACATGCTAGGTTGAACTGGTTTGACCTAATTTATATCAATTGATCATCTTAGCGTGATCAACATTCATGACATCAAGTTTGGATTGGCTTAATTAACATTAATTTGGATTGAATTGGATTTTAGTTCATGTAGGTCAAATTAGCCACTTTGGGTCAAGTGAACCAATTAGATTTAGTTGGCTTGATTTTGGGTAAAGTTTGATTTAGTTGAGTTTATATTTAGATTTGAGATTGATATATAAATTCAATTACAGTGGTTTGGATTTAAATGAGTTTTGGTTCATTTGAATATTTTAAGTAAAATGGCTAGGTTGGGTTTGACTTGGGTTGATTTTGGTTTGACTAGATGATTATAGGTTTCATTTATATTTGGATAGAAGATTGAAGGAATGATTGATTCAAGAGAAAATCCATTGATTTTGGCTTGAGTTAGATGGGTTTTGGCTAAGTTCAAGGAAATGGTGTAAAGGGTTAAAATTAGGTTTTGATTTGATTTTGGATTTAGTTTGGCTATTTGAAATTATATTTCATTTATATTTGAGAAAATAATTGAAGGTATAATTGATTTGTGAAAAAATCAATTGAGTTTGGATTGAATTGGATGGAGATTTGGCTAAGTTCATGAAGGTTGATTAAAAGGCTTGGGAAGGATTTCAAGTTTGGATTTGATCTTAGGTTTCAATCATTTGGAATTGAGTTTGGACTTGGAATTGGATTTGAAATTGAGTTTGAGGTTTGGTTGGAAATTTGGATTTGAATTGAATTTAAGGTGTACATAGATTGAGTTTAGGCTATGGGGTAGGTGATTTTCTAAGTCCACAGGCATGGCATAATCCTATGATTACCCTTCAGTCTTTAATTTAGGTCAAGTGTTCACTAATCTCTAGAAGTGTCTTATGACAGGAAACCTTAGTGTCCGAAGGTTCCTAGGTCTAAGAAGAGGAGGTTGAGAACTCACTCTAAGGTGAGGTCAATAGTGTGTTACTTGGTTGATGAAATGAAAGAAGAAATGTTGAATCTAAATTTGTTCTATTAAAAAAAACAAAACCCTAAACCTAAACTAAAACCTAAACAAACCTAAAAACCTAAAACCTCAACCCTAAACCCTAAACCTAAAAAACCATAAACCCTAAACCCTAAAACCCTAAACCTAAACCTTAAACCTAAAACCTAAAACATTAACACTAAAACCTAAATCCCAAACCCTAAACCTAAACCCTAATCCAAACCCTAAACCCTAAACCTAAACCCCAAACTCTAAATAAACCTAAACCCTAAACCTAAAAATAAATAAACTAAAATAAATTAAAATATAAAATAAATGAAACTAAAAAATAAAACCTAAACAGCACCGCTGGGCCTTGACCTCATGCTCTGGGGATTCCCCTTTTCCCCTCTCATTTTTGGCTTTCTAGCTGCTGCCTGATGGCTGTTTGGTGTGATTCTCATTTGATTCCTTTTAGAATCGATGACTGCTAGTTGCTTTTGTATTTTACTTGGAGTGATGCCATAGTTTGGCATCTTCCCTGATGATTCTGTGGTGGAAAGTAATAGGGCATCAACTACCATGGCTTTGGCTGCTTTGAAATCATTCAAAGATGTCCTCGCTGGTAAGGATAGTTGTTCAGGTGAGTCCCTAAAACTTATTTTGACTTCTTTTTTTAGGCATGCCAATGGTTAAGTGCTCTAATCTGATTGTGGAAAAGCTTGCTAAGCCATTTGGTTTCACTTTGGTTGGAAAGTTTACTCTTTGTAGGCTAAATCTAGAAAACATTCGCTCTTTCTTTCATAGTCACGAAACTTTTGGGTGCTTTTATGATTGGTTTAATTGATCCACTGACATTTTGATTATTAATGAATGATTTGGATTACTCAAGTGTTTTTGCTTGTTGTTCTTATTTTGTTTTCAATTGCCAAATGAGGTTGTCGAAATGGACTCCACTTTTTGATATTAGGGAAGAATCCACAATCATTATGGTTTGGATTTCTCTCCCCAATTTGTGAATTCATTTCGTTAATCATCAATTCCTTTTTTTATGGGTGCTTTATTTGGTTGGTCACTGCAAATTGATCAGTCAACAACTATGCAATCTTGACCTTCTATGGCTAGAAAATGGAGGATATCAATGTAAAATCCACGGGCATTACTAACCCCAAAGAAACACCCCAAAGAAATTTGGTTGGGATCTAAAAATTATGGTTATATGCGAAAGTTGATTTAAGAAATTTCCCTATTTTTTGTTCTCATTGTAAAATCCACGGGCATGATAATTCTGAATGTTTCATTCTGCATAAAAAAATTCCTATTAAGGAAACTATTGTTCTAACCTAGGCCAACCACTATTATATATCAAAAGTTAATTCATAAAAAAAGGATTCATTGAATGTTCTAATAAGGCTATTTTACCTCTTATTTCTTTTATGCAATTGAAGGTTTCTAATGTGGAAAATAATAATTTCTCTAAACTTTTGAATGATGATTCTTTTCCTCTTAGTTGATCCCACATCCTTATCGATTTTGATTGACAAAAATGAAGCTTTAATTTAAAATATTAATGAGGATATCAATGTTATGCATCATTCAAATTCAATGGAAAATATGGCTTTGGTTTCTCATGATATTCAGTTTGAAAAACATTACTTTATTTAGTTTTGCCTAATAATCTGGGTATTGAAGAAGAAGGGATGGATGTTCACATTTTCCTTCTTAATAAATCTGTTTCAGTTCCCTCACTTGCTATACCTGATGCTCATTTGCCTTTAATAAATTCTAATGGCTTGGAAGAAGGAGAACTCACTTCTATATAAGATACTTCCCCTAAATCTATGACTAATGTTGTTGAATCCTTCTCGGATGATGATTTTATGAAAAAAGGAAATTTTTTTCCAAACTTATCATGCTAAAAAGAAAAAAAATGTTAAAAACTTCCCTCCCAAATTCTCCGAAAATACTATATCTGTTGCAGCCTTCCTCTCCTCTCTTAACTAACCTTTTCTTAACCACTTTTTTATTTCTTTATGTTTAATTTTCTTGTTTGGAATGTTAGAGGGATCAGTACCCTTTATATTTGTAACCATATTAGAAACATTTGTCGTATTCATAATATTTCTTTTCTTATTATTTTGTCGTATTCATAATATTTCTTTACTTATTATTTTGGAGGCTCTTATTCATGCAAACAAAATAAACCATGTTGCTAGAATGATTGGTTTTAATAAATTTTTCTCTAATTTTAGTAATAAAATTTGGTATTTTTGGAATACTTTTATCGAGGTTTCTATTCTTAATGATTTTCAACAAGTTTTCAATGCTCAAATATCTTATGGTGACTATTGCATTTTGGGCTCTTTTATCTATGCATCTTGTAATAGATTTGGTAGAAATCTTTTTTGGAAAATTTGAGAATTTTGCTACATTTGTCAATAAACCTTGGTTTGTTGGTGGATTTCAACACTATTTTATTCTCTTACGAATGAAGCGGTGGTTTCCCCCTTAATATTCATTCTATGGAGGAATTTTCCAATATGATCCTTGATTGCAATTTGATTGATATTGGCTTTAAGGGTTCAAATTTTACTTGGAAAAACTCTAGACTTTGGCAAAGGTTGGACCGGATTCTTTTTAATTCTCATTGGATTACTCAATGGTCTATTACTTCTGTCAATCATTTAAGCAGAACCTTATCGGATCATGCTCCTCTTTTGGTTTCTATTAAAGATAACTCTAATAGATTAAAAAAATTTCTCTCATTTTAGATTTCAGAACATGTGGATTTAGCATATTGATTTCTTTAATGTTGTGGTTAACAATTGGAAAGCTACCTTACATCCTAACAATTCAATTATGGGGATGAATAGATTTTGGTTTAAGCTTAAAAGACTTAAACAAAATCTGGGTTGGTGGAACAAGCATTATTTTAAAACCTTTTTTTTGTTAATATCAAAGAAATGGAAAAATTGGTTTGTGATCTTGAAGTCTATTATGTTTGATCCTACTAAGATTAAGGACTTGGTGAGGTGAAAGATAAACTTGTTAATTTTCAAAATATGGAAGAGACTTATTGGCACCAAAAACTAGCAAACATATTATGGATGATGACGAAATACTAAATATTTCCATGCTTTGGTTAATAAAAAGAGCTTTAAATAATATTCAAAAAATTAAAGATGATAATGGAGAATGGATTAGGAGAATAATGATATTAAGGATTTGACCATTAATTACTTTAGAAATATGCTTAATAAGTTGCTCTTATGAAGCTATTTCTAAATCACTTGATTCATTCTATTATAAAGAATAATGAAATGATTTGCTTACTTTGTACATAATGAGAGGAAATTTTTAAAGTTCTTAATAGCATGAACATAGATTTTGTTCTTTGGTTAGGGTTTCACTACCCAATTTTTCAAAATGATGGTTTATCATTAAAAATGATTTGGTTGAGGCTATGGTTGATTTTTTAATGGTAATCCTTTTCTAAATATTTTTCTAGCACTTATATTATTCTCATACCTAAGAAGATAATCGGACTATTGGAGTGATTTTAGACCTATTAGTCTTTGCACCTTCTTCAATAAGCTGATTTCCAAAATTCTACCAACTACCTTTACTTCATAGGATTATCTCTCTAACCAAATTGGTTTTGTTAGAGGTACATTTATTTTGATATTATTCTTTGCTCGATTAATTCATGATTTAGATGCTAAGACTAGAGGTGGCAACATTCTATTCAAATTAGATATTACCAAAGCTTTTAACAATATCTCTTGGGATTCTATCCATATTTTGAATTTATTTGGGTTTTTATAAATTTATCTTTCTTATTAAAATTTATTAATAATGTTTGGTTTTCTATTTTGCTTAATGGGGAAGCCTTGGGCTTCTTTCTTCTTCCCATGGCTAAGACAAGGGGATCCTCTATCTCCTACCTTATTTATTATTGTTTGAGTACTTATCTAGGAGCATCAATGATCTATTCTTACAATCCTAGTATGTATTACAAAACTCTTGGTATTCCTTCTCATTTAAGATTTGCAGATGATTTCATTATTTTTTTATAATGCTTCTATTCATCATATCAAGAATCTCAATATTTTTAAATAAACTTGGTAGAAAGTGGTCTATCTATCAATGATAACAAAAGTTATTATTACTTCTTCAAGCATCTCAATAATAAAATTAATCAAATCCTTCATATCACTAACTTTAAACATCAACACCTTCCTCTTAAATTGGGTTCTCCTTTTTTTAAAGGTCGAAATGATCCCATCTTTTGATGAGTTAATTAAAAAATTTTAAATAAAATTTATGTTTGGAATTTCATTTACTTTCCTTTGGTGGCAAGCTCACTATTCTTAAAGCACTCTCAATTCAATGCCTCTTTATTTGATTCAAACTATTATCCCACTAATGCTACTTATCAAAATTGATTTCTTGCTTAATAAATTTTTTTGGGGATCAATAATTCTACTAAAGAATACATTGGACTTCTGGAATAAATGTTGTGGTCCCTTGGGTGAAGGTGGTCTCGTTGCAAACCGATTATGAAGCTATTATTGCCTTCTCTCATAAGCTCTAGTGGAATTTTAGAAAGAATGATAGCCTTTCTAATTTTATGATGAAAAATATTGCCAAGGTAAACACCCTCTTATATGCTTATAAAGTTTGTGACTCTGTAGTTTGGAAAAGGCTTTACTCCATTAAATGGGTTGCTGAACCCTTAATATATTGGGGTATTCATTCAGGTTCTTCTTTCTTTTGGCAAGACAATATGATTTGAAATGGCTCTATTGACTCCCTTTTATCTACCCGCTCTATTGCAGCTATCAAAATTAACTCTTTCTAGCATAATAACACTTGGAATGAAAACAAACTTGAGAATTATATCCCTATTTCTCTTTTTGATAACTTTAAAAATATCCTTATTTTCTCTAACAAACCTAACCAAATTCTCTTTAAGCTTTCTTACAATGGTGATTTTGTTCTTAAAGCAGTTTGGAATTTTATTAGAGATAAGCAAAACTCCTCTAATGTTTTCATTAAACTTTCGAACAATATCATTCCCATTTCTTATTCAATTTTAGCTTGGAGGATTTTGAATAACTTTATTTCTGTGGACTCTTTGCTTTGGAATAAAGGGTTATATTTGCCTTCAAAGTGCTATTGTTGCTTTCATATTGAAAATGTTAATCAGGTTTTTGTCAATGGTGCTATTGCTTCTAAATTATTTTTATGGTATGATGATTTATTTAATACAAACTACTTTCATGGCTCTCTTTCCATATATCAACTTCTTGAAGTATGTTTCCGAAAAATTATGAAAGGTCATATCAAAGTTCTAGTTGCTATAACCCTTATCTGGTTCATCTGGATGTACATAAATGATGCTAAATATCATGGAATTCCTATGAGCCATAAAGGATCTGGGCAAACAAAAATTTCAAGCTCTATTTAATGTCAATCTTATTAGTAACATTCATTTTAGAGGCTACAATTTGTGGCTAAAAAATTGGGCATCATTTTGTTGATGTTGACTCTTATAAAAGAGTTAGGATTATCCATTGGATCAAACCCAAAGAAAATTTGATTAAAGTGAATACTGATGGTTATGTTGCTTCCAATAAATATGACTATGGTGGTATTCTTAATGATTCTAAATGTACTGTCATTTGTGTTTTTGCCTATCCTCTCAAAGCCTATTCTATTATCTACGCTGAGTTTATGGTTGTCAATAAAACTATTGAAATTTGTTTGAATAAAGGTTTCCTCAAAATCTGGATTGATGTTGATGCGCTCTTGCTTCTTGGCATGCTAAACTCTATTAGAATAGCAAATGCTGATTTATTTTATGTTCTCAATCATACTAAAAATCTTCTTTCTCAAGTTCATTATAAAATTTCCCATATTCTTTATGAGGATAATGCTTGTGCTAATTTCTTGGCTACTTTAGGTGCCAACTTAACTGATTTCACATTATTTGACAATCAAAATTTGCCTAAACTTTTAAGGGGCTTTGTTAATCAGAATAACACTAGATTACCTTATCTCAAATTATAAATTTTTTGGCTTGGTTTTTTTTGTTGGTTTTTGATGAGCCATTGATTTTGGTTCCACTTTGTTAAACCCTCTTTAGGTTGTGGTCATTTGCTTATTTTCACTCTTAGACCTGTGCTAGGTTTTATTTTTGAGCTTTTTCTTTTGGGTTGGCCTGGTGGTACTTATTTTTCTACCTGGGTTGTTTTTGTTTTTTTGGCCTGGTGGATGCTATTTGCTTGGCTGGGTAATTATTGTTGCTTGGTTTTTTCTTGTGACCTTCATTTGGGTGGTAGCTTTGCCTGCTATTTTCTACATGGGGTTTGTCATATCTCTGGGTTGGTTGCTTCCTTAACTGAGTTGGATTTTCTGCTTCTATGGTGGTTGGCTAGGTGGACTGGGTTAGTTGGCTAGCTAGCCGTGTTAGCTAGTTTATCTACTTCTGGGTTGGTAGAGACGATTCTAGTTATCCAAGGTTTTTGATTTACTCTATGCGAGCTATATTTTATCTATGTCATCGCTTGTGTCTTAGAAAACTTCATCTGTTACTTGGTTGATGAAATCAAAATGAAGAAATGTTGAATCTTGTTCTCTGTTAAAACACCTAAACCTAAACTAAAACTGAACCCTAGACCTAAAACCAAAACCCTACACTAAACCTAAACCATAAACCCTAAAAACTAAACCACACATAAACCCTAAAACCTAAAATCTAACAGTGAACCATAAACCCTAAAAGACCCACAAAACTACTAAACCTTAAACACTAAACCTAAAACTAACCCTAAAGACCCCAACCTGACCTACCTAAACTCCACAAGCCAATCCCAAACTTAAAACTATGGCTATAATAAATCCTGATAAAAGTATAAAAAAAATAAAAATTAAGATAAAATAAGATAAAATAAAAATAAAATGGACCTAAATAAAATAAAATATAAATATCTAACATAGATAAAATAAACTAAATGAACTAAACCTGCCGGGTTTGCTTGATTTAAAAGGCCAGATCCTAAAACTGATCCTAGTTGAAACCCTAGACCTAGCCTAATGGCAGTGAGCCCTAGGCTAAATGGGTGAGACCCTGGCCCTGGTCAACTGGGCACTACTGATGGGCCACTGGGCCATAACAGAAGCACCCAAGACCAAACCCCAGGCCCCCCTACCCCTGAGCCCAATCTCTAAGCCTAAATAAACCTTAGTAAATATAAAACCTCACCTATAAATAAATAAGATAAATGTGACTAAACCCTAAACAAAGATAAAATAAATATGTTAATAAATGATAATAAAGATTAAAGATAAATCCTGGAACAGACCTAACTAAATAAAATAATAAATGCCTAAAAAGATAAAATAAAAACTTAATAAATAAACCTAAAATACTATAAAAATAAAATAATACTAAAATAAATAAAACCATAAATAAAACTATGTAATATAATAAATAAAAATAAACCTAAACTAAAAAAAAAATGAAAATAATTCAAAATAAAAAGAAATAAAACTAAACCTAAAAAAATAAATAAAACCAAACTAAAAAAAATATAATAAAACTTAAACCTAAAATAATAAAAGATAAAAATAAAAAAATAAACTAAAATAAAATAAACTAAAATAAATAACTAATATATAAACCTAAAATACAAAATGAACTAAATATAAATTAAAAATGGACCTAAAATAAAACAAAATAAATACTCAAATAACTAAAATATAATAAATGATAAACATAAACCTGTGGTTTGCTTAATTTAAAGAAAACCTGACTACTACCTGGATAATCTTGCACTAACTGAGCCCTAAACTGGCCTAAATGACTTACTGATAATAAAAGCCACAGGCCTGAAATAAGGCTAAGCCCACACAAGACTGATAAGGCCATGGGCCAGCCACTGGGCTTTCCTAAAAGGCCCTAAAACTACCCTGAGAACTGGATGGGCCACAATAAGACCCTGGGCCTAAATAAAGACCACATGAGCTAGAATACCTAAAAATGAGTTAAATAATGAGCCATAGGCTGAGCCTGAACCTAAACCTGGACTAAAGATAAAGACCTAGATTAACTGGGCTTGGGCTTAAAAAAATAGTAAACCTAGGCCTAATAAAGATGGCCTGATCTAATAAATAGATGGGTCAAAACAGGCCTAATCTAGAAACCAAAAGATACTAAAGATAAACTAAACAAAAATAAATGACCTAATAATAATACTAAATGAAGATACTAATAAATAAAATTAGATAAACTGTGGTTTGCTTGGTTTAAAAGATCATAAAAGATCTGGGCCTGACCCTGGGCCCTACTACATTAAAACTGATCTTAAGGCCATAAATAATATAGGCACTGAGCCCTAACCCTGAGCTAGGCTAGAGACTGAGGACTGAAAAAAACCCTAGGCCCTAAACCCTAAAAAAAAACTAAAATACACTTCCATACCTATAAATACTGAGCCCTACCTTAAACTTACCACTGACACTGACCTACTCTAAATAAACCCTAGATCCAAAAAAACCTAAATAAAAAATAAAATAAACTAAATAAATAAAACCTAAAAGATAAATAAATAAAAACTAAACATAAAAAAAAAAAAATAAAAAAAAAAACTAAACTAAAACCTAAGCAAACCTAAAAATAAAATAATAAAATAATAAAAATAAACTAAAATTAAATGAATAAAACAAAACTAAAAATAAGATAAACCTAAGATAAAAGAAAGAAATAAAATAAAATAAATGTTAAAAAAAAAAAAAATAAGATAAATAAAATATAAAATAAACTAAATAAAAATAAAACCTAAGAATAAATAAAAAAATAAAACCTAAAAAATAAAATATAAAATAAAACCTAAATTTTAACTAAAAAACTAAACATTAAAGAAAAATTATATAATAAAATAAACTTAAAACCTAAAATAAAATAAAGCTAAACCTAAATAAATAAAATACAACAAACTAAAATATAAACCTCAACTAAAATAAAAATAAAATAAACCTACCAAAACCTAAAATAAAATAAATACTAAATAAAATTAAACTAAACCTAAATAAATAAAATAAACTCTAAAATAAAACCTATGTGACCTAACAAATAAACTAAAAATGACTAAATAAATTATCTAATAATATAATAATAAATATAAATAAATAAAATAAAATAAAATGAGCTAGCTGATGGTTTGCTTGATTTAAATAAAACCCTGATAGGCCCTGGACCCACTACCCTAGCCTCCCAGGCCAGACTAGGCCCTAGGCTCACTGATCATGATAAACCATGAGCGTATCCCCAAATGGGACTACCCTGAGCCTAGGCCCTCCTGACCCTGGGCCACTGAGCCCTAGGCACAAAATCCTAACTGAGCCCTATCTACTCACTAAATCCTGACTATTAAATGACCCTGGGCCATCTAGGAAACTTCCACTGGGCCACAAAGATAACCACTCCTACACTGACTACCTCCCTACTAACCTGACCTAAATAACTAAGCATAAACTTCTCAAACCCAAATACCTAACCACTCCCTAAATAACCCCTCTACCCACCTTTATAAATAAATTAAATTAACCTAAAATAATAAAACCTTAAACTAAACTAAACCTAAATCTAGAATGGATCATAGAACATCGTAATAGGCTAAGAGATAGGCGAGGAGGTAAAGGTGGACTTATCATGGTGGTGGTATCAAGGTCTGGTGGATATGGAGGTGGTGGTGATGTAGTGGTGGTAGGATGGATTACAAGCGTGGTGGTGGCCTGGGAGAAGGATATGATGGTGGATCCCACTACTAGAGGTCTGGTTATGATACTGGAAAAATGAAGAATGGTGATCGATTTAGTATAGAACTATCTTTATAGTAGAGGCTTCTAGTTATCGGGGTTTTATTTGCTATGCTTGCTCATTTTTTTATCTATGTCTTCTCTTGTGTCATAGAAAACTTGGGTGTGTTACTTGGATGATGAAATAAAAAGAAGAAATGTTGAATATAAATTTGATCTGTTAAAAACCACACCTAAACTAAACCTAAACCCTGGACCAAATAAACCCTCACCATAAACTAACCCCACCTAACCACCCCTTCCTAAAAACTAAACCCTAACCTCCTAACCCCAAACCACAAACCCTCCAAACCCTCTCCTCAAATACCACTTTGAAGCTACACTGATAAACTTAAATAAATAAATAGACTCCAAAATTAAAAAAATAATAAACCTAAACTTAAATCAAAAAAATAAATAATAAAAACTACTAAATAATAAAATAAACTAATAAAAAACCTGTAAATAAATATAAAATAAAATATACCTAAATAAAATAAAATAAAACTAAAATAAAATAAAACTAATCTAAATAATAAAACTACAAAACCTAAAAGAAATAATATAAATAGACTAAACTAAATAAAATAAATAAACCAAATAAAAAAATAAATTAAATTAAATAAAATAAACTAAAATGTAAACCCACCAGTTTACTTAATTAAAAGAAATAAAACCTAAAAAAAACTCTTAACCCTAAACTAAAATAACCCTAACATTAAACCTAAACCTAAAACCCTAAACCATTACTAACCCTAAAATAACTAAATAACCACAAATATCTAAACCAAAACCATAGCCAAAGCTAAATAACCATAACTAAACCAAAATAAGAAACCTAAAATAAACCTAAAACACAAAACCAACCTAAACTAAATAAAACTTTAAAATAAAATAAATAAATATGTAAACCTAAATAAAAATGAATCAAAGATAAAATAATAATAAATGAGCCTAAAAACTTAAAAAAAACTAAAATAAAATAAAGAAAATCCTACACTAAATTATAAAATAAAATAAACCTAAGAATATAAAACTTAATAAAATGAAACTAAATGTAAAATAAAAATAAAATAAAACCTAAAATAAAATAAAAATAAAATTATATAAAACCTAAAACCTAAAATATAAACTAAAAAAAAAACCTAAAATAAATAATAAAAAAACCTAAACCTAAAATAAACTGAGACAAAACTAAAAGAGAAACTAAACTAAAATAAATGGACCTTATAAACTTAAAATAAAACTAAACATAAACCTAAAATCTAAACTACATAAATAATAAACTAAAATAAAAACCTAAAATTAAAATATAAAAATAAAATAAAAAAATAAAACCTAAAAAACCTAAATAAAATAAACAAATGACTAAACCTAAAATAATCTAAAAACTCAACTAAAAGAATAATGTGACCTAAACTAAAATAAAAAAAAAAAAATAAAACTAAATTAAAATCTATATTAATTAACTATATATATTTTAATATTTTAAAAAAACCCTAAACCCTAAACTTAAAACACTAAAATGAATAATCCCTAAACACTAAACCCCAAACCTAAAAGCTAAAAACTAAAAAAAACCCCAAAAAAACTAAACTAACCTAAACCCACAAACCCTAAACCTAAACCTAAATAAAATAAACACTAAACCCTAACCAAAACTAAATCCTAAAACCCTAAACTAAACCTAAACTTAACCTAAAGTGACTAAATAAATTAAAAAATAAAACTAAACCCAAAACCTAATAAACCTTAACAGAATGGGTGACCTTGACAAAGAACATCACCTCTCTCAGTCTAGATTTGGCTGGAAAGATGGCTGGCGGTTATAAGTAGTGGTGGTATCTAGGTGCATGGATATGAAGGTGGTGATGGTCGAAGTAGTGGTGGTTTTGGAGGCACAGAATAAAAGATTACATGGTGCTGAGTTAAAGATAAATGATATGATGGTGGATCCAGTGAGAGTGAGGTTCTAATGGAAACCAAGAAACAAATATCGATTTACTACTTATGGAACTATGTCTTTTGTTTTTCTCTATGCATGCTCATTTTAAATTTATGTCATAAACTTGTGTCTTACAAAACTTGATGTGTTACTTGGTTGATAAAATCAAAATGAAGAAATATTGAATCTGAATTTATTCTCTATTAAAATAAAAAAAACCAAAAACCCTAAACCCTAAACTAAAACATGAACCCTAGACCTAAAACCTAAACCCACCTCCCTAAATCCTAAATCCTAAACCTAAATCCTAAAACCTAAACCCACATACCCTAAACCCTATCCACTAAACCTAAAACCTACCTAAAACCCCAGCCAAAACCCTGAGCCTCACTGAAATGACCCTTTATAATAATAAAACTAAATGACCTTAAATAAATAAATAACTAAACTAAATAATAAATAAAAATAAACAACTAAAACCTCTATATAAACAAACTAAAATAAATAATAAAATAAAATAAACAAGCCTAGGCCAAAATAAACTAATAAAAACTAACTAAATAAATAATCTGATAAACTAAATAAAAATAACATAAATAAAAGATAAATATAGATAAATAAAATTAAATAACTTATGGGCTTGCTTATTGAGATAAGAAAACTAAAAAATAACCTAAATCCTGACCCTAACCTTAAACTAAAACTACCCACTAACTAACCCAAAGATCACTGGACTGGGCTCTAAAATATACACCTAAACTGGGCCCTAAACAAACCACTCCACTATCCTGGGCCATGAGCTGACTGAGCTGACCCTTAACAACCTGGGCCACTGAGCTCCACTAAACTCACTGAGCCCTTGAGAAAATCCTAAACTGGATCTTAAATACCCTATAAACCTAAACCAGACTCTAAATAAATAAAAATAAACCTAAACTATAAGATCTAAACTAAAAATAAATAAAATAATAAAATAATAAAACCTATAAATAATAAAAATGCCCTACCAAATAAATAAAATAAATAATTTAAATAAAAATAAAATAAATAAACTAAACTAAACTAAAATATAAAATAAGATTAAAAAAAATATAAAAACTAAATAAATAAATATAAATAAAATAACTATAATAAACTTAAAATAAACCTAAAAATATATAATAAAAAAAAACTAAAAATAACTTAATAATATTAAGATAAAATAAAAATAAACTTAAACTAAACTAAAATAAAACTAAATATAAAACCTAAAAACTAAACCTAAAATAAAATAAAATAAATTAAAATAAACTACCTCTAAATAAATAAAACTAAACTAAAATAAAATAAAATTACCTACTAAAAAAAAATATAAAATAAACTCACTAAAAAATAACTTAACTAAATAA
The DNA here is from genome assembly GCA_021442155.1 of Cymbidium sinense. Lineage (NCBI taxonomy): Eukaryota > Viridiplantae > Streptophyta > Magnoliopsida > Asparagales > Orchidaceae > Cymbidium > Cymbidium sinense. The sequence goes on from CM038214.1 coordinate 197,740,804, forward strand.
AACTAAACTAAAATAAATACTATTAAATAAAATAAAAAATAACTAAATAAATAAAATAAATAAACTCAAATAAATAAAATATCTAAATAAACTACATCCATTTGCTTTTTTTTACCCTAAACCTACCTACAACCCTGACCCCAATAAAAACTCTACCTGGGCCCTACCCTCCACTAAATCCTCCCTACCTTCTACCCTAACCACCACCTCCACCACCACTAAACCATAAACCCTAAACCCTCCCTAAAACCCTCTCTAAACCCTAAACCTTAAAACCTGACTAACCTAAACCAAACTAAACCCCGTAAAACTAAACCCCAGAATGGCCAAAACCTTGGATGAACATCACAATCAACTAGGCTTGGTCTAGATCTAGCAATGGGGGTGGAGTGGATCTAGGTGTTGGTGGATATGGGGGTGGTGGAGAAGTGGTGGTTATGGATGTGGGAGTGATGAAGGTTACTGACCATGGTGGTGGTGGAGGGGAGTGATTGAGAAATGATGGTGGATCCTCTACTTGAGAGGCAAGGGTCATTCGATGGGAACTAGAGAAAACAAGAACAATCAATCTATCTTGCTTATGGGCGTGTCTTTATAGTAGAGTTCAACTTATCTAGGGTTTTGATTTGCTCTATGATCATTTTTAATCTATGTTGCTTGCATCTTAGAAAACATGGGATGCTACTTGGTTGATCAAATCAAAAGAAGAATGTTGAATTAATTTATTCTCTATTAAAAAAAAACCTTAAACCTAAACCCAATATTCTAAAACTTAAAACCTAAAACTTCTATACCACAAACCCTAAACCTAAACCTACCTAAACACTAAAAAACCCAAACCACAAAATACCCTAAACCCCAAACCCTAAACAAAACTAAACTCTTTAAACCATAAAATCCTAAACCCACAAACCCTCCACAAACCTAAAACCTATAACCTAAATGTAACACTAAACCCCACAAACCCTAAAAACACCAAACACTAAATAAATGCTAAACTAAAACCTAAACTAACAAAAAAAATCCCAAACTAAACCTTGAATAAAGATGTCATTAGTAGATCTGAATGACCTATTAATAGTTATGGTAGCTAAAAATGTCTTCAAAGAGACTTTCCTTGACTATTAAATTTGAATACCATAAACCCTAACCTAAATCATATTATAATACCATATATTATAGTATAATGTTGCATCATATGTTTGAGCATGTACTAATGTGTTTTTTGGATGTTATAAGATGTTTTGAAATGTTTAGTATATTATGGTATTATGCCCTATAGTCTATATTAATTTAAATCATAAACATTTTGATTTAATAAATTAGATGATGAAATTTATTAAATTTGAAGTGGGAATTAGGCTGTAGTACCAAAGGTGTGTTATTCCTCTTACAGTCTAAAAACTAAGATTTTATGTTCAAAATAAGTATTGTATGTTGTAGCATAGTATAACATCATATATCATAATATATTATTCTACATAATTTAAATTATTTTAGTATTTTATAATCATGCAATCGAGCCTACACTAGCATTATTTATAAAAATGTTGATTTATACTTTAAAATGGTGGAATTTGGCCAAATTCATAATAGGTAGAGCATGTCATCATAATATATTATTTCAATTTAAAATATGTAAGTGATACAACTAAAAGATATAGTTTTTTATTATTTAGACTAATTTTATGATTTTTAATCTTAAGAATTCCCTTGTGATGTGATATGCAATATAATATAATATAATATGTTATAGTGTGTTATAATATAGGATGCCAAAACATAGTGTAGCATCATGCATTATAGCATACCATTGTCCATTACTACTTGTTGTTTAGCAAATTTTCGTTTGTTATAGTATGATGTAGTAGAGTTTGTATTGGTATAATTCATAAAAATACTAATTTATAGGTTGAGATGATGGGATTTGGCCAAATTTAAGATAAGTTTTAGGGAATATCATTGGGGGTGTGCTATGGTGTGTTATTTAATCAAAAGAATGGAATTTTGCATCCAAAATAAATGTGTAATGTAAGATAATATATTATATGAAAGCATATTAAAAATATAATGTACATAACAATATAACTTCACATATATATGAATGTGGTGGTGTGTTACTAAATGTTATTGTACATTTTAGTATGTTTTACTTTTGTTATAATACATTGGGTCAAAACTCATAAAAATGTTAATTTGAAGGTTGAGATGGAAGAATTTGGCCAAATTCATAGCACACCAAGAAACAACCAAAATTATGCTATTTTGCACCATTTCTAATAAAATAAATAATTTTACATCATAATGAACATTATTCATATTTTGATAAAATTTTGTTATTTGTTCCTTTAAGTGATTTTAATGAGGTGTAATGTTAGATATATTATATTATAGCAAATTATAATATAACATCATATATTATAATATAATATAGTGTGTTAATTCTATAATATGTTTAGCATGATATTGTATAGTTAGTTTGAGCTTGCACCATCACAAATCATAAAATGTTGATTACAATGTTAAGATGATGTAATATGAATGAATACATTGTTAATCTTTTGGTTGAAGTATTAAATGTGTGCATTATAGAAGAAATAAGATTTGATGAGAATTCCATGTCAAGGACATGGAGGGAGATCCTTGATCACACATGCATTGGACATGACATATAAGGGGTCTATGTTAGGCATATAAGAAGAAAATGGTGGAGATAAGGCTTTGATTTGATTATATGATGTGTAGAAGAAGATCTGGGGATAAGAATCTATAATTAACCATGATTTAAGATCAATTTGACTTTAATTAGTTTTGTTTTAATTAATGTGGAGGTACATCTATTAGAGATATGGGCTTGAGTCCGTTGAGGATCAGGTATATGAACCTTCCACTAGGGAAGCAGGTTCGTGCTATCTGCTAGGGATTGGGATTTGAGTTTGATTTCATAGATTTATTTGGGGATGTATCCACTGGGAATAAGAGTTTGGTTGGATTTCTTTGATTTAGACTCTCTTGGAGTTGGTTTAATTTGGCTCCACTAGGAGGTTTATTTTTAATTTTTATTTATTTGCTTGACTTGTTTATATATGATTTGGGGCTCCACTAGGAGAAGGGTGTGATTTAACTCCACTAAGGAAAATTAGATGGGTTTAATTTAATGCAGTTAATGTATGGACCTAAGGTGTGATGGAACCACTGAGAAGGGGCTATATCACGACCTACTTCATGTTTACAAATCCAAAGGGATAGTCTATGAGGTAGCCAACCTAAATTCCTTTTTAGTGTGCTATGTGCTAGGAAGAAGGCGTAGCAGACTTACATCATCCAAAGTGAGGAACAACCACTGGGGTGACCTGTTGGATGCACAACAAATCGAACCTGACCTAGGGCGACTTCTGAGTGAATGCCATTGGGGACTTATGTCAACTCAAAAATAGTCAAGATTAATTTTATCTTAATTTCACATGATTTGATATGGTTTGTTTGGTTTAGTTTGACTTTGAATTGAGAGCATATCTAAATGAGCTCGATCAAATTTGATAGATTTAATTTATGGACCATGTCGGTGTGCGTTGGACCCACTGAGAAGAGGCTATATCGGACTTATCTTATCTCAAATTTATAAATCCAAAGGGATAGTCTACTTGCTATGGGGTGGAGCTAACCAACCTAAGGGGTTGCCTTTCAATGTGCAATGGCTGTGCTAGGAAGAAGGCGTAGTAGACTTACATCTTCTTAAGCAAGGAACAACCGCTGGGGTGACTTGTTGGTAGCATAACAAATGAGAACTAAGGAGACTAGTGAGAATGACATTGGGGACTTATATCCGAGAGTAATCAGATTCATATAAGGAGTTTTCTTGTACCTAAAGATAGGATGCGCTTGGGAAAAGGTACCACTAGGGGTGTCCTCTAATCCATAGGTGAATATATACTTTGTTTATATGTTTGCATGGACCTATTGGTGTGTGAGGGACCACACTAAGAAGGGGACTATGTCATCCTATCTCATTCTTGGACCAAGGAGAATGCACATCCTCAAGACAAATTTTGCAACCAAAGGGGTGGTTACAAAGAAAGGGGAACTGTTTAATCTAATAGTAACCCAGGTAGTGTCTAAATGGGGTCGCAAAATAAATGATCCAAATATAGTGTAGGGAGATGTTGGGGTGTTATCTTGAGCCCTGAAAAAATCTATAGTGTATGATGGCTCAAGGAGAAAGCAGCAGACTTAGATCTACCCATGGGGTGGTTTATCCTAAGATGCGAGAACCAACCAACCTAAGGTGTATCGCATGAGTGGGGTATGCATAGTGAGAACCAACCAACCTAAGGTACCCATTGTGTGCGATGATGAAAGAAAGTTATAGGCTTACAACTTTCCAAGCGAGCGATCATCGGATAGTTTATCATTGGCAGATATGCTCTAACCTAGAGTGACTACTAGCGGGAGCGAGGAAGGATTTGAAATAAACTTGAAGATGTCAGGGAAAGGAGGCACTAGGGGACTTATCCTTAAAATATACTCAACCCGGTTAGTGCAGGCTAATCTAAGAAAGCATAGCTCACATCTTCTTAAATAAATCCAATATGAGGTAGCTTATTGGCCATATAAAGCCTACCAAACTAACAAGGTGCTCATCGATGTGTAATGGACAAGTAAAGAAGGAAAATGTAGCAGACTTACATCCTCTAAAATAAGAATACCACTGGGGTGACAAACTAGTAGGGTAGCATGTTAGCCAGACCTAGAGCAGTTATTGAGTGAGTGTTGTTAGGGGCATTAGCTCAACTTAGAATAGCCCGAGATAGAAGATATGTGTTTATTTTATATGTTTGTGTGTAGTTTGTATTTATTTTGTGTCAATGAAGGATAGGACATCGTTGAGTTCATTACACCTACCAAGACATCATGGGTTAGAAACAAGAATACTTTTAACATGGAAGAGATTGAATTCAAAATGGAATTTTCATTGATGATAATTTTTGTCAAACATTATTTATAATATTTTCTTAAGTAGATCCCATTGATTGGAATAATTGGGCACTCTCCCTTATAATTAATAAGCTGATAAGATCCTCTTTGGTAGGCCTTCTCTATGGAAAAAGGGTCTTCCTAAGTAGGTTCAAACTTGGCCCCCATCTTACGATGGGCAACAATCAGTCTCCATAGAACTAAAATAAGCTCTTCTACTTGAAAACCTCTAGGATGGACCAACTTGTTGTGAGCTTGAATCAATTTTAGCTTTGTACAACTCAAGGTTTTGACATGCAGAGGCATCTCATCAAACTTTGATCTCTTCTAATAACTTGGGGTTCTGCTTTTATTATGATCTTGCTACATAATCCTTAGTGATGGTAGTTGGACTTCTAATGGTAGAATGGCTTGAATACACTAAGGAGAAAGGAGTAGACTTAGTTAGAGTTTGATATGTGGAGGTAAACTTCAACTAGCACTCATCGCTATATTTGTTGTCAGTGTCTTCTTAGTATTTGGATAAGAGTTTTGTTGAAGGCTTAATCCATTTGCCCTGGTAGTTGTTGGTAGAATATCTTCAATCTGTTTGTGTCTCTCAGTAAAGTTGTTAATCTCGTTTCTTGAATGCGTACATTATTAGATATAATTCATCAAAACACTCCAAACCTATATATGATATGGTTCCTAAAAAATTAGAGCACATGCTGAGCTATGACCTCTCTTAGTGGAATCACCTTCACCCATTTGGAAAAGTAATCAGCAGTAGCTAAGATGAACTGATGACCCTTGGAAGAAGGAGGATCAATCGGACCCACTATGTTGGTACCCCAACACTCGAATGGCCATGAGGCCAATGTTGGATGTAGAATGTGGGTGGCGGTGTAGGACCATAATGTGTATTTGACATTGGTGGCATCACCTATCGTATCCATGCAATCTTTGATCATCGATGGCGTAGTATCCTAGTCTCGATCTTGGCTTTCATCTTTGGACCAATTGGTTGGCTCCACATAATCTTGAGTGTACCTCGCTTATGATCTTGGGGCTTCATTCTTGTATAAATAATGTAACCACATATGATCGAAAGATTGCCGATATAAGACACCATCCACAAGAGCATAGAAAGTGTTCTCTACTTCATATGATGGGCTTGGGACTTCTCTTGAGGTAGTTTGCTTTTATTTAGGTAATCCATGAATGGTTGCCTCCAATATAACTCCTCGTCCTTCTTAATAATGGAAACCTCCCATTCAATAGAGTACTTCTTGATGAGCTTAATATCAATAAGGGATAAGACTTGCCTATTTTGGACATTTATTGATATGGACTCATCCTGACATGCCAACTCAAGTTTGGCTAAAGCACACTATGACATTCTCTCCTCATGGAATCTTATAAATGGTAACCTCTAGATTTGGGCCAACAACTCAAGTTGTACTTTTGGTAGTGATGGAGCTTGGGCTTTATAACCTTATAGTACCTGATTTGGTTGATAACTACCGAGAATCCCAAAGATGTTGATGTTCTATATGCTTAGAGTAATGGCTAACCTGACCGGAAATCGAGCCTCATATTTAGCTTCATTGTTGGTTCAAGGATTGATAGATGATATAAGAATCTCATCACATCATGCCTAGAGTTAAGAGAACTATTCCTACCCCGCCTTTCTTGAAATAGTAGATTATGGTTCTTCTTGAGAGGAAGCCAAACCATGAAAGTACATCTCCCAATGGTGAATGCTAGTATCCCCTAAGTTCATGATTTGTTTATTAGGGAGATCATCACTAGCAAGAAGTGGGTGTGCTTCTAAGAACTCTGTTAGCGCTTGTCCTTTCACCATATGGAGGGGTATGAAGGTAAAGTCAATCTATGAAAGGATCATGAATCTTCATGCCAATCATCCAGATAGCATCACTCATGTCATGAGATGCTATAGTGGATTGATCTTAGAGATTAAGTTCACCTTATGAGGAAGCATGTAGTGTTGTATCTTTTGGGATGCAAAGATTAAAGCTAGGCAATGCTTCAATGGATAATTAGCCAACAGATTAGATGATCACTAAGGTACTAGAGTGTGTTTTCCATCCCTTCATTATTGGCTTGGGCCAATAAAGCACCAAGAAAGTCATCTAACACATCAATGTAAAGTTGAGCTTGCCTAATAGAACCGAGGCATCAGGAAATGCTTGATGTCTTCGAAGGCATGCTCACACTTGTCATCCCACTTGAACTTGGCATCCTTTTTGACAAGTGCTGAGAATGGATGACATTTTTTGATAGGTTGGGTATAAAACCTCTTAGATATGCCAACCGCCCTTGGATTGATCTGAGTTGAGTTAAAGTTTTAGGGGGTGGCATTTCTAATAAACATTACTCTTCTCTAGATTGATTTTGATTCCTAGGTGTCGGACAACAAACCCAAGGAATTTCCCTGATGCTACTTTGAATGCACACTTCAGGGGGTTAATTTTGAGGTTGAATTATCTTAATTATTTGAAAACTACTCTCAAGTCAAAGAGATGGTCTTCCTTTTCTCTACTTTTGATGATCACATGATGATGAATGAATGAGTTCATCAAGATTCAAGTCATAGCTCACCGGTATGTAGCAACATTTTAAGGGTGAAAGGCATGACCTTATAATAGATTCAGATCGGGGTTCTAAAAGTAGTGTTTCTTTCATCTTCAGAAACCATCTTTATTTGGTTATATTCAGATGAGCCATCCATGAAAGAGAAGACTTCATGAGATGAGGCAATGTCCACCATCAACTCTAGGATTGGTAGTGGAAATTCATCTTTTGGACATGCCTTATTTAAATCCCTAAATTGATGCATATGTGAATTTGTCCATTCTTTTTCTTAACTGGGATGACGCTAGCTAACCCGATAGGGTATTTTTCTTCCTGATGAAGCCAGCATTGATCAATTTCTTTACTTCAAAAATGACCTATTATTCTATGTCTAATCGCATGCGTCCATGAGCTTGCTTAATAGGGTTAGCAGTAGGCTCTATTGCTAGTTCAGGGATAGCTATGTCAAGAGACAATCCAGGTATCTCTTCATAATTTCATGCAAAGTGGTCCTTAAACCAACCAATAGCCTAACTAAGTCATTGTTTTGATTTCATTCAATAAACCGATGTATGTTGGGTGTGGATCTTCTTCGCTTTCTAAGTTGATTTCCTTGAGCTCATCGATGGTTGACTTGATCTCTTCTTGAACTCTAGAGAGATGCATCTTTGACTTTAAATCATCTAGATCATCCAAGTTTCTAAGTACATTCCTCATATGAGTTAATGTGATTTGAGATGAACCTATAAATTCTAAATGATTGGATGACTAAGCAAGAATCATCATCAATTGGACCCACTATCAATCCTAAACCCTCTTGATTGAGGGCTTTGCATTTGTTCTTACATATTATTTCAAGTAGTATGAACTATGCTTTGACCAAGTATGTTGGATTAACCCTGACTTTGCTAAATTATGAACACAAGGGAAGTACCAATCAAAGGTAATTCTATTACATCTTTATATGAATCATCCTTAAGTTCTACATCAACTTCTTGACTTGAGGATGATGATGCCAGAAAGAACCTCTGAGTCTTCACACCTATGGATGACTTAGGAGCTTCCTTAACTACCAAACCCTCAACTTTTGAGAGGAAAAGTGGATACACTTATGCTTTGCTTTGGAGCCTGGTCTTCATCGCTATCTAGCTCAAGTGTCACCTCCAAGGAATCTACTGTTGAGAAGAGTTGGCTGGTATGCTAACCATATAAGACTCATCATATGAACTAGATTCTAAGTCTTTATGGATAGCAGGTGTACTCTAATAGTCTGGGACATATCTATTGTGTCCAATAAAGAGGTTTTCCACCCTGGACTCCTCACCTCTCCTCTCGCTTGGTGGAGGTCAGGTCATCCAACCCATATGTTCAAATGGTGTAACAAATTGTGGGTGGAATCTAATGTTAAGCTCCACTTCCTCCTCCAAGTTTATTTTCACTCCCTTTTATTTTCTTTTTCATTTTTCTTTTCTTTTCTTTTTCATTTTATCTTTCTTTTTCTTTTTCTTTTTCTTTTTCTTTTATTTCTAACTTTGGCCAAGTTTGTGAGAATAGACTTGTTGATTTTGAGGGAGGTAGTAAGCTGCATCCTCATATATGTCGACCTCATGAACTATAAATTGCTTGAGATCTCCTTTGACATAGTAGATGATCCCACCTCTCATAAACTTCATACATTGATGTAGAGAGGATGGAACTATGTTGTTCTCATGTATCCATGTTCTCCCACGAAAAGCGTTGAAAGATGTATCTAAGTCTATAATGTGAAACTTGGATTCGATCTTCCAGTCATCTATCACCAACGAAAACACTATGGAGCCTAAGGCTTGTTGAACTAACTTTTGGAGTGCGGATTCAATCTTCCCATCTTAGACATAGAAGTCTTCTAGATAATAAGACTTTTCTAGTCGTAAGACACTTCTAACAATTAGGTAAACACTTAACCTAAAGACTTAGAAGGGTTAACCATAGGATTAGGTTATGCCTTAGGATTAGGATAATCCACCTACCCTACAAAAAATCCAATCCATGTTCACCTTCTCAAACCAAACCTCAAGTTCAATCCAAACAACAAATTCAAATCCAAATCCAAACCCAAATTCCAAAACCAACTGATTGAAGCCCATGATCAAATCCAAACATGAAACCCTTCCTAAGCCATATGACCTATCCCATGGACTTAGCCAAATCTTAATCCAAATCAATCCAAAATCAATTGATTTTATCATAATCAATTTATATCTTCAATCATCTTCCTAAATATAAATCAAATCTACATTTAAATGATCAAAACTAAATCAAACTAAATCAAATAAAATTAATGCCTTCCTAAGCCATATGATCTATCCATGGACTTAGCCAAATCTTCATCCAAATGTCAAACTCAATTGATTTTCTCACAAATCAATTTATTTTCAATTTTAAATGAAATATACATTTAAATCATCAAAACTAAATCAAACCAAATCAAAATCCAAACCTAAGCCACATGACCCAACTCATGGACTTAGCCAAATTCTTCATTCCAAAACCCAAATTCAATTGATTTTCTCATGAATCAATCATACCTTCAATAATATTCACAAATATAAATAAATCTACAATCATCAAGCCAAACCAAAATCAACCCAAGTCAAACCCAACTTAACCCTTTTGACTTGAAATGTTCAAATGAACCAAAACCAATTTGAACCCAATATTGCAATTGAATTTATATAAATCAATCCAAATATAAACTCAACTAAATCAAACTCAACCCAAAATCAAGCTAACTAAACCCTTGGTCCACTTGACCCAAAGTGGCCAATTTGACCTATTTGAGCCAAGTTCTAATCCTACCCAAATTGGATTGAACTAAGCCCATCAAAACCTCTCATCATGATTATCACCCTTGGTTGATCAATTGTCATAAATTGTCAAACCAAGTCAACTTGCAAGTTGACCAAGTCAACCTCTTAACCCATATGAACCCAAACTAGCCAAATTGCAACCTAAGCCAAATCCCTTGAAACCAATGATTCATACTAAATAAAACTCAATATTTGAATATGACTTGATTATATAAGTCAAACCAAACCCAACCCTCTTGACCCAATTGACCCAAATTGACCTAAAAGACCAAATTAGGTCAAATAAAAATATAAACCAAATTGATTGCAACCAATGGCTCAAGTTCATTCCAAATTGATTGTTGAACTTGACCAAAGCCATGATTGGACCCAATTGAACCCAATTGAATACTTTAGCCCAATTTGCCTAAAGGTTCATGTTGGCCTAAATCAAAACCAAATCCAAATTAATTAAAACCAAAGCCTACAATCATCTTCAATTGCTTAACTAAACCCAAACCAACACCCAAGCCAATTTGAATTTGGTCAAATTGGTAAACTTAACCCTTTGACCCAAATGAATTCAAGTGAGCAAAATCAAATCTAAGCAAACTAAACCAAACTAATTGAGCCAAAACATCCCAAATGATCATATGAACTTGACCTAGCCCTTGGTTTGACCCAATTTGACTAATTGGTCAACTTGACCTAACCTAACCAAATTTGACCTAAAAGAGTCAAATTGAGCTAAACCTAACCAAATCAACTTCAATTGACTTGAAGTTTTGGCTAACCCACATTTTGCTCATTTCAAATCTTCCCAAATCAAATCAAATGCCAAATGATCATTCTACCCTTGGGTCAAGGGCATCACAATAGACAAATCACCCATGTAAGTGGCCATTTCATTCTTTGGCCACTTGGTAATCTCTCAATGGTCCACTTAGGCACCTAGATAATGCCGACCTAACCAAGGTGGTTGGTTGGCCATGATCCATGGGAGGTGAAATCACCTCAAAACATTTGAAACCCATAGGACTCCCATGATTCCTCCTTGGTACCTCCACACCTTCAACCAACCAAGCTGAGCCAACTCACCTCCACCCTACCACCCATGACGAGATGGCCGATGGCCACTAGAAGCCAAACTGATCCCCCATCCATCAAGATGAAGGGGGTATACCCCCCTCATTTCCACTCAAACACACACAAAATCATTCCTTAGTGTCCTACCCAAGATGAGCCGCTAGAGCCATTCCTTAAGCTCTCAAGCTTGTTCCTTGATCAAAAATGTCATTCTGTCATCTCTAAAATAGGACACTCCCATTTTACCTAACTTCCATATTTCTCTATCAAACTCAAATTAACTTTTGCAAACCTTCCTTAGGCTTTGTCGAAGAATGAATCATCTCCCAAGCTTCTAGAGGTGGGACTTGATCAAAGATGAGCTCCAAATTATCAGTTCATGGCCTTTAGAGAGATCATCAAGGAATTGATCCAATAGCTGCTCAACAGGGCTTCATCTCTAGTAGAGGAAGCTTCCTCAATCTTTCAAGCCACCGGTCTTAAGCTCTGCCGAGCTACACTTTAAAAACTGATCCTTAGCCAAAATGGGTTGGAGATTTTTGAAGAAAACTTGCATCTCATGTGATCTTGACCATTGGATCCCCTCTGATCGATGTCGTGAAGGTGTGGGATCCTTTTGGAATTTATCTAAGCTCGAGTAAGCTTGGATCAAGTGAACAATGGCGGACGAACTTCATTCTCCCTCACTTGCATGACGTTATATCAGGCACCGTCCGTTCCACATGATCGGAATGGATGGTGATTACATCCACTAGATTGATCTGATTTAATCCTATTAAGCTGTGGGATTAATCGTAGCCATCCGATCTTAGATTAGATGGCAAAAGAGAAAGCGCATCTATCACCACCACATAGGCGCTGAGTCGGATAAGTTTTAAGCAGCCAATCCTGCGGTGCCACATGGAAATTGTGTCACATCCGCCAACAGGATTAGACTTTAATTAGGTTTAATTAATTATTTTTAATGGTTAAAACTTCTAAAAATCATAAAAAATCATAAATAAATTAAAAAAATGCAAATAAATACTTATTTTAAAGTTATTTTAGAGGAGAATTAAATAAAAATGATCATAACTAATTTTAAAAAGTAATTAAGGTTTAATTACCAAATTAATTAGCTTAATTATTTTTAATTACTTAAGTAATTAATCCTAAATTTTGTGGGTTAATTTAATAGGATGACCTCACCTCCCAAGATTTTCTTGATTTATTGCTCACTTAATTAAAAAATTGACTAATTAAACCTTAACTACTCTTTTAAGTTAATTAATGATTAATTAATCTCATGAATAGTAACAAATTGGTTAATTATGTTTATTAATCATTGCTTCATAAGTGAACTAAGGAATAGTTGGGACCCTTTCCCTGTTCATTTCACCCTTTTTTAGAAATTAAGTAATTAAATCACTTAATCAAATTGAAATCATAATCACATCATACCATAATTAATTAAATCTTAGGGTAGATCTTTAGATGTTTAATAACCTAGGAGTTTAATGAAATTATGGTTAGTCCACATGTGTCGAAAACCATAAGAGTAATTAATAAGTCCCTTAATCTAATTAATTATTAATCGATTGCATTGCGGGCCCCTTTTATTTGCTAGGATCATTGCAAGTTTATTTTTCATATATATATCATGTTGGTTCATAATTAATTAGTTAATTACTATAAGGTGACATTAGTAAGAGTAATTAATTCATCTAATTAAGGGTTCAACTTCATTAACCCATAAAATCAACTTAATTACATTTCCTTAAATTAAATCAAATCACTAATGTGGGAATGGGTTTAAAAGAGTAAGTGATGATTTCTCTTCTCCTCTTTAAATCAAATCAAATCCAAAACTTAATTAATTAAGAATCTTTAGTTTGCTTTAAATAATCTTATTTGATTTATTGTCGTTAAGAACAAGTTTGGTTGAATGATCACATGCTTATATTTGATTGTCCTTTTTCCAATCATGTTAAATTTGGTATGTCATTTGAATTCATGCATCCATCTTTTCAAAATCAAGTAAAATAAAATTGATTACCTTTATGTAAGCTTGCATGTGTTGATTTAATTTAATATATGCATGGCTATTATCACTATTAAATCTAAATGTATTTTTCAAAAGCTTATAAATGAATAATAATATGTTTTATGATGCTAGATATAAATACATAAGAAATGCATGTGCTTATAGCTTAAGTGTATGAATGTTGAGTTCTCTTTCCTCTATTCATGTATTGATTTATATAAGATTGAATGGTAATGGGTATATAGTCTAGACATCCTGAGAACACAAGGCTTTAGCTAGCCCCAAGAAGTCATTTGATTACCTCACTTCCCTGGTTTGTTACTTGGTTGATGAAATTGAAAAGAAGAAATGTTAAATTTGAATTTGTTCATTGTTAAAAAAAAAACAAAAAAACTCTAAACCCTAAACTAAAACTTGAACCCTAAACCTAAACCCAAAACCCTAAACCCAAAACATAAAAATGCTAAACCCGAAACCCTAAACCCTAAGAATGGGCGAGCGATGCAAGGTCAACCAATCGATCTAGATCTGGCTGAAGGCGAAAACATGATTGTGCGATGGTGGTGGGGATCTGAGGTGCATATGGATGTGGTGGTGAGCGTGGTGGTTATGAAGGTGGGAGGAACGGAGGTTACATGGTGGTGGTGGCAGAGGAGAGATCGAGGGGATATGATGGTGGAACCCGCTACTCGAGAGGCTAGGGTGGTTCTGATGGGAATTGAACAAACTGAAGAATGGCAGATCCTATCTGTTGCTTAGGGAATTATGTCCTTATAGTAGAGACGGTTCTAGTTATCAAGTATTTTTTATTTGCTCTATGCGTGCTTATTTTTTTGTCTATGTTGTCGCTTGTGTCTTAGAAAGCTTGGTGTGTTACTTGGTTGATGAAATCGAAAAGAAGAATTTTTTGTTCTTTGTTTAAAAAAAAACCAAAAACCTAAACCTAAACTAAAACCCTAAACCTAAAACATAAACCCAAAACCTAAAATCTAAACCTAAACTATAAACCCTAAAATAAACCTAAAACCACAAACCTAAAATCTAAACCCTAACATAAAACCTAAACCCAAAACCCTAAACCCTAAAGCCTAAACCCAAAAAAAACCACAACTACAAAAACTGACCTAAACCAATAACCCTCAAGCCACTACTAAACCCACCCTAAAGATAAAACCTAAACCTAAACTAAATAAAACCTAAAATAAAACAAATAAAAAAACCTAAACCAATTAAAATATTAATAAAATAAAATAAAACATAAAAGACCTAAACCTAAAAGAAGATAAAATAAAAATAAAACTAAACTAAAATTAAATAAATAAAATCCTAAACTAAAGTACAAAATAAATAACCTAAGTAAGATAAAAGCTAAACCTAAGTAAAATGAAATAAACCTAAATAATAAAATAAAACTAAATAAACCTAAACCTAAATAATAAACCTAAATATAAAATATAAAAAAAATAAAACTAAACTAAACTAAAAAAAATCTAAACCTAAAATAAAATAAACCTAAACTAAACTAAAATAAAACTAAACTAAACCTAAAATAAATCTAAACTAAACCTAAATAAATAATAATAAACTAAAAATAAACCTAAATAAACTAAAAAAAATAAAAAATAAAACTAAAATAAAAAAACTAACCAAAACCTAAAAAAATAAAGAAAACCTAAGAAGCCAAAACCATAAATATAAAATAAAATCTAAACCTAAAAAATATAATAAAAATAAAATTAAACTAAAAAATAAACCTAAACCAAAGAAATAAACTAATATCAATAAGAAAAATTAAAAATAAAATAAAATTAAAAGTAAACTAAATAAAATAAAATAAATCTAAAATAAAATAAATAATAAAATAATCTCAAATAAATAAAAACACTAAATAAACTAAACCTACTAGTTTACTTAATTTTAAATTGAAAATAAAATAAATAAAATACATAAATGAAACCACCCTAAACCCTAAACCACCCAAACCCTAAACCCAACTACCCTACCTTAAACTATAAACCCACCAAAAAAAAGCCTAAACCTAAATAAAAAAAAAAATAAAATAAATCAATAAAACCTAAACCTAAATAAAATGAAAAAAGAACCTAAACTAAAACTAATCCTAAACTACCTAAATAAAATAAAATAAAAAAAATAAAATAAACTAAAATATAATAAATAAACTTAAACCCAAAAATAAACCTAAAATAAAAATAAAACTTAAACCCTAAATTAAAAAAAACCTAAACCTAAACTTAAACTAAACTAAACTAAATTGAATAAATAAACCCAAAATAAAACCTAAAAATAAACCAAAATAAACCTAAAACCTAAATAAAAATAAAATAAAAGATAAACCTAAACTAAAAAAATAAAAATAATACCTTAAACTAAAAAATAAAAAAAATGTAAAATAAAACTAAACTAAAAAATAAAGTAAACTAAAAAAACTAAAATAGATAAACATAAAATAAATAATCTAAACTAAATAAAATTAAAATTAAACCTAAATAAATAATAAACTAAAATAAATTATAATAAATCAAAAATAAACTAAATAAACATAAAACCTGGTTTACTTAAAATAAAAAAAAATTAAGATAAACCACTGACCCAGCCCACAAACCTAAAACTCACCCTAAACCCACTACTCAAACCCTAAACCTACCCTAAACCTGACCACAGGCCACTAACACTAACCCCGGACCACTAATCTGACCTAAACCTGGCCTAAACCTAATGCCCACCCCAGGCCCTGAGCCACAACCCAAGATCCTGACCCTCTCAGTCCTGGGCCCTAAACCCTACTACCTCCACCACAAATCCCAGACCCTGAGCACTGAGCCTACCACACTAAAACTAAACTAAACTAAATTAAAAAAACCTAAAAGAAAATAAATAAGAAAACCTAAACCTAATATAAATAATAAATAAAACCTAAACTAACTAAATAAAATAAAATAAACATAAAAATAAAACCTTGAAAATCAAACATAAAATAAAATTAAATAAACATAAAATTAAATTAAATAAAACTAAATAAAAAACTAAACTTAAAAAAGATACCTAAAAATAAAAAAAAAGAAAATCTAAACCATAATGTAAAAAAAGCCTAAACCTAAAATAAACAAAATAAAATAAACCTAAACCTAAAATAAAATAAATTAAACTAAAATAAATAAAACCTAACCCTAAACCTAAAATAAACTAAACCAAAACCAAAACCTAAACCATAAGAATGGGTAGAACCTTGATGGTAGGAACATCACTATCGACCAGGCTGAGTCAAATCTGGCGGTGTAGGCAAAGGCGAAGCGACGATTATCGCAATGGTGGTGGGGGATCTGGAGGTGCTGGTGGATATCGAGGTGGTGGTCAGAGCAGTGGTGGTTATGGAGACAGGAAGAGGGATGGAGGTTATATCCATGGTGGTGGAGGGATGATCAGGGATATGATGGTGAATCCACTACCGAGGGTGGTTGACTGGAGAAAGAAGAATGGCATCGATAACCACTTATAGAACTATGTCTTTGCATTAGAGATGGATCTAGTTATCAAGGGTTTTTGATTTGCTCTACGTGTGCTCATCTTTGGTCTATGTCATCGCTTGTGTCATAAAAAACTTATTGTGTTACTTGGTTGATGAAATCGAAAAGAAGAAATGTTGAATTTGAATTTGATCTCTTTAAAAAAAAATAAAACCCTAAACTAAAACCTGAACCCTAAACCTAAAACCTAAATCCTAATCCCTAAACTTTAAATCGTAAAAACCCTAAACTCTAAACCCTAAACCATAAATCCTAAAACCCTAAACCTTAAACCCTAAACCCAAAACCCAAAATAAAAATAAAAAATAAAATAAACTAAAATAAATAAAAATAAACAAAATAAACCTAAACTTATCAGTTTACATAATTTTTTTTAAAAATAAAAAAACACCCTAAAACACACTTACTTAAAAATACAAAACCTTAAACCCTAAAGCTAAACACTAAACCAAATATAAACCTAACCTAAACCTAAAACCCTAAAAACTAAACTTAAAATAAAACTTAAAATAAAATATATAAAATAATCTAGACCAAAATAAAATAAAATAAAATCTTAAAAAACCTAAACATAAAATAAAATAAAATAAAATAAACTTAAAATAAATAAAAAACCTAAACTAAAAGATATAATAAACTAAGAAAAACAAAATAAAAAGTAAAGTAAAATAAAATAAAATAAAATAAAACTAAACTGGATAAAAACTTGAAATAAATAAAAATAAAACCTAAATCCTATAAAAAAAACTAAACCTAAAATAAAATAAAATAAACTAAATAAACTAAACTAAAATAAAAAAAAAACTAAAATAAATAAAACCTAAACCTAAACTAAAATAAACTTAACATAAATCTAAACCTAAACTAAATAAAATAAAATAAACTAAAAACCTAAACCTAAACTAAAAATAAAAATAAAATAAACCTAAAATAAAACTTAAAGGCTAAATCTAAAAAAAATAAATTAAAAAAACCTAAACCTAAAATAAAATAAAACCTTTACCTAAAAAAAATAAAATAAAGATAAAACACAACTAAAATATAAACTTAAACCTAAACCTAAACCTAAAAAATAAAATAAAATAAATAATCCTAAAATAAATAAACTAAACTAAATAAAAATAATAAATAAGCCAACATCCTAAACTTACAACCCTAAATCCTAAACCCTAAACCCTAAACCTCAAAACCTAAACCCCAAATCTAAACCTTAAAAACCCTAAACCCTAAACCCAAAAGCATAAACCCAAACCCTAAACCTTAAACCTAAACCTAAAAACCCAACCCTAAACCCTAAACCCAAAATCCTAAAACTCTAAACCTAAAGTAACTAAATAAATTGAAAAATAAACTAAACCCAGAATGGGTAGAACCTTGATGTGAACATCACCATCAACCAAGCAGTCTAGATCGGTGGGTGAAGGTGAAGGCCACGGTTATCGCGATGGTGGTTATAGCGAGAGGAGGCGATGGAGGTTACAATGTCGTAGTGGTGAGTGATCGGGGATATGATGGTTGATCTCAAGAGGGTTGGTTCCGTAGGGGAGAATTGAAGAAACCGATCAAATCTGCGCTTATGAATTGTGTCATTATAGTAGAGTTGAATCTAGTTATTTAGGATTTTAATTTTCATGTCGCTCATTTTTTCTATGTTGTAGCATGTGTCTTAGAAAACTTGGTGTGTTACTTGGTTGATGAAATTGAAAAGAAGAAATGTTGAATATGAATTTATTCTCTATTAAAAAAAGCCCAAAAACCCTAAACCCTAAACTAATACCTAAACCCTAAACCCTAAAAACCCTAAAAACCTTAAACCATAAACCCTAAACCCTAAAACCATAAACCCTAAAACCTAAACCCTCAAATCTAAACCCACCCTAAAATCCAAACCCTAAATCATAAACCCTAATCCCTTAACCGAAAAAAAAGCCTAAACCCTAAACATTAAACCCTAAGCACACAACTAACACAAAACACTAAAACCACTAACCTAAACTAACCCTATAAATGCTAAAAGATAAAACCTAAACCTAAACTAAATAAAACTTAAAAAAAAAAATTAAATAAAATAAAAAAATAAATAAAATAAAAAAATAAAATAAAACATAAATAACCTAACAAAACACCTAAACCTAGCAAGAAGATTAAAAAATTAAAACTAAACTAAAATTTAATAAATAAAACTTAAATTAAACTAAAAAATAAATAACCTAAAAAAATAAAAATAAATAAACCTATAATAAAATAAAACTAAATTAAAACCTAAACTGAATAATAAACCTAAAATAAATAAAAAAATAAAACCTAAACCCTAAACTAAAACCTAAAAAAACTAAAATAAATAAACCTAAACCTAAATTAAACTAAACTAGGCTAAACTAAATAAAATAAAATAAACTAAAAATAAAACCTAAACAAAAATAAAACTTAAAATAAACCTAAAATAAAACCTAAAACCAAACCTAAAAAAAATTAAAACCTAAACTTAAACTAAAATATAAAATAAAACCTAAAAAAAAATAAAAAACTAAAAAAATAAAATAAAATAAACCTCAACCAAAAAATAAACTAAAATAAAAAAAATTATAATAAATAAACCTAAAATAAATAAACTAAACTAAATAAAAATAAAATAAACATAATAAAAAATAAAAATAAATTAAACTCAAATAAATAAAATAAACTACATAAACATAAACTGTTTTTTTTTAAAAAAAAATAAAATACATAAATAAAAACCCTAACTCTAAACCCTATTACTACATTAAAAAACCTAACCATAACCCTAATCCTAAAACCTAAAAAACTAAACCTAAAGCTAAAAACCTAAAATAAAATAAATAAATAAAACCTAAAATAAAATAAAATAAGAACCTAAACTAAAACTAACCCAAGATACCTAAAATAAAATAAAATAAAAAGTAAAACTAAACTAAACTAAAGTAAATAAAACCTAAAACCTAAAAAAAATAAACCTAAAAAAAAAAAATAAACTAAAACTAAATTAAAAAAAACTTAAAAAAAAATAAACAAAATAAAGTAAACCTAAACCTAAATTATAAACTAAACTAAAATAAATAAACCTAAAAATAGAAACCTAAAAATAAACCAAAATAAACCTAAAATAAAACCTATAACCTAAACCTAAAAAAAAAATAAAATAAAAAAACTTGAAAAAACCTCAAAATAAAAGATATACTAAAAATGAAAATCAAATAATACTAAACTAAAAAAGTAAACATAAAAACCTAAAAATAATCTAAACATAAAACATTAACTAAAATAAATAAACATAAAATAAATAAACTAAACTAAATAAAATAATAATAAATAAAACAAAGAAAATATATAAAAAAACTAAATAAACATAAGCTCTGGGTTACTAATTTTTTTTTTAAAAGAAAACCCTAATCCCAACCCTAAACATAAATCCTAAACCCTACTAAACTAAACCTACCCTAAACTAACCCCCCCTGGGCCCTAGGCCACACTAAATCATAAACAACCACAACCTAAACCATAATCCTAACCCCCCACTCTGAGCCACAAACCATCCTAAACCTAAACCCTAACACTAACTCTAAACTCTAAACAAACCTAAACCTAAACTAAATAAAACCTAAAAATAAATAAATAAAACTTGTTAAATAAAATAAAAATAAAATAAAATAAACTATAACTTAAACTGAAAAAATTAAAGAAAAATAAACTACAATAAAATAAATAAAACCTAAACTAAGTATAAAATAAAACTAAGGAAAAAACTAAACATAAAATAAAATAAAATTAACTAAAATATAATAAAATAAAATTAAATAAAACCTAAGCTTTAAAAATAAACCTAAAATAAATAAATAAAACCTAAACCCTAAACATAATTTAACCTAAACCTAAAATATTAATAATAAAATAAAATAAATCTAAACACTAAAAACTAAATAAAATTTAAAACTAACCTAAAATAAATACTAAACCTCTAAACTAAAATCCTGACCCTAAACCCTAACCCTAACCCTAAACCCTAAACCCTTCATAAAACCTAAAACTCTAACTAAATAAAACCTAAAAAATAAATAAATAAAACTTAACCAAATAAAATAAAATTAATAAAATAAAACCTAAACTAAAAAACTAAACATTAAAAAAAATATTAAAAATAAAACTAAACTAAAATAAAATAAACAAAAACTAAACAACTAAAATAAAATAAACCTAAAATAAAACCTAAATAAAATATTCTAAACATAAAATAAAATAAACCTAAAATTAAATAAAATAAAACAAAATAAAAACAAAATATAAACCTAAACCTTTAAACATACCAAAATACAAATAAAATAAACCTAAACCTAAATATAAAGAAACTAAAATAAAATAAGTAAAACCTAAACTTAAACCTAAAATAAACTAAACCTAATCCCTAAACTAAATAAAATAAAATAAACAAAAAATAAACCTAAACCTAAACTAAAAAATAAAACCTAAAAATACTAAATAAAAAAATAAGACAAAATGTAAAAAAATAAAAAAACCTAAATATAAACCTAAAATTAAAATAGAAAATAAAAGTAAAACTAAACTAAAAATAAAACATAAACCTAAACCTAAACTTATAAAATAAACTAAAATAAAAAAACTTAAATTAAAATAAATAAACCTAAAATAAATAAACTAAACTAAATAAAAATAAAACATAAACCTAAAGAAAGATAAATAAAATAAAATAAACTAAAATAAAATAAATAAAAACTACCTCTGGTTTCTTAATTTTTTAAAACCACACCTCAAACCCTAAACCTAAACCCCACCCTAAACCTAAAATAAAAAACCCTTAATAAAACCACAAAAACTAACCTAAACCTGAAACCTTAAACCCAAATAAACCCTAAACCCTAAACCTTGCTAACCTAAACTAAACTTAAACCTCAAAACTAAACCCTCATCCAAACACTAAACCTAAAACCACTAAACCTAAAACTCTAAACCTAAACCCTAACCCAAAACTAAACCCAAAGCATAACCCTAAAACCTTAAACCCCAAACCCAAACTAAACCATAAAACCCTAAACCTGAAAAACCCCAAAGACCTTAAACCAAAAGTAACTAAATAAATTATAAAATAAATTGAAACCCAAAAACTTAATAAACCTAAACCCTAAGAATGGGCAAAACATTGATGGTAGGAACATTACTATCAACCAAGCTTAGTCTAGATCTGGTGTTGGAGGTAATGGCAGTGGCGGCATTATCATAGTGGTGGTGGGAGATCTGGAGGTGTTGGTGGATATGGAGGTGGTGGTCAGACCAGTGATGGTTATGGAGGCAGGAAGAGCGATGTAGGTAACAACCATGGTGGTGGTAGAGGGAGAGATCAGGGATATGATGGTGGATCACACTACACGAGATCTTGGCATGTTACTTGGTTGATGAAATTGAACAAAAGAAATATTGAATTTGAATTTATTCACTGTTAAAAGAAACCATAAACCTAAAACCCAAAACTAAAACATAAACATTGAGCCTAAAACCTAAACCCTAAACCCATACCATAAACCCTAACCAAAAAAACTAAACCCTAATCCCCAAAAAAATAAGACCACAAACCCTAAACCTTAAAAGCAAAAGCTAAACCAAAATAAAATAAAACCTAAAATAAAATAAATAAAAAAACCTAATCCAAAAAAAACACATAAACTACTAAACTAAACTAAACCTAAACCTAAAAAAGAAAATAAAATAAAAAATTAAAACTAAACTAAAATAAAATAAATAAAAACTTGAACAAAATTTAAAAATAAAAAACTTAAATAAATTAAAAAATAAACCTAAAATAAGAATAAAATAAGCATAAAATAAAATTAAATAAAAACTAAATAAAAACTTAAACTAAAGTAATCCTCCAAATAAAAAAATTTAAACCATAAATAAAAAAAAACTAAACTAAACCCTAAACCCCATACCATAAAAAACCCAAGCTATAAAAAAATCCCTAAACCTTAAACCTCAGTGAACTAAATCTAAACCTTAAAAAGCCAAAGCTAAATAAAATAAAACCTAAAAATAAAATAAATAAAACCTAATCCAAAAACACATAAACTACAACCTAAAC
Source organism: Cymbidium sinense (assembly GCA_021442155.1). NCBI lineage: Eukaryota > Viridiplantae > Streptophyta > Magnoliopsida > Asparagales > Orchidaceae > Cymbidium > Cymbidium sinense. The sequence goes on from CM038214.1 coordinate 197,763,943, forward strand.
CTAAACTTAAACCTAAAAAAGAAAATAAAATGAAAATAAACTAAAATATAAATAAAAAAAAACTTAAACAAAATTTAAAATAAAAACTTAAATAAATTAATAAACCTAAAATAAAATAAAATAATCCTAAAATAAAATAAAATAAAACTAAATAAAACTTAATCCTAAAATAATCCTCCAAATAAAAAAAATCTAAACCATAAATAAATAAAAAAACTAAAAATAAAAATACACCTAAACCTAAACTAAATAAACTAAACTAAAATAAATAAAACCTAAACCTAAACCAAACTAAAAATAAAACCTAAAATTAAAACCTAAAACCTAAACCTAAAAAAATAAAATAAAACCTAAACTAAACATAAAAATAAAATAAAAACATAAACCTAAAAATACAATAATAATAAAACTAAACTAAAAATAAAAAAAAATAAACAAAATAAACTAAATAAAAAAACTAAAATAAATAAAATAAAGATAAAAATAAAATAAACTTAAATAAAAATAAAAAATAAAATAAACTAAAATAAAATAAATAAACTAAATAAATAAAATAATCCTAAATAATTTACTTAATTTAAAATAAAAAAAAACCTAAACCCTAAACTGAACCACTACAAATCCTACAACCTAAACCTTAAACCCTAAACCACACCTTAAATCATAAACCCTGGACCCTAAACCCTAAACCCTAAATTCTAAAGCTACCCAAACCCAAAACCCTACCTACAACCCTAAACCCTAAAACCCCAAACCCTAAACCCTAAACCATAAACAAAACCTAAAAAAAAAAAACCTAAATAAAAATAAAAAAAATAAAACCTAAACTAAACATAAAGTAAAAAAATAAAATAAGATAAAAAAATACCTAAAACAAAAATAAAATAATAAAATAAACCTAAACATAAAATAAATAAAATAAAATAAACCTTAACTAATATAAACTAAAAATAAAAAAAAGCTATAAATTAAACCTAAACTAAATAAAATTAAATAAACTAAAATAAAACTAATCTTATGCTAAGAAATCAAACCTAAAGACAGACCTTAAATAAAAAGCTAAAACCTAAACCTAATAAAAAAACCTAAACCTAACCTAAAAAAAATAAAACTTAAACATAAAAATAAAAGAAAACAAAAACATAAACCTAAACCTAAACCAAATATAAACTAAAATAAAAACTAAAATTAAACTAAAATAAATAAACTAAACTAAATAAAACTAAAATAAAATAAAGAAAAAATAAATGCAACCTACCTTTACTAATTAAAAAAAAAACCTAAACCCAAACCAAAAAAACCTTAAACCTAAACCCTAAATCCTGACCCTAAACCCTAACTACCCTAACCCTAAACCCTAAACCTAAACCCACAAACCCTAACACTAACCCTAAACCTTAAACTCTAAACTAACCTCTTGAAACCCAGAACCTAATCCTCCTAAAGCCAAAACCCTAAACCCTAAATTAACCTCTGGCTAATCAGCCTAACCCATCAAACCCTAAATCCTAAAGCCTAAACACTAAACCCTAAACCATAAACTCTACCTAAAACCTAACCATGAAAAACCTAAACCCTAACCACAAAACCCTAAAACCTAAAACCTAATAATAAAATAAATAAAAACTAAACCTAAATAAAATAAAAAATAAAATAAAACTTAAACTAAAACCCAAACCTAAACTTACATATAAAATAAAATAAAACTAAAAATAAAGTAAAATAAATTAAATAAAAACTTAACTAAAAAAAAATAATATAAACCTAAGAATAACAAACCTAAATAAATAAAAACTAAGCATAAAATATGAGTAAATTAAACTTAAAATAAAATAAAATAAAAATTAATTAGAAACCTAAACCTAAAGCTGGTAGACCTTGGATCCATGAGTATAGAATGGTTCCATCTTCACTTCGCCAGTGTATTAAGTACAATAGGGATGGAGTAGAATATGTTATAAAAGGAAACATACAACCATTCACTATTCATGTGATTGATCTCTATGAAGATCCCATTTACTACATGCCCAAGAAACCTAGATTTGATTCTATGAAATACATCATTAAATAACTTGATTAAATCAAACTCAAAACAAAATCAAACCTTCCTTAAAAATAACTTGATTTGCTTTAAGCTTTCTTATTTCAAAAGGTTATCTTTAGGAATTAATTAGGGTGAATGTGTTTAAATTCTTTCATCACTTTAGTTCTTTCCTAACATGCTAAATGTGTAGGTTATATGAATTTCATGCATTCATGCTTTTCAAAAATCAAATTAAAAATGAAATGTTTTCTTCATGTCAAATTGCATGTTTTGGCCAAAGTAAAATATGAATGGCTATTTTCACTACTAAATCCAAAACTATTTTAAAAATCTATAAATCAAACAACTAAAATTGAAAGTGTGCTACTTATAATTATTTATGAGCTTGCATGTGGATATAAATATGAAGATGTGCATAGTGTGGCATTCCTTCTCTTTTCTTTTAGCATAGTTTTGAATAGGAACTGTCAAAGTGTATAGTTCATTTGAAAAGAACACAACACTTGCCTAATCCCATTCCTATTCAATCTTATGCTATTACTTAAGAAGGACATCCACACTTGTACATATAAATTGCTAAAATAAAACAAATAAACAAATACAAACTTTTTGCATCTTTCTTTTTCCATTCATTTTTTTCATACATGTGTTTGTATTTAAGGAAAGTGGTATATTAGTTTGGACAATCCTGGGTTTGCGAGGCTTTAAGCTTCCCTATATAGGTCTTGTACCTTACACCCCTAGTGCTAACAATGGCACCATACTCACTTATGCCTTTCATACATACATGTGTGCATGTGAAAAATGGATAAGAAAACCTCTTTTCTACTTAATGAAAATCATGCATCATAAAAAATTCAAATTTTCTTAAGTAACTCACTTAGCATTCATCTTAAAGTATGCTAAACATTTCCATTTGTATGTATATATATGCTTAGGATTCATTCATATGCATGTTATACAAGTTGGGAAAGAAATGAAGTGATGTGAGTTTTGTAATATTAATTCACTTTACTTAATCTTAAAATGCATTTCTTTTAGATTAGGTTTGTATAGAGTTGATCTAAACTTAGGATTAATTAAAATGCATAATAAAACATTACTAAACAAAATCAAACATGAATCTACTTCAGAAGTTACTTATGTATGGAAGAAAAGAGAAGTTCTCTTCTCTTTTCCCTCTCTTTATAACTTAGTAATTAATTGTAGGTTCAATCAAACCTAAAGAAAGCATCAAATAAAATCAACCCAAATCAACTAAACATTTAAATGAAACCACCCATCTAAGTTGAATATCTTCACACTTAGAGAATCCAAACCTTAAAGCCATAGCTAAGTATACCACACAAACCTTTTATAGCACACACACTAGACTAAGTCACTACTTCTAGCTTTTGGTTAGGGCGGTGCATGGTTTGATGTTTGCTTTTGTTTTGTGATGTTTTGTTTTAGTCTGGATGTTAGGATGAATGTGCATAGAATGAATGGTAGGATGATTTACTCTAATCATTATTTTCTAAAGGGGATTGTGCTTAAGGGGCGCTGTAATAAAAATATAATTGCTTTTTCTGTGCAGGTGCTTATACCCCTAAGCATAATCTAATAGGGCAAGTGGACTTGGTTGCCCATATGTGAGGTGCTAAGTCCAATATACATTCTTGGGATTTGTATGGTTTGTTTAGATAATCTCTATTTTCCATGTGTTAGTTAGATTTACTTTTCCTTTTCATGTTATTTTTGCAATTAGGATTTTTTAATGATTGTTATGGGGGATTAGGATGAGCATTGGTTATAAGATCTCATCTTATGTACCATGTGAAGCCTTTGGACCATCCACATTCCAACTATCCAAAAGAAGGAACCAAAGAAAAAAGAAGAAAAGATGAAAGAAGAAAATAAGGAAGAAGAAATGAAGAATGAAGACCCCCAAACATGAATTTCTTACTTGATTGTAAATTAATTCATTTGTAATTCGGGTTGTATAAGGGTAGAGCTCGGCTACCCAATTTATTTTCAGGTTTGTGTGGTGGTTCCCGACCACAAATGGGCTTTTATTCATTTGCAATTAGCTTTATAAAATGTTTATGTTTTGTTTAGCTTGTACATTAAGATGGTGTCCTTTTCCTAGTTTCTTCCTTGCTTGATGTATGGCCTGGATGACGATTAGGATCTCAAGGAAAATAAATATTCTATCAAATTAATCAACTCAAAATTAAAAATAAATAACAAATAACCTCATTTAAAGTCTTAGTTAAAATCTAGATAAAAGAATTAATAACCCCTTAGTTGGATGAGTATTTCTTTTATAACAGCATGCACAAAAGCATATTGTTTCACTCTTGAATGGAGGGCTTCCACCTTTGCGAGAACTTGGCTTGACACAGTGCCATGGTGGAAACACACCTCCCCTTCTTCTTGATTTTGGCCCATAATCTTATTTCTCATGCATCATATGAATCTTATAAGCATGAGTCAAATGATTGTCCAAAAGTGAAAATATAATGTAATATGATTTGCATTAGATCTGGTCATTTTTCTACCCTTACATGATCTAGTCTCTTAGGGAGTGATTTTAAGGACTTAGTCTCTTTCTAAAATAAATAATAGCCTAGCTATCTTGCATAAAGCATATGCCTTGCCTACATGAATTTAAAATCATAGATGGAGTTAGTTGGCGGCCACCCCTAGGCGATTGTAAGTCCAAGCAATCGGGTGATTTGTCCTCTCTTGTGGAGGCAAACCAAATACCCATTTTCTCCTTTGATTTAGGTCATGCTCTTGGCCCTCAGCCCTATATTTAGAGGTTGCTTCTCCCCTTTGTGGGCTGAAGTATAAATCCTCACCTCTCAGGCATTTCCACAATCTTGTGTTATGGAATCAAATGCCCTAAATTTCTAATGAAAAATTCAACTCAAATAAATTAAATCAATTTCAAAAATGTAAAGCCCAACCATAGGATAGTTTCAAATCCTTGTTAGGTTTCTTATCATCATGATCATTTCCTACTTATCTTTCTTTGGCTTCGATAATAACTCCCTCTCTTTGATCAATCTCATTTGATCTTCTAAAATAAACTAATTAATTGATAGTCCTCCATATTTGAAATCTTTGGAGACAATGATCATTTACCTTAATCGATAGTATTCCTAAAGAATCCCCTTCCTCGGGATGTAATTAGCTATGGGAGCTTGCCTGGAACATAAGATTCGGTTTAAAATAAACCATGCTTTACTTTTTTCAAAGTAGGGAAGAATCTAAGTACATGCACCCATTGTCCTTAGGAGTCCTTATTGAGGTGATTAGGTCCATTATAGGATGGTGACTTCTATCTTTCGAGATAGTACACCTCTCCTCAATTTACCTGATCACCCTAATAAGAACATATGTAGATCTACGCATTGTCCAAATGCATAAAATAGTATAATTTTATCTTCATTTTATCCACATAGTTTGAAGATGGAAGTATTACTCTTAGAAATTTAAAAAATATTTCACCACAAACACCTTCTGCGGCTTGGGCCTAGATGATTGGTTAGGAAAGCGCAACTGTTTGGCTTCCTCTTGTAGGCTAGCGGCCTTGTTGATTAATTTCTTCAATGTTTTGATGGTAAAGCCCTTAAGCATGAAGGAGACTAGGCCATGGATATTCTTGAGTAGAATTTTAATGGCATGTTGTTCAGACAGTTATGATTCACATTTCATGCTCAGGTTGTGCCATCTGAGAATGTAATCAACAAGGGAATAATTGAGTTTTTGTTTCTCTCTGAGGTGCCCTCTGATCCCTCTTGAGCTCCGACAAACCTCTTGATGAAGAGGTGCTTCAACTCAAAAAGTCTTCATCGAACCAATGGGTACTTCAGCATACCAATCAAATGCAACACCTGAGAGACTGCAAACGAAAAGGTGGAAAAGGAGTGTGTTCGGGTGTTGCAATAATCGACTCTAAAGTGTTCAATGTGTTATCGGTTCCCACGCCATCAATGATCTTGAAGGATGGTGGCAGACGTAAATAAAAATCTAAACCTAAAAAATAAACCTAAAATAAAAAAATAAAAAATAAAAACCTAAACCCTAAACTATAAAAAAAAGAAAACCTAAACCTAAAATAAACAAAATAAAATATACATAAACCTAAACTAAAATAAACTAAACTAAAATAAATAAAACCTAAAATAAACTAAACTAAACCCTAAACTAAATAAAATAAAATAAACTAAATAAACCTAACCTAAAGTAAAAAATACCTAAAAATATATCAAAATCAAAACCTAAAACCTAAACCTAAAAAAAATAAAATAAAACCTAAACCTAAACCTAAAATAAAATAAAACCTAAACCAAAAGTTAAAAAAAAAAAAAAACTAAAAAAATAGACCTAAACCAAAACCTAAAAAAAAAACTAAAATAAATATACCTAAAATAAATAGACTAAACTAAATAAAAATAAAAACAAACTTTAATAAAAAATTAAAAATAAAACAAAGTAAAATAAATAAAAAATAAACTAAATAAAATAAATAAACCTAAACCTACAAGTTTACTTAAGTTAAAAAAATTAATAATTAAAAAAAATAAAGACAAATAAAAATGTGCTAAACCCTAAACATACAACCCTAAACCCTAAACCCCAAACCCTAAAACCCTAAATCCTAAACCTTAAATCTTATACCCTATACCATAAAATCTATACCCTAAACCCAAAATCCTAAAGCCTAAAAATCTAAAAAATCTAAATCTAAACAAAATAAAACCTAAAAATAAAATAAATAAAAAAACCTAAACCAAAATAAAATAATAAATAATAAATAATAAAAACATAAACTAAAACCTGAACATAAAGCTAAATCTATATTTAAACCTTAAAAAAATAAAAAAAATAAAAACTAAAATAAAATAAAAACTAAACATAAAATAAAAATAAAATATACATAAAATGAATAAAATAAAACTAAATAAAACCTAAAAAAATAAACCAAAAAATAAAAACCCTAAACTTAAAAAAATAAACCCAAACTAAAAAAAACCTAAACCTAAAATAAAAAAAAATAAATAAACTAAAAAAAAACTAAACTAAAATAAATAAAACTAAACCTAGATAAAATAAAATAAAATAAAATAAGCCTAAACCTAAAATAAACCTAAAATAAAACCTAAAACCTAAACACAAATAATTAAAATAAAACCTAAACCTAAACATAAAATTAAAAATAAAATCAAACCTAAAATTAAATAAAATATAACTAAACTAAAAAATGAACTAAACCTAAACCTAAAACTATAAAATAAAAAAAACTAAACTAAAATAAATAAATTTAAAATAAATAAACTAAACTAAAATAAAATAAGCCTAAAATCAAATTAAAAAATAAAACTAAAATAAATAAAAAAATAAACTAAATAAACCTAAACCTCGAAGTTTGTAATTAAAAAAATAAAATAATAAAATAGAAAAAAAAAAAACTCTAACCCTAAACCCAAACCTTAAAACTATCCTAAACTTTCAACTCTAAACCCTAAACCTGACCCTAAACTCTAAATCCTAAACCCCAAACCCAAAATCTACCTTAAACCCAAACCCTACTTGACCCTAAACCTAAACCTTAAACCCCAAACCCTCAGAATCTAAACCCACCCTAAATCCTAAACCCTAAAACCTAAAACCTAAACCTAAAAAATCAAACCTAAATTTAATAAATAAAACCTAAACCTATATAAAATAAATAAAATTAAAAATAATAAAAAACTAACCTACCTAAACCTAAAACTAAACTAAACCTAAATAAATAAAGAAAATAAATTAAAATGAAAATTAAATAAATAAAATAAATAAATAAATTAAACTAAAAATAAAATAAACTTAAAAAATAAAAACTAAATAAAATCTAAACCTAAAAATAAACCTAAAAATAAAACCTAAGAATAAATAAAAAATAAAACCTAAACCCAAACTAAAAAAAACCTAAACCTTAAAATAAAATAAAATAAATCTAAACCTAAACTAAAATAAACTAAACTACAATAAAACCTAAACCTAAAATAAATTAAACCTAAACCCTAAACTAAATAAAATAAAATAAACTAAAAAAATAAACCTAAAGTTAAACTAAAATAAGACATAAAATAAACCTAAAATAAAACCACAAATTTAAACCTAAAAATATAATAAAACCTAAACTAAACCTAAAATAAAAAATAAAACCTAAACCTAAAAGTAAAATAAAAAAACTAATCTAGAAAATAAACCTTAACCTAAACCTAAATAAAATAAATAAAATAAATAACCGAAATAAAAAAATCTAAACTAAATAAAAAATAAAAATAAAAATAACTAAAATAACTAAAATAAATAACTAAATAAACTAAACCTACCGGTTACTTAGTTTAAAAAAAAGAAAAAAGAATAAAACAAAAACCATGATCCCTAAACCCCAAACTAACTTAAACCCTAAACCCTAACACTAAAACCTAAACCCTAAACCCAATAAAACCCACCCTAAAATCTATAACCCTAAACAAACCACCAGACTCAACTAAACCCTAAACCCTAAGCCCAATCCATCTAAACCCTAAAGCCCAAAGTAAAAACTAAACTAAACTAAATAAAACCTAAAAAATAAAATAAATTTAAAACCTAAACAAAAATAAAATAAAATAAAAAAATTAACATAAACCTAAACCTAAACCTAAACCTAAATAAAATAAAATAAATAAAAAACTAAAACTAATAAATATTACCTAAACTAGACTGTTAAAAACTTAAATAAAATAAACTAATAAAAAATAAAAAAATAAATCATTTAAATAAAATAAAATATATAAACCTAAAAACAATAAACCTTAAAATAAAACCTAAAAATATATATATAATAAAAAAACTAAACTAAAAAAAAAAACCTAAACCTAAAATAAAATAAAATAAATAAACTAAAAATAAACTAAACCAAAATAAATGAAACATAAACCTAAACCTAAATTAACCTAAACCTAAACCCTAAATAAAACAAAATAAACTAATAATAAACCTAAACCTAAACTCAAAAATAAAACTTAAAAATAAACTAAAAATAAAAACCTAAAACCTAAACCTAAAAAAAATAAAATAAAACCTAAATCTAAAATAAAAATAAAAAAATAAAAATAAAACTTAAAACTAAACTAAAAAAAAAATAAAACCTAAACTTAAATCAAACTAAACTAAAAAATAAACCTAAACCTAAAATAAACTAAAATAAAACCCAAATTAAACTAAATAAACTTGAAATATAAATAAAAATAAAATAAACTAATAAAATAAAATAAAATAAACTAAAATAAAAAAATAATAAACTAAATAAACCTAAACTTAGTTTGCTTTTAATTTTAAAAAGATAAAGTAATAATGTAAACCAAAAAACAAACCCTAAACAAAACCCTAATAACCCTAAACCTAAACCCCTATAACCCTAAACCCTAAACCAAGATCATAAACCAAAACCAAAACCCTAAACAAAACCCAAACTCCCTGATCTCCCTTAAAACCCCCTGACTCCACTGACCCTAAACCCTAAACCCTAAACCAGAAACCCTGGGCCAGCCAACCCACCTAAACTCCTAAACTCCACATTCACCCAAACCTAAACTACCTAAAACCTAAATAAAATAAATAAATAAAATAAAAATTATAAAAATAAAATAAAATAAATACTCATAAATAAACTAAAACTAAACCTAAAATAAACTAAAATAAAAACCTAAATAAAATGGATTAAAATAAATAAACTACACTAAATCAAAATAAAAAATATAAATAAAAATAACCTAAACCCAAATCCTAAACCCTAAATATCCTAAACCCTACTAACCCTAAAACCCCTACCTCCCCCATAACCCTAATACAAAAACCCCCACCTGATTTTTTGATAAAATCTAAATAAATAAATAAACATCATCTGATTTGCTTATAAATAAATAAATAAAAATCTAAACTTGCTTTTAATTTAAATAAACTAACTGAGCCACATCCTACCCTACTCTAAACTACCCTACCTTAACCACACCATCCTAAATCCTACCAACTACTGAGCCACAAACCTACCTAAACTAAACCCATCTAAACCACTACCAGGCCTGAGCCCTACCTACTAACCACTGACTCCCTAAGACACTCTCTAAACCTAAACCCCACCAACTATCCCACTAAACCTAAATAAATCTACCATACTCCTAAACCTAAATCCTAAATCTTAAAGCTAAAAACTAAGTAAATAAATAAAATAAACTAAAAATAATAAATAAATAAATAAATGAGCCATAAAACTAAACCTAAACTAAACCTAAAAAGCTAAACTAAAATAAAATAAAAAGAAAAATAAAATAATAACTAAAAAATATAAATAAAACCTAATATATAAATAAAACTTATAAATAAAATAAAAATAGACTAATACTTAAACTTAAACCTAAAATACCCCCCTAAACTAAATACCTAAATAAAATAAACTAAACATAAACTAAATCTAAATAAACCTAAAAAACTAAATAAAATATAAACTAAAATAAACATCTAAAATAAAATAATCCTAAAATAAAACTTTAAACTAAAAAAAAGAAAATATACACTTAAATATAAAATAATACTAAATAAAATAAATAAAATAAACTCAAAATAAAAATAAATAAATTAAATCTAAATAAAAACTTAAAATAAATTTCCTAAAATAAATACTAAAATAAAATAAATATAAATAAAATAAAAATAAAATAAAACAAAAATAAATAAATAAAATAAAATAAACTAACCATACAATTTTACTTGGTTTTTTATAAATATGATCCTATACCAAACCCAAACCCTAAACCCTAAACTCCCCAAACTAAATCTTACCCCTTACCCCACCCTTAACTAAATCATAAAAACCCTACACTCCTAAACCCTACCCCACTAAAATCACCACACCACTAAACCTGAGCCACCCCAAACCTATCACTAAACCCTAAAACCTAAACCCACTAAAGTCCTAAATACCACCTATACTAACCACTAAACTAATATGCTAAACCAAACCACTAAACCACAATCTTACCACCACTAAATCATCTCCTAAACCCAACCAAAAAACCCTAACAAACACTAAATCATAAATGGGCATAACCTGAGAACATCACCATCAAGTAGGCTCAATCTAGATCTGGCAGTGGAGGCGAAGCCGAATGTGATGATTATCATAATGGTGGTGAGGGATTTGGAGGTGTTGACAGATATGGAGGTGGTGGTCAGATGGTGGTCTAGAGGTGATGGAGGTTCTGACCATGGTGATCGTGGAGGGAGTGATAAGAGAGATGAAGGTGGATTCTGTTACTCGAGAGGCAGTGGTGGTTCTGATGGGAACTGAAGAAATTGAAGAATGCTCGATCGATTATAGGAACTTTGCCTTTTATAGGCAGTTCAACTTATGTAGGGTTTTATTTACTATGGGTGTTCATTTTTATATCTAAAGGTCTTAAAAACATGGGTACTAAATTAATGAAATCAAAATAAGAAATGTTGAATATGAATTTGTTCTCATTAAAAAAACCCAACTAAACCTAAACCTAAATTAAAAGTTTAAACCCTAAACCCTAAAACCCTAAACATTAAAAGCCTAAACCCTAAAACCTAGCTAACCATAAACCTAAACTAAAATAAAACCCTAAACCTAAACCCCACCCTAAACCTAAACCCTAACCATAAACCCTAAACCACCAAAAACCAAACTTGACCATAAACCTAAACCCTAAACACTAAACTCTAAACCCTCCTTAAATAAATATAAAACCTAATAATTAAATAAATAACCTAAACCAAATAATTAAATTAAAACCTAAACTAACCTAAACCTAAAAAATAAAATATAAAAAAATAAATAAAATAACCTAAACTAAATTAAAATTAAATAAACCTAATAAATAAAAAAAAAAAAATAAAACTAAAAAATAAAATAAAAAATAAACAAAAAAATAAAATAAACACTAAATAAAACTTGAAACTAAAATAAACCTAAAAATAAAAAAAAAAACCTAAACCCTAAAACTAAAAAAACCTAAACCAAAAATAAAATAAAATAAAATAAAACATAAACATAAATAAAATAAACCTAAAATAAACTAAACCTAAACCTAAAATAAACTAAAATAAAATAAACTAAAATAAACCTAAACTTAATCTAAAATAAAACCTAAAAGAAAACTAAAATAAAATCTAAAACCTAAACCTAAAAAAAATAAAATAAAAAAACCTAAACCTAAACTAAATAAAAAAAAATAAAACCTAAACTAAAAAATAAAATAAAATAAAACTTAGCTAAAAAAACTTGAACCTAAAAACTAAAATAAAACCTAAACTAAAATAAAACCTAAATAAATAAACTAAAGTAAATAAAATAAAATAAACTTAAATAATAATAAAAAAATAAACTCAAATAAATAAATAAACTAAATATACTAAATAAACTCTTTGATTTATTTTTAAAAAATACTAAACCCCCTAAACTCAAAACTAACCCTAAACCTAAACCACAACAATAAACCTAAACCAACCCTAAACCTAGAACCAAAACCTAAAACCTGACCTAAATCAAAACCCCAAACCCTAAATCCTAAACTCTAAACTAACCCTAAAACTTAAACCCTAAACTAACCCTAAACCTTAAGAATGGGCAAAACCTTGATGGTAAGAACATCACTGTCGACTAGGCTCAGTCCAGATTTGGTGGTTGAGGCGAAGGTGGAGGCGGCAATTATCAGTGAGTGGTTGATCAAGTCTTTGGTGGAAGGAGAGATGATAGCATATCCACTACTCAAGGCGTGGTTAGATGGGAACTACTGCTAAGAACAAGTTATACGATCTGTTGCTTATGGAACTATGTCTTTATAGTAGGTTTTATATCTAAGGTTTTGATTTGCTCTATGGGTGCTCATTTTTTATCTATGTTGTCTGTGTCTTAGAAAACTTAAGGTGCTACTTGGTTGATATAATCAAAAAGAAGAAATGTTGTATCGTTTATTCTATTAAAAAAAAAACCTTAAACCATAAACCCTAAACTAAACCCTAAACCCAAACATTAAACCCTCACACTAAACCCTAAAACCTAAACCCTAAACCCTAAAAACCTAAAAATCTAAACCTAAACTATATAAAACCTAAAAATAAAATAAATAAAAAAACCTAAACAAAAATAAAATAATGAACTAAAATAAAATAAAATAAACTAAAACCTAAACTTAAAAAGAAAATAAAATAAAAAATAAAAATTAAACTAAAATAAAATTAATAAAAACTTAAACTATACAAAAAAAAATAAAAAACATAAATAAAATAAAAACTAAACCTAAAATAAAAATTAAAATAAAAACATAAACCTAAAAAATAAACCTAAAAATAAATAAAGAATAAAACCTAAACCCTAAAAAAAAAAAGTAAACCTAAAATAAAAATAAAAGAAGCAAAATAAAATAAACCTAAACCTAAACCTAAAAATAAAAATTAAAACCTAAACCTAAAAATTTTTTTAAAAAAAACTCTACTAAAAATAAACCTAAACCTAAAAATAAACTAAAATAAAAAACTTAAACTAAAATAAATAAAGTAAACTAATTAAAAATAAAAAATAAACTTGAATAAAAGTAAAATAAATAAATAAACTAAAATGAATTAAAAATAAACTAAATAAACCTAAACATACTAGTTTACTTACTATTAAAAAACCCTAAACACTAAATCTTAAACCCTAAACCCTAAACCCTAAACCCTAAAACTTACCCTAAACCCTAAACCTACAACCCTAAACTCAAAACTCAAAACACTAAAATCCTAAACCCTAAACACTAAATATGTACATACATACACCACTAAGGGAGTTGGACTTCTAATGGAAGAATGGCTTGACCCTACCTAAGGAGAAGAAGTAGGGAGTTATATATATGGGTTTTACATGGCTTAACTACTTATGTTTAATACTTGTTGTCAAGTGTCTTCTTTAGTATTTGGATTAGAGTTTTGTTAAAAGCTTCACTAAGCCATTTTCCTCGGGTAGTTGATGGTAGAATATCTATCTTTGTGTCTACAAAGTTGTTGACCGTGTTCTTGAATGCAGTACCATTATCAGATATAATTCATCAAGGCACTCTAAACCTATATACGATATGGTTCCTAAAACATTGGGCACATCGAGTTGTGACCTCTCGAGTAGAATCTTCACCCATTTGGAAAAGTAGTAGTAGTTAAGATGAACGATGACCCTTAGAAGGAGGATCAATTGGTCCCACTTTGTGGAACCCAACACTCGAAGGCCATAAGCCAATGTAGATGTAGAATGTTGGGTGGTTATAGACCACACCCTATTTCACATTGGTGGCATCTAGCCATATCCATGTAATCTTTGATCATGATGGCAGTATCTAATCTCTCTTGATCTTGGCTTTCATCTTTGGCACATATTGGTTGGCTCCAATATACCTCGATCAATCTTACGACCTTGTCTATACAACGTAACCACATATGATCAAAGACGGGACAAGACACCATCCACAGAGCATAGGAAAGTTCTCTACTTCATCTGATGAGCTTGGGACTTCTCTTGAGGTAGTTTACCTTTATTTAGGTAATACAAGAATGGTTATCTCTAATCTAACTCCTTGTCCTTCCTGGAAATGGCAACCTCTTCTTCAAGAGAGTACTTTTTGATGAGTTCAATATCAATAAGGGATAAGACTTGTCTATTTTGGACCTTTATTGATATGGTCATCCTTGTCAACTCTTTGGCAAGCTTGGCTAAAGCATATGCAATGGCATTCTCTCTTGAGGAATCTTATAAATGGTAACATGGATTTGGGCTAACAACTCCATGGTGTACTGTGGTAGTGATGGAGTTTGGGCTTTATAACCTCATAGGACCCAAGATTTGGTTGATAACTAACAAAGAATCCTCAAAGATGTTGATGTTCGGATGCTTAGAGTAGCGGTAACTCCAAACCGAATTGAGCCTCATATTTGGCTTCATTGGTAAGGTTTGGACAAATGATATAAGAATCTCATCACATCGTGTCTAGAGTTAAGAGAACTACTCCTTCCTTTTATTCGGAATAGATTTTTGATTCTTTTTCCTCTTTGAGAGGAAGCCACACCATCAAGGTACATCTTCCAATGGTGAATGTTAGTATTCCCTAAGTTCATGATTTGTTCATTGGGGAGATCATCACTAAGCGAAGAGTAAACAAGAAGTGGGTGTGATGGTAAGAAATTTGCTAGTGCTTGTCTTTCACCTTGGGAGGGTATGAAGGTAATGTCAAACTACAAGGATCATGGACCATCATACCAACCATTGATAGCATTGACGTGTCATGAGATACTATAGTGGATTGATCCTAGAGATTAAGTTCACCTATGAGGCATATAGTGTTGTAGCTTTTATGATGCAAAGATTAAAGCTAGCAATGATTCTCAATGGGTGGATAATTAGCCTCTAGGGATTAGGATGGCTAGTGCATTTTTCATCCCTTATTAGCTTGGGCCAAAAAAAAAGCACCAAGGAGTCATCAACGCAATAATGTAAAGTATGAGCAGCTTGTCTTGGATAGGGGTTGCTAGAACTGGTGGCATCATCAGGTAATGCTTGATGTCTTCCTAAGCATGCTCACACTTTTCATCCCACTTGAACTTGTCATCCTTTTTGATAAGTGCTGAGAATGGCTGACATCTTCTCGATAGGTTGGATAAAAAGCATCATAGATACTACAACTACCCTTGGAATGATCTGTGTTGAGTTAAACTTTTAGGGGGAGGCATTTCTAATATCTTCTTGATCTTCTCCAAATTGATTTCAATTCCCTGGTGTCGAACAACAAACCCATAGAATTTCGAAGCTACTCAATGCACACTGGGGTTCATTTTGAGGTTAAATTATCTTGTTAGAAAACTACTCTCAAGTTAAAGAGATGGTCTTCCTTTCTCAACTTTTTTTAACCAGATCATCGTTGTGGTACTTGATGATGAATGAGTTCATCGATGATTCAAGTCATAGCCCTCTGGTATATAGCACCGGCATGTCTAAGGCTAAAAGGCATGACCTTATAGAAATAAATTCTAATTGGGTGTTCTAAAAGTAGTGTTTCTTTCATCGTCAAGGGCCATCTTTATTTAATTATATCCAGATGAGGCATTCATGAAAGAGAAGACTACATGAGATGAGGCAATGTCCACCATCAGCTCAAGGATTGGTAGTGAAAATTCATATTTTGGACATGCCTTATTTAAATTCCTAAAATTGACGCATATGTGATTTTGGCCATTCTTTTTCTTAACTAGGACAATGCTGGCTAACCAGTTAGGGTATTTTTCTTACCAAATGAAGCCCACATTAATCAGTTTCTTAACTTCATAAATGACTTGTTATTCTATGTCTACTCACATGCATCTAGGAGCTTGCTTGATAGGGTTAGTACTAGGCTCTACTGCTAATTTATGGACCACGTGAGCCAATCAAGCATCTCTTCATAACTACATGCAAATTCTTAAACTATCAATAGCCTAACTAAGTCATTGGTTTCAATTTCATTCAACAAAGAACTGTATGTCATGCTTGGATTTTCTTGATTCTAAGTTGATTTTTTTGAGCTCAATGATGGTTGACTTGATCTCTTCTTCAAACTTTGGTGGTGCATCTTTGACTTTAAAATCATCTGGATCATCTAAAATTTTTAAGCACGACTCTCATATGAGTTAATGTGATTTGAAAAGTACCTATCGATTCTAAATGATGACTAAGTAGTAATCATCATCATTGGCCCTTTATGATTCCTAGTCCGTTTTGATAGAGCTTTTGCATTTATTCTTCCAATTTCTTTTGATAGTCGACTTTGACCAAGTATGTGGGATTCACCCTTTCTTTGCTAAGTTATTAACACAAGGCAAGTACCAATCAAAAGATAATTCTATTAAATCTTTATATGAATCATCCTCAAGTTCTACATCAACTTCTTAACTTGAGGATGATGCTGAAAAGAACCTTTGAGTCTTCACACGTGGATGACTTAGGGCTTCCTTAACTACCAAACCCTCAGCTTTTTGAGAGGAAAGTGGGGTTAGAGCTAAGGTTCCCAACTGATGCCTAACTATTTCATATATAGATTTAGATACACTTATGTTTTTATTTGGAACCCGATCTTCATTATTATCTAGCTTAAGTGTCACATCTAAGGGAATCTACTGTTGAGAAGAGCTGGCTGGTGTGCTAATATAAGACTCATCCTATGAACTAGATTCTAAGTTTATATGGATAGTAGGTGTACTTTTGTAGACATATCTTCATTGGGTGGCCAATAAGGAGGTTCCAACCTTAGGAGCCTCACACGGCCTCTTCATCTACTTGGAGGTTAGGTCATCTATTCCTATGTTCAAATGGAGTAATGCGTGGGTGGAATCTAATGCTCCACTTCCTCCTCCAAATCTATTTTCTCTCCCTTTTATTTTCTTTTTCATTTTCTCATTTCTTTTCTTTTTCTCTTTCCTTTTCTTTTTCTTTATCTTTTTCTTTTATTTTTAAAATTTGGTCAACTTTGTGAGAATAGACTTATTTATTTTCATGGAGGTAGTAAACCATCCTCTATGCGACCTTGACTAAATGGCTTGAGATCTCCTTTTGCCATAGTAGAGATCCCACCTCTGAACATCATACAACTAGAGAGGATGGAATTATGTTGTTCTTATGTATCCATGCGTCAAGCAAAGCATTGAAAGATGTATCAAGTCTATAATGTGAAACTTGGCTTGGTCTTAATCATTTATCTCCAAGGGCAACACTATGAAGCTGGGCTTGACCTCACTTTTGGAGTCGATTCAATCTTCAAATCTTAAACATAGAGACTTGTAGAGACTAAGACTTCCCAGTCATAGAACACTTCTAACAATTAGGTAAACACTTTAATAAAGACTTAGAAGGGTTAACCATATGATTAGGTAATGCCTTAGGGATTAGGATAATCCACTTAACCTTCAACCCAAATCCAATTCATGTTCACCTTCTCAAACCAAACCTCAAGTTCAATTCAAACATCAAATTCAAATTCAAATCTAAATCTAAATCCAAATTCCAAAACCAAATGATTGAATCCTATGATCAAATCCAAAACCCTTCCTAAGCCATATGACCTATCCCATGGACTTAGCCAAATCTTAATCCAAATCAATCTAAAATCAATTGATTTTCCAATCAATTTATATCTTCAATCATCTTCCTAAATATAAATCAAATCTACATTCAAATGAACAAAACTAAATCAAACTAAATCAAATTAAATCAAAACTCTTCCTAAGCCATATGACACCATGGACTTAGCCAAATATTAATCCAAATCAAGTCAAGCTCAATTGATTTTCTAACAAATAAATCATATTTTAAATCATCTTCACAAATTTAAATGAAATATACTTTTAAATCATCAAAACTAAATCAAACTAAATCAAAATCAAAAAACCAATGACCAACTCACAAACTTAGCCAAATTCCTTCATTCAAAACCCAAATTCAATTGATATTCTCATGAATCAATCATACCTTCAATAATATTCATAAATAAAATGAAATCAACTATCATCATCCAAAATCAATCAAGTCAAACCCAACTTAACCCTTTTGACTTGAAATGTTCTAATGAACCAATACCCATTTGAACCCAAGCAAATTGCAATTGAATTTATATATCAATCCCAAATCCATAAATAAACTCAACTACATCAAACTCAACCCACAATCAAGCCAACTAAACCCAATTGGTCCACTTGACCCAAAGTGCCCAATTTAACCTATTTGAGCCAAGTTTTAATCCCACCTAATTGGATTGAACCAAGCCCATCAAAACCTTTCATCATGATTATTGATCACCCTAGGTTGATAAATTATCATAAATTAGTCAAACCAACTCAACTTGGTCATTTGACCAAGTCAACCCCTTAACCCATATGAACTAGCCAAATTAACCAAAAGCTAAATCCTTTGAAACCAATGATTCATACCAAATCAAAATCAATATTTGAATATGACTTGACCTTGGTGAGTCAAACCAAACCCAATTATCCCTCTTGACCCCAAGTTGAAAATGGACCTAAAAGACTAAATTGGGTCAAATCAAAACATAAACCAAATTGATTTACAATCAATGGCTCAAGTTCATTCTAAATTGATTGTTGAACTTGAAGCCAAAGATTGGACCCAATTGAACCCAATTGACCTACTTAGCATAAATTGACCTAAAGGTTGGCCTAAATTAAAACCAAATCCAAATTAATTGAAACCAAAGCCTACATTATCTTTTAATTGACTAGTCAACCCAACAACCAACACCCAACAAGCCAATTTGGCCAATTTGGTCAAATTGGTCAACACCATTTGACCCAAATGAATTCAAATGAGCCAAATTCAAATCTAAATAAAACTAAACCAAACCAATTGAACTTGATCCAACCCTTGGTTTGACCTAATTTGACAATTAATTGACTTGCTTAACCCAATTTGACCTAAATGAGTTAAATTGAGCCAAACTAACCAAATCAACTCCAATTGACTTGAAATTTGGGCTAACTTTTGGCTCATTTCAAATTTGCCTAAATTAAATCCAATCTCAAATGATCATTCTACCCTTGGGTCAGGGGAATCACATGGACAAATCAGCCATGTAAGTGGTCATTTCCATTCAATGGCCACTTAGTACTCTCCCAATGGTCCACCTAGGCACTTAGGGCATTGTCCAACCTGACCCAAAGGGTGGTTAGGTCGGTCATGACCAATGGGAGGTGAAATCACCTCACTCTCCCTATTGGACCATTATAAACTCATAGGACACCCATGATTCCTCCTTAGTAGCTACCTCCACATGTTTAACCAATCAAGCCGAGCCAACTCACCTCCTCCCTACCACCCACGACACCCTGAGATGGCTAGAATACAAACTAGATCCAGCATCGTCAAGATGAAAGGGGTATACACCCCTCATTTCCACTCAAACACACACAAAAAATCATTCTTTAGCCTAGCTACCCAAGATAATCTAGAGACATTCTCTAAGCTCTTAAGCTCATTCCTCAATAAAAAAATGTCATTCTCATCCATCTTGAAATAGGACACTCCCATTTTGAAACTTCCCCATTTCTCCATAAAACTCAAATTAACTTTGCATGCACCTTCCCTAAGCCTCATCGAGCAAGAACAAATCATCTCCCAAGCTTCTCGAGCACCAAAGGTGGGACTTCAATCAAAGCCAAGCTCTAAATCATCAGTTTATGACCTTCTGAGCAAACATCAATGAATTGATCCAATTGCTACTCAATAGGCCTTTGTCTCCACTAGATGAAGCTTCGTCAATCATTTAAGATGCCAGTCTTGAGCACCGGTGAGGTATGCTTCCAAAACCAATCATTAAGAAAAATTAGGTTTGAGATTTTTGAAGAAAACTTGCATCTCATGTGATATTTATTATTGGATCCCCTCTGTACGATGTCGTGAGGGTGTGGGATCCTTTTGATTGATCCAAGCTCGGGTAAGCTTGGATCATGTGAACAATGGAAGAAAGACTCCGTTCTCCCTCCCTCACATCACGTTAGATCACACACTGTCTGTTCCACATGATCAAAATGGATGGTCATGATTAGACCTGCTAGATCAATCTAATTTAATTCTATTAAGCTATGGGCTTAATCATAGATCTTTAGGTGTTTAATAAACTAAAAGAGTTTAATAAAATTATGGTTAGTCCACATGTGTGGAAAAACTATAAGAGTAGTTAATTAAGTATCTTAATCTAATTAATATTTAATCATGAGCCAATTGCATTAGGCCCCTTTTATTTCCTAGGATCATTGTAAGTTTATTTTCCATGAATATCATGTTGGCTCATAATTATTTAGTTAATTACTTCAAGTTGACATAGGTATGGATAATTAATTCATCTAATTAAGGGTTCAACTTAATTAACCCATAAAATTTACTTAATTACATTTCCTTAAATTAAATCAAATCATTAATGAGAATGGGTTTAAAACAAGTGATGATTTCTCTTCACCTCAAAATCAAATCAAATCCAAAACTTAATTAATAAAAAAAAAGCTTTGGTTTGCTTTAAATAATCTTATTTGATTTTATTGCCTTTAAGAACTAGTTTGGTTGAATGAGTCACATGCTTATATTTGATTGTCCTCTTTCCAATCATGTTAAATTATGTATGTCATTTGAATTCATGCATCCATCTTTTCAAAATAAAGTAAAATAAAATGGATTTCCTTTATGTAAGCTTGCATGTGTTGATTTAATTTAATATATGTGGCTATAATCACTATTAAATCAAAATGTATTTTTCAAAAGCTTATAAATGAATAATAACATGTGTTATGATGCTAGTTATAAATACATAAGAAATGCAGTGCTTATAGCATAAGTGTATGAATGTTGAGTTCTCTTTCTCTATTAATGTGTTGATTTATATTAGATTGAATGGTAACGGGTATATAGTCTGGACATCCCAGGAACACAAGGCTTTAGCTAGCCCCAAGGAGGACATTTGATTACCTCATTTACATGGTTTAATAATGAGACATACCCATTTGATTTCATTCCTATGTATTTCAACATTAGAATTTTGATAGAGCTTTAATTCATATATATAAATGATTCAATCAAAAAATACAATCTTTGCATGGTTTTTTTTATCCCTCATTTATGTATACATATATGTGTCCAAGATAAGCAAGTATCTATACATCTCGAGAATACAAGGCTTTTAGCCCCAAGGAGGTCATTTAATTACCTCACTTTCTTGTTTTAATTATGACACACACACTTATATTTCTTTGTACATGAATATGCATGTGATTAAGAATGAAAATCCCATTTTACATTAAAATTACATGCATTCAAATTGACTAAGTGGTTGAATATAGCCTATGATTTGGAACTTAGTTCCTTTTTTCATGTATATGAAATTACATATGTTTGAATGTAAATGGGTATATAGTATGGGCATCCTGAGAATATGAGGGTTTAGCTAGCTCCAAAGAGGTCATTTGATTATCTTACTTCCCTAGTTTAACAACAGCACATGCCTATTTAATGTCATTCTTATCTCCTTTCTGTATAGTAATTTTGTTTTAAAATAATTTAAATAAAATATAAATTCTAAACATACACATGCATTGATCATTTAAGTGTTATAAAATATGTTGCAAGTATAGATACACTTAAGATTAAATCATATGCTTGTTCAAAGGAAGTAATTCAATTAACTTAATCTAAAGATGCCTTTCATTTTGAATAGGATTATTTAAAGTGAACCTAAACTTAGGATTAATTAAATCATTTAGTAAGCCATTCACTAAAGAGAACTAAATCAAATTAATATACCTCACAAAGTGACTTAAGGTAGGGATGAAAGAGGAAATCCTCTTTTCTTCTCTTTATAACACTTAGTTGCTAAGTGTAATGAAATGAAACAAAGAAAACACAAATTAAAATTCTCAAATTAATTAAACTACTCCAAGTGAAATCAACCTTCCATGTTAAATTAAATCCTTCTACACTTAGAAAATACAACACTAATGCACAAGAGTTACCACACAAGTCTTAATACACACATTATAATTAAGCAACCACTTGCTCTAAGTTATGTATGATGTGATGTACATTTTTTTTATGATGTATTATTGTAGATTGGATGTTAGGGTGTATGCCTGGTAGACTGGATAATAGGCCAATATTAGCCTAATCATGTTTTTTGCAGGGGAATATGCTTAAGGGATGCTTAAAAATAAATTTGAATACTCTTTTTGCAGGTTGCTTAAATCCTTAAGCATAATCCAAGTTAGGATAGGTGGGCATAGTTACCCATGTGTAGGGTGCTAAGTCCAAATTATAAATACAACTACTTAGAATTATATGTATATTTACCTATCCTCTATTTTACAGGTGTAGTTAAATTTACTTTTCCAACATAAATGTAATTTTTGCAATAAGAATTAGGATTAGTTCTATGGGGGATTAGGATGAGCAGTGGCCATAAGGCTTTGTCCTAGGGTGGCTGTGATTCCTTTAGCAAGCACCATCCAAATAAAAGAAAGAACCAAATAAAAAATGGAGATATGAAGAAAGAAGAGCCACATAGCATTTAATACAATTATAATTATTATTTCATATTAGAGGTTGTATAAGGGTAAAGCTTGGCTACCCATCTTTTCTCTCTTTGGGTTGTATGGCGATACCAAACCGCACCAGCCGTTTATTCTTTTACAATAGTTTATATAATTGTTTGATGTTGTGTTTACATTGTGCATCAAGATGGCACGCTTTTCATAGTTTTTTAAATGATTAATGCTTTAATATGTGGATTGGACATGATTAGGCTCCTAGGATAAAAATAACTTTTCTACCCAACTAATCACTCATAACTAAATTTTAAACAACTCATAAGATCATCATAAAGCCTAAGACATAAATAAGATAATTAAAAGATTTAGCAACCCCTTAGATGTATGATTGTATGTTTCACCTCACTCATGCATATTCTTTCTCTCTTGAATATAAATGATCTCCATACTTGCATGATAAAGGAATGCTTGACTTGTTAGGGCATCCCACGTGGTGGAGAACACCTTCTTCTAGCTAATTTGACCCATAAGCTATTTCATCATGCATTTAGGCATAATAAATCCATAAGCCTCTCAAAATAATGTCTAAAATAAAATAAAATTTAAAAAGATTTTACATCTATAGATTAAGTCATATGCTCATACCACTTATGCTTTAGTCACTTAGGAAGTGCTTTTAGGACTTTAGTCTCTTTCTAATTAAAGAAATACCCTAGCTATCTTCCAATTCATAAGACTAAATTTAGAGCTTAGGGATTAGGATTTTAGGGTTTATAGTTTAGGGTTTAGAGTTAGGGTTTAGGGCTTAGGGTTTAGGGTTTAGGGTTAAAAGTTTAGGATTTAGGGTTGTAAGTTTAGGGTTTAGGATTTTTTTTAAAAATTTAAGTAAACCTGTAGGTTTATCTTTATTTAGTTTATTTTTTTATTTATTTTAATTTAAATAATTTTTTATTTTTATTTAGGTTTATTTCTTATTTTTATGTAGTTTAGTTTATTTATTTTAAGTTTATTTATTTTAGTTAAGTTTTTTTATTTTAGTTTATTTTTTAGGTTTAGATTTAGGTTTATGTTTATTTTTAAGATTAGTATTTTATTATTTTATTATTTTTTAGCTTTAGGTTTTATTTTTTATTTTTAGGTTTAGGTTTTGGATTTTATTTTATTTTTAAGTTTAGGTTTAGGTTTTATTAAGTTTTAGTTTATATAATATAGTTTATTTTTTATTTATTTTAAGTTTTTATTTTATTTAGGTTTATTTTTTATTTTATTATTTTTAGTTTTAGGTTTTGGTTTTTATTTAAATTTTATTTTATTTTTATTTTTTATTTTATTTATTTTGGGTTTTAATTTTATTTATTTTATTTTTAGGTTTTATTTATTTAGGTTTATTTTTATTTTATTTTATTAATTTTAGGATTTTTTTAAACATTTATTTTTTATTTATTTATTTATTTATTTATTTTGGGTTTTTACATTTTTTAGGAGTTTAGGGTTTGGGGTTTATTTTAGGGTTTTAGGGTTGCAGGTTTAGGGGTTAAGGGTTAGAGTTTAGGTCAGTTAGGTTTTTTTATTTTTTTTTAGGGTTTTTTATGCTTTAATTTAGGGTTAGGGTGGGTTTAGGGATTATAGGTTTAGGGTCAGGGTTGGGAGTTTAGGGTTTGGACTAGGGTTTATGATTTGAAGTTGAGGTTTAGGGTCTAAGTCTTGGAGAATAAAAGCTTCTTTTAATAAAAAATAGTTGCTGGTGGAGTCAGAGTGTGCAAGAAAATATAAGAAATAAGAAGCATTGTTGTAAAATTTGGTTTAGATTTTAAAACTCGAAGATTTGGGAAATATATAAAGTGGCCTATAGTGATTCTAAGAAAGCAATATATGATGCAAAAAATTTAGCTTTTAGAGATTTAGACAATAGATTAGATACCAAAGAAGGTGAAAGAAGTATGTATAAGTTAGCTAACCAAAGAGCTAGGAAAAGTGAAGACCTAGTTCAAGTGAGGTGTATTAAGGATGAAAATAATAAAGTGCTTTCTTAGAAAGGATATTGAAAATAGGTGGATGAGATATTTTCAATGAAGGATCTGAAAATATGATTGATTTAAATAATACCCTAAGAATTTTATTTTATTATCATATTAGTAAATGAAGTTAAAGCTTTAAAGAAAATGAAATGTGGAAAAAAAGTAATGATATTCAATAGAAGTAAAATGTTTAGGAGATCAAGGAATTTCTTAACAAATCTTTTAATGTTATTTTAAAGACTAAAGATATGGATGAGGAAGAGTTTGTTGGCTATATTTAAGAATAAAGGTGATGCACAAGAGTGTAAAAATTATAGGAATTAAGTTAATGTGTCATACATTAAAATTATGGGAGAGTAATTGAGCATATACAATGTGATGCAAAGTTTCTCACAATTTGGTTTCATGCTAAGTAGATTTATTATGGATGTTATACATTTGTTAAGAGGTTTGATGGAGAACTATAGAGATAGTAAGGAGGATCTACATATGATATTTATTGATTTAGAGAAAGCTTTTAATAAAGTTTCAAGAGATGTTCTTTGAAGAGTTCTTGAATAGAAAGGTGTTAATATTGGTTATATTCAAGTCATTAAGGATATGTATACTAGAGTACTTGTGTCCAAACACAAGGAGGATTGACAAAATATTTTCTATTTGGTTGGATTACATCAAGGATCAACTTTAAGCCCTGATCCTTTTTCTTTAGTTATGGATGTTCTTACTAGGCATTTATAGGAAGATGAACCTTAGTATATGCTTTTTGCTGATGACATTCTTCTTGTTGATAAAACTATAGAGTCTAAGAGAAACTTGAATTATGGAGGTCAACATTAGAGTCTAAAGGTTTTCATTTAAGTAGATCTAAAGCGAATATATGGAGAGTAATTTTAGTTGTAGAAGTTCTAGTGGTAGCGTTGTGACATTAGGTGAACAACTCATTAATAAGAGTGAGTGATTAGATTATGATCAAAATGATGGTGACATAGATGCAGATGTTATTAGTAGAATTCAAGTTGGATGGTTGAAGTGGTGGAATGCATTTGGCTTTGTTGTTTGATAGAAAAGTTTCCACTTAAAGGAAAATTTTATAAGATGGTGGTACACGATGACTTATGGTGTAGAATGTTGAATAAAGAGAAGCATAAGACTAAGTTAAGTGTTACAGAGATGAGGATGCTCCGATGGATGAGTGGCTTTACTCTTAGAGATAAAATGTGAAATGGGTATGTTCGAGATAAAGTTGGAGTAGCTCTAATGGCTGATAAGATTAGAGAGAGTTGCCTTAGATGGTTTGGCCACATAAAGCATCGGTCATCCGATCACCCACTTAGGAGACTAGATGTATTAGATTTGCCTTATGTTAAGAAAGGTAGAGGTAGACCTAAAAACACTTGGTTAAGATGTATAAAAAAGACCTTAATATACTTGAATTAAATGAGAATTAGATACATAATAGGACACAATCGAGATGAAGGATTCATGTGGCATACTTAGTGGGATAAAGGCTTATTATTTGTTGTTGTTGTTGTTGTTGTATTTTTTTAGGTTTTTTAGTTTAGGGTTTATGTTTTATTTTTTTTAGGTTTTATTTTTAGGTTTATTTTTAGGTTTAAGTTTTATTTTATTTTATTTTAGTTTTAGGTTTATGGTTTAGGATTTATGTTTAGGGTTTAGGGTTTATGGTTTAGGATTCTTTTAAAGATAAGTAAAATGAATGTTTATGTTTATTTAGTTTATTTTATATATTTTATTTAGGTTTATATTTTATTTTATTTAGTTTACTTTATTTATTTTATGTTTATTTATTTTAGTTAGGTTTTATTTTAGTTTATTTTTTGGTTTAGGTTTAGGTTTATGTTTATTTTTTTATTTTAGTTTTATTTTATTTTATTTTTTTTAGTTTATTTTAATTTATGTTTAGGTTTATTTTTTTATATTTTTTTTAGGTTTAGGTTTTAGGTTTATTTTTTAGGTTTATTTTAGGTTTTATTTTTTTTAGTTTTTTAGTTTATTTTATTTTATTTTTAGGTTTAGGTTTAGTTTATTTTAGGTTTAGGTGTAGGTTTTATTTTTTTTAGTTTAGTTTATTTTAGTTTAGGTTTATGTTTATTTTATTTTCATTTTAGGTTTAGGTTTTTTTAATTTAGGGTTTAGATTTTATTTTTAATTTATTTTTATGCTTTATTTTTAATTTTATTATTTAAGTTTACAATTTTATTTAGTTCATAATTTATTTTATTTTAGGTTTAATTTATTTCAATTTTTAGGGTTTAGGGTTACTTTAAGGTTTAGGGTTGTAGGTTTAGGGTTTAGGGTTATTGAGATTAGGGTTTAGGTTTTTAAAATTAAGTATCTTAGGTTTAGGTTTATTTAGTTTATTATTTATTTATTTTACTTTATTTAATTTTCTATTTTTATTTAGGTTTATTTTTCATTTTTATTTAGTTTAGTTTATTGATTTGTGATTTATTTATTTTAGTTTCAATTTTATAATTTTAGTTTACTTTATAGGTTTAGGTTTAGGTTTATGTTTATTTTCTAGTTTAGTTTTATATTTATTTTATTTTGTATGTTTAAAATTTTCTTTTTTTTAGGTTTAGGTTTAGATTTTTATTCTATTTTTTAAGTTTAAGTATTTTTTTTATTTTAGGTTTATTTTTATTTTATTTTCCCTTAGATTTTATTTTATTTAGGTTTTCTACTTTTAGGTTTCTTTATTTTTTATAGTTTAGTTTATTTTATTTAATTTATTTTAATTTATATTTTATTTTTTTATTTTTTAGGTTTAGGTTTAAGTTTTAGTTTAAGTTTTTATTTTTTTTTATTTTATTTTATTTTTTTAGGTTTAGGTTTAGTATGTTTATTTTTTTTAGTTTAGTTTTTTTTTTTTTTTTTATGTTTAGGTTTTTATTTTAATTTGTAGTTTAGATTGAGGTTTTATTATATTTTTTTATGTTTAGGTTTAGGTTTATATTTTAGGTTTATTTTTAGGTTTTATTTTAGTTTATGTTTAAGTTCTTTTTAGTTTATTTTATTTTATTTATTTTAAAGTTTAGGTTTACTTTATTTGAGCTTTAGGTGTAGGTTTTGTTTAATTTAGTTTAGTTTATTTAGTTTAAGTAGGTTTATTTTATTTTATTTATTTGATTTCTATTTTTTGGTTTAGGTTTTTTTTTTTTTGGGTTTATGTTTTATTTTTTTTACTTTTAGGTTATATTTTAGGTTTATTTTTTTTAGTTTTAAGTTTTATTTAGTTTTTATTTTATTTAATTATAAGTTTAGGGTTTAGGGTTTAAGGTTTATGATTTAATGTTTAAGGTTTAGTGTTTAAATTAAGTAATTTAGATTTAGGTTTATTTAGTTTATTTTTATTTTATTTAGTTTATATTTTATTTTATTTAGTTTATTATATTTATTTTAGTTTAGGATATTTATTATAGTTTATTTTTTAGGATTAGGTTTAGGTTTATGTTTATTTTTTTTAGTTTAGTTTGATTTTTATTTTATTTTTTTGTTTTAGGTTTTATTTCTAATTTTAAGGTTCAAGTTTAAGTTTTTTTTAATTTTTTTAGGTTTAGGTTTATTTTAAGTTTATTTTTTATTTTTTTTAGTTTAGGTTTAGTTTATTTTAGTTTATTTTATTTTAATTAGTTTAGGTTTAGTTTAAGGTTTAGGGGTAGGTTTATTTATTTTAGTTTTGTTTATTTTAGTTTAGATTTAGGTATTTTATTTATTTTTATTTTTTTAGGTTAGTTTAAGGTTTAGGTTTTGTTTTTTGTATTTTTTTAGGTTTTTATTTTGGTTTATATTTATTTTATTTTAGGTTTATTTTATTTAGGGTTTATGGTTTAGGGTTATGGTTTAGGGTTAGGGTTTAGGGTTAGGGTGATTTAGTTTAAGGTTTTTTTTATGGTTTAGGGTTAGGTTTAGGTTAGGGTTTTTTTAAATTAAGTAAACTTAGGTTTATTTAATTTTAGTTTATTTTTTATTTAATTTAGTTTATTTTTATTTTTTTTTTATTTAGTTTATTTATTTAAATTAGTTCTTTATTATATTTTACTTTTTTAGGTTTAGGTTTAGGTTTATGTTTATTTTTTAGTTTAGTTTTATTTTTATTTTATTTTTTTAGGTTTAGGTTTTACTTTTAATTTAGGTTTAATTTATATTCTACTTTTAAGTTTAGGTTTAAGTTTATTTTTTAGGTTTTACATTTTAGTTTAAGTATAGGTTTATTTTTAGTTTATTTTATTTTATTTAGCTTAGGATTTTGGTTTAGTTTATTTTGGGTTTAGGTTTAGGTTTATTATTTTAGTTTAATTTATTTTATATATTAGTTTATTTTATTTTATCTATTTTAGGTTTAGGTTTTTTAGTTTAGGGTTTTGGTTTTATTTTTTATTTATTTTGATATATTTTGTTTATTTTTAGGTAGATTTACATAGTTTATTTATTTTATTTATTTTATGTTTAATTTATTTTATTTTCTGGTTATTTTATTTTATTTAGGTTTTTTTAGGTTTCTTTTATTTTTTAGTTTAGTTTATGTTTTTATTTATTTTAGTTTTTATTTTTTATTATATTTTATTTTTATGTTTAAGTTTAGGTTTAGGTTTAGGTTTAGGTTTAGGTTTAAGTTTTAGTTTAGCTTTTTATTTTTATTTTATTATTTTATTTTATTTACATTTGGTTTATTTATTTATTATGTTTTTATGTTTTATTTAGTTTAGGTTAAGGTTTTTAGGATTTTAGGGTTTAGGGTTTAGGGTTTAGGGTTTAGAGTTTGGGCTTTAGGGTTGTAAGTTTTAGGGTTTAGGGTTTAGCGCTTAGGATTTAAGATTTTATGGTTTACGCTTTAGGGTTTAGGGTTTAAGTTTTATTTATTTTAGTTTAGGTTTATGTTTAGGGTTTAGGATTTTTTTTAGGTTTACATTTTTTTTGGTATAGGGTTTAGGTTTTATTTTTTATTTATTTTTAGGTTTAATTTTTAGATTTAATTTGAAAGTTTAGGTTTATATTTAGTTGTTATTTTATTTCATTTTAGGTTTATTTTATTTTATTTTATGTTTAGTTTTATTTTATTTATTTTTTTATTTTAGGTTTATTTTATTTTAGTTTAGTTTAGGTTTTATTTATTTTATTTAGTTTAGTTTTTTTTTTAAATTTTTAGGTTAAGGTTTAGGTTTAGGTTTTAGTTTAGGTTTTTATTTTTATTTTATTTTATTTTATTTATTTAGGTTTAGGTTTTATTATTTTTTTATTTTTAGGTTTTATTTAGTTTATGTTTAGGTTGTTAGGTTTTTAGGTTTTACGGTTTAGTGTTTAGGGTTTAGGGTTTAGGGTTTAGGTTTTGGGGTTTGGGGTTTGGGGTTTAGGGTTTAGGATCTAGTATTGTAAGTTTTAGGGTTTAAGGTTTAGGGTTTTAGGTTTAGGATTTAGGGTTTAGGGTTTAGGGTTTTTTTATTTTTCTTATTTAGTTTTTTATTTTTTTAATTTTTATTTAAATTAAGTAAACTAGTAGGTTCAGATTTATTTAGTTTATTATATTTTTTATTTTTATTTATGATTAATTTTATTAGTTTAGATTATTAATTTTAGATTTACCAATTTTAGTTTAGGTTTTTTATTTTAATTTTTTTTAGGTTTATTTTATTTAGTTTAGTTTTTTTTAAGTTTTAGTTTTATTTTATTTTTTTTAGGTTTATGTTAATATTTTATTTTTTTTGTTTAGGTTTTATGTAGATTTATTTTTAGATTTTATTTTTTAGTTTAGGTTTAGGTTTATTTTAGTTTATTTTATTTTATTTAGTTTAGTTTAGGTTTAGGTTTAGTATATTTAGTTTAGGTTTAGGTTTTATTTATTTTAGTTTAGTTTATTTTAATTTTATTTTGGTTTAGGTTTTTTTTTTAGTTTAGGTTTATTTTTTTTTAGTTATTTTAAGCTTATTTTTTTAGGTTTAACTTTTTATTTAGTTTTTTATTTATTTTATAGGTTTAATTTATTTTTATTTTTGGTTAGTTTTATTTTATTTAGGTTTTTATTTTTTAGTCTAGTTCAAGTTTTATTTATTTTATTTTAGTTTAGTTTTATTTTTATTTTATTTTTTTTTTTTTGCATGTAGGTTTAGGTTTCTGTTTTAGTTTTATTTTATTTATTTTATTTTTAGGTTTTATTTAGTTTAGGTTTAGGTTTAGGTTATGTTTATTTCAGGTTTAGGTTTAGGTTTTATTTATTTTATTAGTTTATTTTAATTTTATTTTAGGATTAAATTTTCTTTTAGTTTAGGGTTTAGGTTTTATTTTTATTTATTTTAGGTTTATTTTTTTAGGTTTAAGTTTTATTTTATTTTATTTTAGGTTTATTTTATTTTTTATTTTGGTTTAGTTTTATATTTATGTTATTTATTTTTTTAATTATAGTTTTTGGTTTTTATTTTATTTTAGTTTAGTTTTATTTTATTTTATTTTCTTTTAGGTGTGGGTTTATGTTTAGGTTTTAATTTTATTTTATTTTGGTTTAGGTTTATTTATTTATTTTATTTTAGGTTTTATTTAATTTAGGTTTTTTATTTATTTTTAGAGATTTGTTTATTTTATTAGTTTAGGTTTATGTTTATGTATATTTTGTTTATTTTAGGTTTAGTTTTTTAGGTGGGTTACTTTTTTTATTTTTATTTATTTTAGGTTTATTTTATGTTTATTTTATAGGTTTAAGTTTTTATTTAGCTTTTATTTTATTTTATTTTAGGTTTTTAAAATTTTATTTTTCATTCAGTTTTTATTTTATTTACATTTTTTATTTTTAGGCTTATTTTATTTTTTTAGTTTAGTTTAGTTTTTATTTATTTTAGTTTAGTTTAGTATTTATTTTTTATTTTGTTTTTAGGTTTAGGTTTAGGTTTAGGTTTAGGTTTATGTTTTTTTTATTATTTTATTTAGGTTAAAGTTTTATTTTAGGTTTTATTTAGTTTAAGTTTAGTTTTAGGTTTTAGGGTTTAAGTTTAGGGTTTAGTGTTTAGCATTTAGGGTTTAGTTTAGGATTAGGGTTTAGTGTTTAGCTTTAGGGTTTAGGTTTTAGGGTGTTTTATTTATAGTTTAGGTTTAGGGGTTTAAGTGTAGGTTAGGTTTAGTGTTTAAGGTTTAGGGTTTTAGGTTTAGGTTTAGGGTTTAAGTTTAGGTTTTATAGTTTAGGTTTAGGGTTTAGGGTTTAGTTAGGAGTTTTAGGGTTTAGTTTAGGGTTTAGGTTTAGGGTTTAATTTAGGGTTTAGGAGTTTAAGTTTAGTTTAATATTTCTTTAGGTTAAGGGTTTAAGTTTAGAGTTTAGGGTTAGTTTAGTTTTGTTTAGGGTTTAGGTTTAGGGTTTTAGTTTAAGGTTTAGGGTTTAAGGTTTTAGTTTAGTTTAGGGTTTGGGTTATAGTTTAGGTTTAGGTTAGTATTTAGGGTTTAAGGTTTATGGTTTTTTTTTTTGGAAAAAGTTAGAGTTTTAGTACCATAGAAGGAGAAGATATAATGTCCTTAAAGTGGTAAAACAAAATTCTGATAGAGCTAAAAAAAAACCTAAGAGCTAAACTTATCTAAGTACATTAGAAGAAAAGAAAACAAAGAGAAAAACAACAACTAAAAGGATGAGAGAAAAAATGACAGTAAAACAAAACAAAGCATGAAAATAAGAAAAAAAAAGAGTTAGGTCATGATTATTTTGAGAAAGCAAGATAAGCAAGCTCCCATGACATAGGGATGACTAAGAAGCGACTATTGTAAAGTTCCAACCTATGAAAGAATTTTGCAAAACACTACTAAGGCAAAAGTCATATCTAAAGGATAAGGATAAAAGAAAAGGAGAACGAGAAAGAAAAGGCTCATGCTCGGTTAAGATCATCTCAATGGGCAACAATACATATGAGCATCCAAACTTCATAAGAAGGTTACATCATATGGAAAGCTACCAACCAAAGAGGGAGGTGAGTAACATCAAAGCCATCATAGCCCGACATACTACATAGCCATCCAAGGCAAGCAATCCATAGTGATCGGTCTTGCAGAAAATATAAAAAACAACCAGCCATTCGGCCAACCCACCAACTAAAACCCACAATAGGCCAATCACATAAAGCTAGCTACCCAAAAGTTACAGGAAGATCATTGGCCAAGCTAATGGAACCAAGCGGCAAAACCACCACCAGCATACCTCAACAAGGCAACAACCAAGGCCGGACACACACAAAGGAAGCCAAAGGCCCCAAAAAAATCCCAATTTAGATGGATCAACAAAGGTTACAAAGACAATAAAAGGCTGCAACAACAAAAGAAAGAAGAAAAAAAAAAAAAGAGAAAGGCGACCAACCAAGATTCCAAAGATAACTAAAGTCCTCCCACAAAAGCACTAAGTAAAACATCCATAAAACCAGAGAATAGCCCATCATTAGTAACCAATAAAGGAAAGATCCCCATCAACCAAAAGAAAGCAAAAAAAACCAACAAACACCACACAATAGAAAAAACAAACTAATAAGCCAACATAGCTTCCTAACCAACCACAGTAATAGAAAACCCAAGTCAAGACCAATAAATACCATCAAGCCAAAATCACCCAAGATAGCAAGAAAATAACCACCAAAAAAAAATAGCAACCAAATAATAACCAAACCCAAAGCCACTACAACCAAGAGAGGAAGGCTAAAATAAGAGGAGGACAAAACCCAAACCAAAAGATACAAAGTAGAATCAGTGAAATTGACCACCAATCCCCAGTCAATAAGATAGAGAAAGTAACAACCAAACAAAAACCTCCATAATTCCAAAATGAAGCCAAAGCTAAATGACCAACAGTCCCCTAGATATGTCACCAATAGAAAAGGAAAGAATAGCCAAAACTGCCAACTAGCTAGCCAACCTAACTAGCCAACACTGCTAGTCAACCCAGCCAGCCAACAAAACCACCCATTCAACCACCCTAGCAGCAGATCCAAAATAAGTAAGTGAGAACCATCCCTGAAATGAGGTAAAACTCATACAAGAGAAAAAAATAATAGAAGACAAAGCCCCAACCTAATATGATGATATCAAAAATAGCCAAGGAAAAAATGTGGTAAAAACCTAACCATGTAGGCAGTAGCCACAAGGCCAAAAAAACCAAATCAACCTAGACTGCAATGATAATAACCACCAGGGAGCAAACACCAGACCAGCCCAAAAGTAAAAGGTCAAAAGTAACAACCAGTTCCGACCAAAGAGTGAAAATAAGCAAATAACCACAACCCAAAGAGGGTTTAACAAAGGGAAAACAAAAGCAAAGGCTCATTAAAAACCAACATAAAAGAAACCAAGCCAAGAAATTATAATCTAAAATAAGGCAATCTAGTATTATCCAGATTAACCAAGCCTCTTAATAGTTTAGGCAATGTTTGGTTGTCAAATAAAGTGAACTCAGTTAAGTTGGCACCTAAATTAGCCAAGAAATCACAAGCATTACCTTCAAAGGATGTGGGAAATTTTAAAACTTGAGAAAGAAGATTTTTTATATGATTAAAGAGATAAAATAATTCAGTTCCCATTTCTATTGGAATTAAGCATGTCAAGTAAGAGACATCAACTTTAATCGGATGTTGAGAAAACCATTATTCAAATAAGTTTCAATAGCTTTATTAATAGCCATAAGCTCAGCAAAAATATGGAACAAGCATTGAGATGATAGGCAAAAGCACAAATGACAGTACCTTTAGAATCCATAAGGTTACCACCACAGCCATATTTATTGGAAGCTACAGAACCATCAGTATTCACTTTAATCAAGTTATCATTAGGGTTGATCCAATGGATAATCCTAGCACCTTTATAAGTGTCCAAGTCAGTAGAATGATATCAAATTTTTTAGCCATAAATTTATAGCCTCTAATGAATGTTACAAATAAGATTGGCATTAAAGAGCATGAATTTTTTCTTTAGTTCTAGTCAGGATCCTTTTATGGTTCATAGGAGTGCCACAATATTTAGCATCATTTGTATCCATCTAGATGAACCAGAGAAGGGTATATCAATTAATACTTTGATATGACCTTTCACAATTTTTTGAAACAAACTTCAAGAAGTTGATATAAAGAGAACCATGAAAATAGTTTATATTAAATAATCATCATACCAAAACCATTATTTAGAAGCAATAGCACCATTGATAAAACATGATTTACACTTTCAATATGAAAGCAACAATAACATTTTGATGGTAAATGAAACCCTTTAGTCAAAGCAAGAGTCCTCAAGAATAATGTTATTCAAAATCCTCAAGCTAAAACCGAATAGAAAATGGGAATGATATTGTTCCAAAGTTTAATAAAGACATTGGAGGGTTGCTTAACTCTAATAAAATTTCAAACCTCTTTAAGAACAAAATCACCATTATAAGAGCTTAAAAGAATCGATCAATTTGTTAGAAAGCAATATTTCTAAAATTGTTAAAGAGAAATAGGGATATAATTCTCAAGTTTACTTTCATTCCAATTGTTATTAAACCAAAAGAGTTAACTTTGATAGTAGAGTGGGTAGATAAAGGGTGTCGATGGAGCCATTACCAATCCAGTTGTCTTGCCAAAAGAAAGAAGTACCCAACTGAATACCCCAAGATATTAAGAATTTTGCAACCCATTTAATGGAGCAAAGACTTTTCCAAACTGGAGAGTCACCAACTTTATAAGCCCAAATAAGAAGGTGTTTACCTTGGCAATATTTTTCCATCATAAAATTATTAGCCCAAAGGCTATAATTCTTTCTAAAATTCCACCAGAGCATATGAGAAAGCGCTTCACGAATAGGTTTGCAACCTAGAGCACCTTCACCCAAAGGACCACAACATTTATGCCAAGATGCCAATGCATTATTTTGGTAGAGTTATTGGAGCCCCAAAACATTTATTAAGCAAAAACCAATTCTAATGAGTAGCATTAGTGGGGATAATAGTTTGAATCAAATAAAGAGGCATTGAATTGAGTGCTTTTAAGAATAGTGAGCCTTCCACCAAAGGAAAGTAAATGGAATTCTAAATGGAAATTTAATTTAAAATTTTTTGAATTAACTCATCAAAGAGATGGGATCATTTGGCCTTTAAAGAGAGCACAAGTACTTTAGAGGTAAGTGTTGATGCTTAAAATTAGTGAATATGCGGATTTGATTGATTTTATTATTGGAGATAACAAGAGGTGATAAAATAGCTTTTGTTATCATTGATAGAAAGGCCACTTTCTCTACCAAATTTAGAAATACTTGAGATGCTTAATATGATGAATTGTAGCTTTGCAAAAAATAATGAAATCATAGCTTAAATGGAAAGGAAGAACAACAGAGTTATGTAGTACATACTAGGATTGTTAAAGAATAAATCATTGATGCTCTAGATAAGTACTCAACAATGATAATAAATAAAGGAGATAAAGGATCCCTTTTCTTAAGCCAGGAAGAGGGAAAGAAACCCAAGGCTTCCCATTAAGCATTATCGAAAACCATGCATTGTTAATATAAATTTTAATAAGAAAAATAAATTTATCAAAAAAAGTCAAATAAATTCATAATATGGAAAGAAATGTTACCAAAGGCTATGGTAATATCTAATTTGAAAGAATGTTGCCACCTCTAGTCTTGGCATCAAGATCTTGAATTAATTCTTAGGCCAACAAAATATTATTAGAAATAGATCTACCTCCAACCAATTTGGTTGAGAGAGATAATTTTATTAAGTAAAGGACTAAGCCTGTTGGTTAGAATTTTGGAAATCAACTTATTGAAGAAGGTGCAAAGATGAATAGGTCTAAAATTACTCCAACAGTTCAAATTATCTTTCTTAGGTATGAGAATGATAGAAGTACCAGAGAAATATCTAGAAAAAGGTTTACCATTAAAAAAAAATCAACCACATATAATCAAATCATTTTTAATGATAAACCAACATTTTTGAAAGAATTGAGTAGTGAAACCCTCCGGACGAGCAACATAATCTATATTCATGCTATTATGGACTTGCAACATTTTTCATTCATTGGATGATAAGCAAATGATTATCATCATTAGTAATAATAGAAGGAATCAAATGTGATTTAGAAATATCTTCATAAGAGCAACTCTTACTAAGCATATTTCTAAAGTAATTAATAACTGATTCCATAATATCATTATTCTCCATAATCCAAACACCATTATCATCTTTAATTTTTAGGATATTATTTAAAGCTCTTTTTTATTAACTAAAGCATGGAAATAACTAGTATTCCTATCACCATCAAATATGCTTACTAGCGCTTTTTTTTCCACAAGTAAGTCTCTTCCATATTTTGGAAGTTAACAAGTTTGTCTTTCACCTCAAGTCCTTAATCTTAGAAGGATCAAACATAACAGAGACTTCAAGATCACAAACCAATTTTTTGATATCTTTAATATTATCAAAAAGGTTTTTAAAATAATGCTTGTTCCAGCAACCCAAATTTTGTTTAAGTCTTTTAAGTTTAAACCAAAGTCTACTCATCCCCATAATCAAATTATGAGGATGTAAAGGGGCTTTCCAATTATTAGCCACAACATCAAAAAAAATATATCTTTGAATCCATATGTTGTGAAATCTAAAAGGAGAAGATTTATGTAATCTATTAGAATTATCTTTGATAGAAACTAGAAGAGGAGCATGATCAGACAAGGTTATGCTTAAATGATCAATAGAAGTAATAGGCCATTGAGTAATCTAATGAGTATTAAAAAAAATTCGTTCCAACTTTTGCCAAAGTCTAGAGTTTTGCTAAGTATAATTATAACCCTTAAAGCCAATATCAATCAAATTACAATCAAGGATCATATTGGAAATCTTCATGGAATGAATATTAGGAGATCAACCACCACTTCATTAAGAAGAGAATAAAATAGTGTCAAAATCACCCACAAACTAAGGTTTGTTTGATCGAGGTAGTAAAATTCCTCTTATTCCAAAGAAGATTTCTAGATCTATAACAAGATGCATAAACAAAAGAGCCCAAAACACAATAGTCACCATAAGAGATTTGAGCATTGACAACTTGTTGAAAATCATCAATAATAGAAACCTCAACAAATTATTCCCAAAACACCAAATCTTATTACTAAGATTAGAGAATTTATTGAAGTCGATTATTCTAGCAATATGGTTAATTTTATTAGCATGGATAAGAGGCTCTAGAAAATAAGTAATTAAATATATTGAATGTGACAAAGATTTCTAATATGATTATGATTAGAGATCGATCCCTCTAACATTCAAATAAGAAAGTTAAACATAAGTAAAATAAAAAAGCAAAGGTTAATTAAGAGAGGAGTGAGAGGTCTAGCAAATCTAGTATTTTTGGACAATTTGGGAGTAATTTTAACACTTTTTTTTATTTTTAGCATGATAAGTTTGAAAACCATTTTCTTTTCCCCTAAAGTTATCATCGAGTAAGATTTAGTAACATAATTGAGAGAATTCTCAGTGTTTGGAGGAGTTCACCCTCTTCCAAATCCATATTAAGTTGACAAGTAGGATTAACATGAATATCAAGATTAGAGATGAGAGATGATGATTTAGAACCATTTAAAGCACAAGTAGTTAAATCTAGATCAAAATGTTTTAGCATGCTCGACATCATTTAAATCTTCATTAAAAGCTTCATTTTCAATAATCAAAGTCGACATAGATGCGAATAGAATCGGAAACAAAATCATCTTCCAATAACTTTGAAAATTTATTATCCTTTGCATTAGAAATATTCAAATTCAAAGAAGGAAAAAAAAAAAGGTAAATCATCCTTCCATTTTGAAAATCATCTATATCATAGTAGGAGCGAAACTTGTTCAATAGGATTAAAATTGATATCCAAGGAATCAACCTCAATAATAGCCTTCATACCATTCTTAAGATCGAGGCCAATTTTTGAACATAAATAGGGATTGACTTATGGTAGGAACAACATTCTCTTTAGGAGGATTTCATTTTTTTAAGTGGGTATGAGAATAAAATATTCCAAATTATCATGGAATTTTTGATTGGGAACATAAGCGGAAGGTTCTCCAATTCAACCTTTGTGAATACTCATATTTTTGAGCCAATCCAAACTTCCTTAGGGTATTTTTTTAGTTATGTCTAATTACAAAGATTTGAGGAATAGAAGAGCTCTTAGTGGTCTTGTTGCAAGAGATTAAATAAAGTCCTGATAGCAAAAAGCACATGATGGGTAACAAAATGAATGTGCATATTAAGAAGAGATAACCACATAGGATAATAGAGATTCTTCCTTAATGTCAAAAGGTGACCACTTCAACAAATGCATTTGACAATTAAAGAAAAATAAGAATGACCCAAAACACATGAATAATCTAGATGTTAGAAAGTTGAATCAAGATATCTTGGAGGTAAGACCAATTGTGAAAGTAAGCTTGAGATCATGGAAAAAGGTGGATCTTATCCAAATTTGGATGACACAAATTTTAGAAAGAAAAAATTCAAAGGCTTTGCTAACTTTTCAACATCCACATCGAGCACATTAGGTGCAAACCTCTAAAAGACATCAAATGAGATTAATCAATCAAGGAGAGAAGTCTTACTAGAGTGCTTCCTTAAAAGATTTAGTAGAAAGCAACATTAGGGGCTGCCAAGCCATGTGTCAGATATGCTGGCATCCATAATTTGAGGTGGAGCAAGGAATAGAACTCACACCATGATCAATGATGAAACTTCATAAATGGCTAGATCATTCAAGCCTTTGAATTCAATTGAAATAAGGCCAAAGCCATAGAAATCCCTAGTGGGATGCCACCAAGAGGGATTCAAAATACTAGAAAAGAAGGAGGGGAGAGGATAAGGGTTTGGGTTTAGGGTTTTGGGTTTAGGGTTTAGGGTTTAGGGGTATTTTATGATTTTGGGTTTAGGTTTAAATTTAGAGTTTTTTAGGGTTTTTTTTTTAGGGTTTAGGTTTAGGTTTTAGGTTTTAGGTTTAGTTAGGGTTTAGGGTTTAGGGGGTTTAGGGTTTAGGTTTTTATTTTAGGGTTTATTTTAGTTAGGATTTTATTTATTTATTTTAAATTAAGTAAACTTAGGTTTAGGTTTTTTATTTTTATTTATTTTATTTTTTATTTAGGTTATTTCTTTGTTTAATTTAGTTTATTTAAATTAGATTTATTTATTTTAGTTTAGGTTTTTTATTTTAGTTTATTTTTAGGTTAAGGTTTAGGTTTAGGTTTATTTTTTATTTAGTTTAGATTTATTTTATTTATAATTTAGGTTTAGGTTTAAGTTTTATTTCTTATTTTTTAGGTTTAGGTTTAGGTTTTATTTTATTTTCTTAGTTTAGGTTTATGTTTTTTTATTTTAGGCTTATTTTTTAGGTTTTTATTTTTATTATTTTAGGTTTATTTTTTAGTTTATTATATTTTATTTAGTTTAGGTTTAAGTTTAGGTTTAGTTTATATTTTTTTTATATATTAGGTGTACTTTGATGGGTTTTAGGAAGAATCACAAGCTACTATTTAGGAAAGTAGTTTAGTTCTCTTTATTGGACCATGATGTTATTTTATATCATCTATCCAATTTTAATGAAGCTAAATATGAGGTCTCGATTATAGTTAGCCATTACTAGCATATCAACATCTTAGGATTCTAGTTATATTTTGGGTTTAAGGTTATAAAGTTTAGCTCCATCACTATCAAGTACACCATGGAGTTGTTAGGATAGGTTTACCATTTTATATGATTACTAGAAAACCATAGCGTATGCTTTAGCTAAGTTAGTTCATGTAGGAGGATGAGTTCATATTTAGTCAAAATAGATAAGTCTTATCCATTATTATTGAACTCATCAAAAGTATTCTTGAATAGGTTGCCATTTAATGAGTTACATTAGGCAACCATTCATGGATTATATGAAGGAAAACCACCTAGAAGTAGCCCATAGGATGAGCACTTTTTGGATGGTGTCTTTATTTTGGTCTTTCAATCATTTTTGGTTACATTGTTTAGATAAGTTCTCTAAGATCATGGCCGAGTACACTAGGTTATGTGGAGCCAGTAATATGAAGATGAAAGCCAAGATCGAGACTAGGATAATAGTGGTATTGATGATCAAAGATTGCATGGATATGGCTAGGTGATGCCACCAATGTAAATACAAGGTGTGGTCTTAGCATTCTACATCCTACATTAGCTTAGGCCATTGGTGTTGAGTTTAGTGGTGTTTATCTCTTTTTGGGGTCATTAGGTTCATCTTGGTACCTTTATTTATTTTTAAATGGGCAAAGGTGATTCTTCTCATGAGGTCACAACTTTGGATGTGCTCTATCTTTTTTAAACCATATATAGGTTGAGTGCCTAGATGAATATATTTGATAATGTCATTAGCAAGAGATCAACAATATTGCAGGAGATATAGCATGGATTGAAGATATTCTACAATCAACTACTAGGATAAAGGGCTTAGTCTTAACACTCTCATCTAAATACTAAAGAGTAACAATAACAAGCAATAGTGGCATGAAGTTAGTTTATTAAGCAACCACATAGAACTCCAACTTATTCTATTTTCTCCTTAGTGTATGGGTCTAGTTGTTTAGATTAAGTCCAACTCCCATCACTAGGATAGTTTGTGGTAATAAGATCATAATGAGGAGAACACCAAGTTATTGTTAGAAGAGCTTGAAGGTTTATAGGAGATGCCGAGGGATGCTAAAACCTCAAGTTGTACAAAGCTAAAATGATTAGCTCACAACAAGTTGATCTATTAGAGCTTTTCAAGTAGGAGAGCTTATTTTAGTTTAAGGAGATGGATTGTTTAGGTGTAATATGGGAGGTAAGTTTGAACCCACTTTAGAAGGCCCTTTTTTATAAAGAAGGCCCAAGAAGATCTTATCAACTTATTAATCATAAGGGTAAATCACAATCAATGGCTCTACTTAAGAAATATTATAAATCATGTTTAATAATTATCATCAATGAAAATTCCATTTTTATTCAATCTCTTCTTTTAAAGTATTCTTATTTGTGAATCATTTGTTTAGGGTTGGTGTAAGGAACTCATTCATATCCTTCACACAACACAAACATAAACACACAAACATATAAAACAAACATTTTATCTTTTATCTCTCTAGTTGAGTAAATGTCCCTAGTGGCACTCATTAGGAGTTATTTGGTTTCGTTTTCCTTCTTGGTGTCACCTCTAGTATCCTTGCTTTGGAGGATGTAAGTCCTCACTTTTCTTAGACTTATGAGTTTGTTGGTTGGTAGGCCTTACTATGTGGTTTAAGCTACCTCATGTTGGCTTTTTTTAAGAGGATGAGTATGCTTTCTTCTTGGATTAACCTTCTACTAAGGTCAAGTATATTTGAGGTTTAGGATAAATTACTCCTTCCTCGACTATTACTTCAAGTTATCTCCTTCGGGATCTTTAGTAGTATTTCTAAAATAACATATCCCATACGATAGACTATCGATGATAGTTCTTCTTAAGTTGTAATCTACATGCTTTCTTTATTATATTATTATGCACCTTAGGTTGGTTAGTTCTCACTATGTTGATGGATACACCACTCATGATGAATACACCTTAGGTTGGTTGGTTCTCTACCTTAATACCACTCTTATGAAATGTAAATACACTTTCTCCTTGAGTTAGACACCATACACCTATAGGCTTACTTTTTTAGGATCAAGATAATGCTAGTAGCACCCCTATGGTCACATATTTGGATCACATCCTTTACCATTTACTACAGGTTACTTATGTGAATTGGTTTTTTAAGTAACCACCCATGGTTGGAGAATCCATCCTGGATGTCTGATTCTCCTTTAAATAGAGATAAGTCAAGGCCAACATATCCCCTTCTCGTGTGGTCCCTACACCAATAGTGTCCACACAAACATATAAAAATATATTTCACTTGTGGATTAAGAGGACAACCCTAGCTTACCATTTAGGGTATGCTATCTTTAGGGGAGTGTCCACAAACTTCTTATAAAATCTTTTGACTACTCTTGAGTTGATATAAATTAGAATTTATTAATTTGCCTCTAAGTCGAGTTTGATTTGTTGTCTATCAACAAGTCACCCAAGTTATTACCAATTTTAGAAGATGTAAGTTTATGTCTTCTTATTAAAGTCGTTTAGAAGGCAACCTTAGTTGGCTAACCCAAGGCATAGACTATTTTGGTTGTAAATGAGATAGGGCAAGTAGATATAGCCTTCTCGGGTCCATCACACAACATGATCCATAAATTAAACCTATCAAATTTGAGCTCACTCCGATTGGATATTTCAAACTAAACCAAACAAACCATATCAAATCACATAAAATTAAGATAAAATTAATCACATGAATTTTGAGTTGACATAAGTCCCAAGATATTCACTCATAGTCATCTGTTGGTTTGATTTGTTGTGCATCCAATGTCAGGTTGTTCTCTTTGGAAGATGTAAGTGCTATTCTTAGCACCAATACAGAAACCCCTTAGGTTGGCTAGCTCATGTAGCCAATATACTATCCTAGATTTTACTTGTAGGTAGGTCGATATAGCCCATTATTGGGTCAATACTAGGTCCATTTAACTCAATTAAATTAAACCCAATAATTTTTTTAGGTGCTTAAATCATATCATTCTAGTGGAACCTAAATCATATATAAAGAAGTCAACCAAACTAAAATAAACTAAACTAAAAAAAAAACCTAAAAATAAACCTAAATAAAACCTAAACCTAAACAAAGAGAATAAAACTAAACTAAATAATAAACCTAGCTAAACCTAAACATAAAAATAAAGAATATAAAATCCCAAACTAAAATAAATAAACCTAAAATAAATAAACTAAACTAAATTAAATAGAAATAAAAATAAAGAATAATGATATAAAATAAAATAAACTAAAATAAATAAAAGTAAATAAATATTTGGTTTACTTATGAAAAAAAAAAACTAAATAAAAAAAATCTAAAAAAACCCTAACCTAAAGAAAACCATAAACTAACCCTAGAGTAAACCCTAAACTACAACCCTAACTCTTAACCCTAAAGCAAACCAAACTAAACCTTAACATCCAAATCCTAGAATAAAACTAAATCTTACAAAAAAAACCTAACCTACTAAAGAAACCTAAAAATAAATATAATAAAATCTAACATATTATTAAAATAAAATAAAATAAAACCAAACTAGACCTAACCTACCTAAATAAAAGAGATAAATAAAAAAATAAATAAAAGGGACTAAAAGTTACTTAAAATATAAACCTATAATAAAATAAAATAATCAATAAAAATCTTAAAAAAATAACCTAATAAAACCAAAAATACAAAGATAACCTAACATTCTAAAGAAAATTTAAACAAAACAAATACTAAACCTAACTAAAATACTAAACTAAAATAAAATAACCTAAAAAAAACTAAAATATTAAACTAAAAATAAAATAAATAAATAACTAAAATTAACCTAAACTAAAATAAATCATAAAAAATAAATAAAATAAAGAACTAAAATAAAACCAAAAAAAATAAAATTAAAATAAAAACAAAAAAAATAAAACCTAAACCTAAAATAAAATTAATATAGAACTAAACTTAAAATAAACATAATCTTAAGCCTAAACAAAAAATAATAAAAT
This sequence comes from Cymbidium sinense, assembly GCA_021442155.1. Classification (NCBI taxonomy): domain Eukaryota; kingdom Viridiplantae; phylum Streptophyta; class Magnoliopsida; order Asparagales; family Orchidaceae; genus Cymbidium; species Cymbidium sinense. The sequence goes on from CM038214.1 coordinate 197,808,780, forward strand.
AAAAACCTAATCTAAAATAAATAATCCTCATAAATAAATTAAACTAAATAATAATAAAAATTAAAATAAGTAAAACAAAAAAATAAAAAACTAATATAAATAAAAAAATAAAATAAATAAACTAAATAAACCTAAAGGTTTACTTAACTCAAAAGAAATCTAAACCCTAAATGAAACCCTAATCCCAAACCCAAAACTAACCATAACCTTAAACCCTAAACCTAAAAATCAAGCTAAATAAAATCCAAACAAAAAAAAAAATAAAGTAAAATAAAATAACTCATAAAACTATTCCTTCACCCTAAATCCAACCTAATCACAAAGGCTGCAGACCCTAAGCTCTAAAACTCTATAAACCCTACACATAAACTAAGGCCATCCTAATCTATTACCATGACCTCAAGAAACTAAATAACTCTAAACCATGAGCCTAAAAGATAAAATAAAATAAAAAAATACAAACCTAAATAAAATAAAATATAATATAATGAAAATCTCTAAAATAAAACTGACAAAATATAAAATAAATAAAACAAAATTTAAATAAATAAAACTTAAACTAATCCAAAATAATTAACCTAAAAATAAAACTTAAATAAAATCAAAATAAACCTAAAATAAAAAATTAACTAAAATAAAATAAAATAAAACTAAATAAAATCCTAAACCTAAATAAATCTAGAAATAAGACCTAAAATAAATAATAAAACCTAACAATAAATAACAACAAAGATAACCCTTTATCCACAATGGTAAATTTATGAATCCTTCTCCATTTGTGTCCCATTATGTGTCAAATTCTCATTTAATTCAATACTAAGGTCATTTTTATACATATTATCCAAGTCTTTTAGGTCTAATCTATCTTAACATAAGGAAAATCATGCATCTACCCTCTAAATCATTAGACGCTTTATGTGGCCAAACCATCTAAAAACTCTCAGAAATCTTATCGTGGTTAGATACTCAACTTTTCCAACATACTCATTTCATATTTTATCTCTAAGAGTAAAACTCATCCACGACCATCCTCATCTTTGTAACACTTAATAAAATAAATACTTTAACTAAACAAAAAATAAAAATTAACCTAAAATTAAAACCTTAAATAAAATAGTAAACTAAAATAAAATAAAATAACCTAAAATAAAATAAAATAAAATAAACCTAAAAAAATAAATCTAGAAATAAGACCAAATAAATAAAATAAAAGCTAAACACTAAACTAAAATAATAATAAACCTAATAAAATAAAATAAAATAAATCTAAACCTAAATAAACTAAATTAAAATAAATAAACCTATACCTAAACCAAAAATAAAGTAAACCTAATTCCTAAACTAATAAAAAATAAAATAATCTAAAAATAAACCTAAACCTAAACAAAACCTAAAATAAATAACTAAATCCTAACAAAATTTAAAAAAAAACTTAAACCTAAACCTAAAATAAACATTAAACCTAAAAAAGAATAAAATAAAAAATAAAACTAAACTTAAAATAAACATAAACATAAACCTAAACCTAAAAAAAATAAATGAAAATAAAAAATAAACTAAAATAAATAATCCTAAAATAAATAAATTAAACTAAATAAAATAAAAAATAAACCTAAATAAAAATAAAAATAAAATAAACTAAAATAAATAAGAAATAAACTAAATAAACCTAAACTGGTTTGTAATTTTTAAAAAAAATCTTAAACCCTATATCAAAAACCCTAAACCTTAAACCCTAAACCCTAAAACTAACCCTAAACCCTAAACCTTAAACCTTAAATAAAAAAAATTAAAAAAAAAATAAAATAACCCCCCTAAAAATTAATCCTAAAACCAAACCCTAAACCCAAAACCCTAAACCCATATACTAAAAATAAACCCTAAACTATAAACCCCTAACCTAAACCCTAACTCCCTCCCAAACCCTAAACCCTAAATGCTAAACACTAAACCCTAAAAACCAAAAAACTTAAACCTAAACTAAATAAAACATAAAAAAAAAAAATTAAAAAAACTTAAGCCTAAAGAAGATAAAATAAATAAAATAAAATAAAAATCTAAACTAAACCCTAAACCTAAACCTAAAAAAAATAAAGTAAAAAATAAAAAACTAAACTAAAATGCAATAAATCAAAACCTAAACTAAACTAAAAAGTAAAATAAACCTAAAAATAAGAAACATAAATATAATAAAACCAAAATGTAAAATAAAAATAAAATAAAAACTAAATGTAAAATAAACATAAAATAAATCTGAAATAAAATAAAATAAAAACCTAAACCAAATAAACTTAAAATTAAAACCTAAAAATAAATAAAAAATAAAAGCTAAACACTAAACTTTTTAAAAAAATCCTAAACCTAAAAAAGATAAGATAAAATAAACCTAAACCAAATCCTAAACCCTATATTGAAACCCTAAACCCTAAAACTAACCCTAAACCCTAAATAATTCTAAACCCTAAACCTTAAACCTTAAATTAAAAAAATAAAAATAAAATAAAATAACCTTAACCCTAAAATTAATCCTAAACCCTTAAACCCAAAACCCAAAACTTTAAACCCTAAACCCATAAACCCTAAACTCTAAACCCTAAACTGAAAACCCTAAAACCTACAACCCAAAACCCTAAACCCTAAACCCTAAACCCTAAATTCTAAACCCTAAACCCTAAAAACCAAAAAACCTAAACCTAAACTAAATAAAACATAAAAATAAAAAAAATTTCAAAACCTGTTTAAAGAAGATAAAATA